>JAPPVO010002191.1:0-419237 GCA_030407325.1 Camellia japonica
TACTGAGCCACATATAACTTAGTTGTCCTTTTGAACTTACTTCTTGGGATCTCCAGTTATCTAAGTAGGGTCACTATTATGATGACTCTTATGTAATAGATTTTAATCTCATTCATTTCGATAAACTATACACTTGCTCTTTTGCTAAACATTTTGTTAATGAATCCGCGATATTCTCTTTAGACTTTATACAATCTATTGAGATTATACCATTTGAGAACAATTGCCTTACGATATCATGCCAACGACGAATATGCCGTGATTTACCGTTATACATATGACTTTATGCCCTTCCTATTGCAAATTGACTAACACAATGAACGCAAATAGCTGGCAAAAATTTTGGCCACATTAGAATGTCTTTCAAGAAATGACAAAGCCATTTTGCTTCTTCTCCTGCTTTATCTCAAGCAAGGAACTTAGATTCCGTTGTGGACTGTGCAATGCATGTTTGTTTTGAGGATTTTCAAGAAATAGCTAAACCCCTTAGAGTAAAGAGATAACCACTAGTGGATTTTGAATCTTTGGTATCCGATATCCAATTGGCATCACAATACCCTTCGAGTACTACTAGATATCAAGTAAAGTTCAGACTATGATTAGGGGTAAATCTTAGATACCTAAGAACCCGAATGACTGCTTTCCAATGATCTTCTCCGAGGTTACTAGTGTACCTGCTTAACTTATTGACAACATATGCTATATCAGGGCGTGTGCAATTCATTAGGTACATTAGGTTTCTAATGATCTGTGGGTATTTTAACCGAGACATCCCATCACCTTTATTTTTTGACAAATAAAGATTGACATCTACAAGTGTTCTTGCCACATTTACACCATCCTTGATGTATTTACCAAGAATTTTCTCAATATAATGTGATTAAGATAATGCATATTCGTCAGATATTTTAGTAATTTTCATTCGTAGATTAACATTTGTTACTCTCATATCTTTCATATCAAATCTTTTGTTTAGCATTTGCTTGGTTGATTTGATCATATCATGACTGTTACCAATTATAAGCATGTCATCCACATAAAGACAAATTATGACATGCCCTTTGTCAGAGTTTTTAACATAGACACATTTGTCACATTCGTTTATCTTAAATCCATTAGTTAGCATAGCATGATCAAATTTCTCATGTCATTGCTTAAATGCTTGTTTCAATCTATAGAGAGATTTTACAAGCCGACACACTTTCTTTTCTTTTCCTAGTACTACAAACCCTTCGGGTTGTTTCATGTAAATCTCCATTTAAGAAAGTTGTCTTAACATCCATTTGATGTATCTCAAGATTATATAACCCTGCTATAGTAATAAGCATGCGAATGGATGTAATCCTTATTACTGGAGAGTAAGTGTCAAAATTGTTCAGACCTTCCTTTTATCTGTAAGCTTTACCACAAGTCTTGCCTTATAATTGTCTATTGAACCATCCGCATTCATTTTCCTTTTAAATATCCATTTATACCCAAGAGGCTTACAACCGGGTGAAAGATCCATCAATTCCCAAGTGTGATTTTGCATGATGGATTTAATTTCACTATTAACAGCCTCTTTCCATAATGGTGCTTCAAGACTTGACATCACTTCCTTACAGCTTCAAGGCTCATTTTCTAATAGGTATGTCAGAAAATCTGGATCAAAAATTTTGATGTCCTTGCTCTCTTACTGCGTCTTAGTTCATTATCAGTTATTACCTATTGGTCTTGATTGTTGACAATATCCTAACTTTGTATAGAATAATAAGTTCGTTTTTGAGAACTTAATTCATATCCTTTCTTATGAGGAAAAATATGTTCAAAGAATACAGCATTCCTTGACTCTATAATAGTATTTACATGTATATTAGGTATTTATGACTTATGAGTCAAAAACCGATATGCACTACTATTATGTTAACCAATAAACACACAATCAACTGTTTTTGGTCCTATCTTAGTCTTTTTGGAAACAAGAACTTCTACCTTTGGCTAGACACCCCCACACTTTAAAATATTTGTAAGAAGGCAATCAACCTTTCCATGGCTCGTATGGAGTGCTATTAGTTTTTCTGTGGGAATTTTGTTAAGAATGCAATTAACAGACAATATTGCTTCCCCCCACAAGTTCTGTGGTAAGCCTAAACTTAGTAACATGGCATTCATCATTTCTTTAAGGGTTCTATTATTTCTTTTAGCAATTCCATTTTGTTGAGGAGAATATGGTACTATAGTTTGATAAATAATGTCATGTTGTGCATAAAATTCATTTAAAGGTTCATTATATTCACCACCCCTATTAATTCTAACCGTTTTAATGGTTTTACCTAGTTGATTTTCAACTTCGATTTTGTAAAGTTTAAACATTTCTAAGGCTTCATTTTTACTTCTAAGTATACATAACAATATTTTGCGCAATCATCAATAAATGTTATGAAATACTTTCTTCCTCCTCTAGTTTGAACAAATTTAAGATCACATACATCGGTATGAATTAATTCTAGAGGTTCAATTTTTCTTTTAACCGATTTAAATGGTGCCTTAATTAGTTTTACTTCTACACACACTTCACATTTATGATTAGGATCAATCTGAAATTTTGGTATACAATCCAAACCAGTAAGTCTACACAAAGCATCAAAGTTCACATGTCTTAATCACCATGCCATAAATTAGACTAAAAAATATAAACAGAAGTTGTGTTAATCTTATTAATAGCAGAAATTGGTACAACAATCATTACATTCAACTCAAAGAGCCCATCGCTCATGTACCCTTCACCCACATACATACCACTTTTAGTTAGTACAAATTTTTCAGACTCCCATACAAGTCTAAAACCATTTTTACTCAACAAAGATCCAAAAACTAAATTTTTGTGAATGTTTGGTACATACAGCACGTTGTTGAGAGTAAGTTCCTTCCCCGAGGTCATTTTTAAGATCACCTTTCTTTGTCTAGTCACTGAAGAAGTAGAAGAATTTCCTATAAACATTTGTTTCCCATTGGCTGCCTCACTATATGAAGTGATCATTTTCTTATCCATGCAAATGTGAGGAGTTTCCCTACTGTCGATCCACCACTCCTTGGGATTTCCAAGAAAATTAGCCTCAAACACCATAGCAGAGAGACTGATGTCATTGACCTCTTCAAAGATTTGCAATCTAGTTCAATCACATTGGCTTGATTTGTAGTCTTTTTGCTTGTACTTCCACGATCCTTATTAGAGTGTCGGCAATCAAAGGCACGTTGTCCTGTCTTGCCACAGTTATAGCATTTTCCTTTGAATTTTTTATTGCCATTGTTGTCACCTTGTTTAGGACTATCTCCAGCATACTTCCTCTTGATGTTATGTGGTTTGTGCACTTGTTCCACCACAGTAGCCTTGGACTCAATGGGATTTTTACCATTCTTCTTTTCAACATTTTGATTATCCTTTTCAATCCTCAATTGGACAATGAGTTCCTCCAATGTCATCTCTTTGCCTTTATGCTTAAGATAATTCTTGAACTCTTTCCAAGTAGGAGGTAATTTTTCCACAATTGCAGCAACTTGGAATGATTCACTTAGAGACATACCCTCTGCATGAATATCATGCAAGATAAATTGGAGACTTTTCACTTAGCTAATAACCGTCTTAGAATCAATCATTACAAAATTCAGAAATTTGCCAACAACAAATTTCTTTGTTCATGCATCCTCTGTCTTGTATTTCTTCTCCAAAGAATCCCACAATTCTTTTGCTATTTTAAGAGAACTGTAAACATTATACAGCATGTTGTTCAGGCCATTTAGGATGTAATTCCTACATAGAAAATCAGTATGATTCTGGGCATCCACAGTAGCAACAACTTGCCAATCACTTTCACCTTCTTTGAGTATTGGAACATCTTCATGGAGAAATTGGGCAAGATTAAGAGTTGTAAGATAGGACAGTATCTTTTGCTACCATCTTTTAAACTCTGTATCGTTATATTTTTTCGATTTTCTCCCTGATTCACAGGAACCACAGAAACTTGAACAAGGTTTTGGGTAATAGTAGGTGTTGGTGTAACAACCGGATTTAGTGTACCAGTTTTAGTAGCCATCAAACCTAATTACAAAAATTAGAAACAAAATTAAAACCAAAACAATTTTCTAATACAAAAACCAGAAAATAAAATTAGAATTTCTAATATGATGAAGACTAGTCTTGACAAAAACCAATTATGTCTTAAGATTATTAGACAATTTTCACTGTATTCGAAGAATAGATTAAAAAAGAAGAAATTTTGTTCGAATACTAAACATCGAAACAGAATGTATAAAATATATATATATATATGGACAAACAAATTCTATTTTATTATAAAAATAAAACAGAATTTGAAAAAGCAAAAACAGGAAACTAGAAATAAACTAAAATACTTACAGTATTATTTTTTCGAAAAAATGATCAAGTCCAACGTTTGACACTATTTCCTTAAGACAGATTCGTCTTCTCCACAGTATTTTAGAATATAGACATGTATCTCCCAGGATAATGTGATCTACAACAATTAGTAGTAGCACTACACACTAATTGTTCAACAAACATGTAGAAATATGCAAACAAAAGAAGAATTAAAGAATTGAATGAAAAGAACAAATGAAGGACTGCCTATTTATAGAAGACATGGTGGTTGTTTGGGACAGAATTAAACAGGCATGGAACCTATTCGAGTTTGGAGGGAAAAACTAGTATGTAGGACCAAGTTGCCAATGTTCAAAAACATTAGGCTCATTTCGAAATTTATTTTGAATTTCAAACAGAAATTTAAATTCTAAATGGTAAGAATTTAATTTACAAAAAATAAAATTCAAAAGTTTTTAGCCCAAAAATATAAGCACTCGGGTGGACAACACCAAGCCCAAGGTTGGTTGGGGCAGGTGGATGAGGGAGGCGCTCGCGCATGCGTGTGGTTGTTTTTAGATCCAATAGGTCAAGGCCCACTTTACCCATAACCTCTCCCTCCATAAAACTTGGGTGCTCCTTGGGGCCCTCCCCAAGATACACACTTAAGGCTTATAAACCCATATCATGTTTGCCCACCCAAGCAATGTGGGACAAACTTTGTCTACATCCCTTATGGAAACCTCACCAAAACACCATTTCTGTAACAACCCTGAACTGTGATTAGCCACTAATCCATGATTAAGAGTACCTAATTAGTAATTAATAAGAAATTCTAAATTAATTGTATATATATTGCATTATTTGTGTTTATATCTATCTGTTGTAGAAATATCTATTTGTATTTCTGTTTTGTTCTGTGAATTGAAGGCCTTATTGGCATCTAATCACGAAATTGACTTGGGATATGTGTTATTTGGAATTTTTAGAATTTTATGGTAGGTTTAATTAAAATTTGATTCGGAGCCAAACAATTAGAATAAATTAGAGTTGGCTTAACAAACTTTGATCAAACTTAATGAAATCCACTAACCAAGCCTATATAAGGCCTATACACACTCTAGAACTCCCATACACTTACACTCCTTCATCTTTTGAGGCTAAAACGAGAGAGAGAGAGAGAGAGAGAGAGAGAGAGAGAGAGAGAGAGAGAGAGGAAATTGAGATCAAAGCTTGAGAAGGGTGAATTGCAAGGAAATTAAACGGAATTGGCTTGGAAGATTAAAGACATAGCAATCTAGAGCCTAATTAAAGAGTTTAGGTAAGGATTCAAGCCTTTAATTGTGTAATTAAGACTTAACACACGAATTCAAGAGGAATCAAAACAAGAATTAAGCTTTAAGAGGTGAATTAGAAGTTAAATCATACATACATGTTCATTTCCTCATATGTTGAGTTTGATTTCTAAGAAATTCTCTAATGCATACCATTGTTCTAACTTAGTTTTGCGAATTCATCTTATTCTACACCATTTTATCTAAATTGATCAAGTTTTGGAAAAGTTTGAGTTCATAGCATTGCATACATGTCATATACATGAAAGTTTCAAATTTGGTTTGAATAATTGACTTACTTTTGGGCTTTGAATTTGGAAAATGATTTTGAATTCACCATGTTTTACAAGATTACATATGTTTCCTCAAGTTTTGGGCCCAAAAGGACGTGTTTTGTAGCTTTGAAATTGAGTTTTGAGCTTAGAAGAGCAATCTGGAAATTTTGGAATTCTGCATCTCCGCTCGAGTGACCAACATTGCACTCGAGTGACCACCCTTTGTTTTGTCCCTCCGCTCGAGCGAAGAAGTCTAAGCTTGAGCGTAAAATTCATGCTCCCAGAAGTTTTGCAAGTTTTGTAGACCGCTCGAGTGACAAGAGTTGCGCTTGAGCGAGGACCCTGTTATTCAGTCTTCCGCTCGAGCAACCGTCGAGCGTCCATCGAGCAGAAAATTCATGCAACCAATACTTTTGCAGACCTAAGGGCTTGCTCGAGCGTAGAAAGTGACACTTGAGCGAGGTGCCCTGTTTTTGAAAATTTGACTAAGTGTTCTAATGCATATTTTGGCATCTTCATTGCATCCTAGGCATTCCTAGGCCATGATTAAGACATAATAATGAAAATAAGGATTAGAAACACACCAATATAAGAAAGAACCAAGTTAAAGAAATTCTAGTTGTGTGTTTCAATATGTATTTGTTTTGTGTTTATGTAGGTCACGCGCCATAAATCGCCTGATCCATCTGCTATATCTATTTTGCTATTGGAGCCATCTGTGAGTAATAAATTTGTAAAACTATGTTCACGTTTAGGTATTTTCCTATATGATATGATAAGAAATGATTTATTTTCTGAAATGCTATATTTTGTATTAATGAATGATTGTCCATATAATGAAAAGTAATCGTGGCATCCTTAGCACATGGCCCTTACACGAGGGTAACAATACCGTGGTCTATGAGCACAAGGCCCTTGCCCAGGGATAATAATACCATGGTCTCATGGCCCTTGCCCAGGGGTAATAATATCGTTGTCTCATGGCCCTAGCCCGAGGTTAATAATATCGTAGTCTTATGGCCCTCACCCGGGGGTAACAATACCGTGGCTTAAGTGTGTTATCTGTTCCCGGTACCGGAGGTTCCTTTATGGAACTGTTCAAGTATGACCCTTAATGCTCTGTATCTGATCTGTTAACGCTAATGGGTGTACCACGTATGATCATCTGTGAAATTGAATAAGTACATACATCTGAACTCTGAATAAGAATTTGAATTTGTTTCTTATCCGAACTCTGCTTTCCGAATCTAGTATGGGACATCATTCATTAAATCCTTTACTTTGTTATTATTCACTAGGCTTTCGCTCACTATTTATATTATGTATGTAGGTGACTAAAAGTGTGACCAGGCTCAGTGATGGCTGCCTAGAAGTTTGTTGTTAGCCAACCTTTGTGCCTCCTGAGGAGGATCCCGTCTGAAAGAGTCAAGTTTTTGTGGATCATGTTAACGATTTATTTTGTTTTTGTTTATCCGTGCATTGGGCTAAGTTTCGTTTGATGATATCTAAATGGTGATGCATGAATTATATAATTTTGATGTCATATGTAAATATTTAAGTTTTAAATTTTTTTCCTATGTATCTCAGCATAGCTCAATGGACTATATATGTTTATATTTGCTTCCGCAGCCCCTTATTTTATGATGATCCATTCAGAGGCCTTTGGTAATCCCAGGATTACTGGCCGATTACGATACTAAACCTATAGGAACGGGTTTGGGTCATGATAGAGTGGTATCAGAGTACGAGTTATATCTCACACACAGGTCCTTATAAGCTATAGGATGTCCTAGAAAATGATTAGGGGCATTCCATCTACGTGTGTAGGTGTGTGAACTATTTGAACATTCTCGAACTAAAATGAAATTATGTGAACATATTTGAATCAATATGAAACAAATTGAATTGGAATTGAATATAGAGAACGAGATTATTCTGCCTATGTTTATTATTATCATGTTTACCTATAGTAACGAAACATACAAGAAGTTATGATACAGCTAGATCTTCTGAGGCTCGAAAGAGACGGATGGAACAAATGTTAGAAGCTTTAACATAAACAATGAGCCAGCAACAAAGACAACAACCTGTGCTCCCTCCACCACCGCCGGTGCCAGTTGAGCCGGAAAACACTGACATTATTTCACTAACTTAGAAGTTCAACAAAATGAAGCCACCAATCTTTCTGGGTGGTATCGAACCGTTGAAAGCCGAAACATGGCTGCTACAGACTAAAAAGATATTTGAAGTGTTCCCGTGCTCAGAAACTTAGAAAGTTCTTTTGGCCACCTATACTCTGAAAAAAGAAGCTAGACGATGGTGGATGCTTATCCGAGATAATAGTGGGACTATGACGTGAAGCCAGTTTAAAGTGATATTTTATGAGAAGTATTTTCCCTAATGTTTCAGAGACTGTAAAGTGTCAGAATTCCAAGAACTTAAGCAAGGCAAGATGTCCGTAGACAAGTATGAGGCTAAGTTCATTGAGTTAGCCAGATTTACTCCTCATATGGTCGACACAGATTACAAAAAAGGCTCAAAAATTTGAAAGGGGCCTAGATCTAGACGTGTTTGATCGAGTAGGCATTCTGAAGTTGCCTACATATGTGGATGTACTTGATAGAGCATTGACGGCAGAGGCCAATCTGGTAGTAATGAAACAAGCTAAAGCACGAATCTGGATCCAATTTTCGGAAGGGTCGTTCATCATTTGCAAACAAAAAGCAAAATACTGGATTTTCAAGCAATTCAATTTAAAGCAGTGGATCTGTGTCAGTTTGTTCTGAATGTGGGAGAAAGCATAAAGGCGCGTGTTACCGTGCATTTGGTGCTTGTTTTCAGTGTGGCAAGACTGGCCACATGATCATAGATTGTCTGATGAGATCTGACAATGCTAACTGTCTGTAGACACCCTATTTTTTACCGCTCTTAAGACTTGGGTGCCTCAGGTTGATCACTCGATGATAAAAGTTACGTTGTACAAGCGTTTGATTTCTTCAGCAATAAGAGCTTCTAAATCCCAACCTTACACCCCATTTTTGGACCAAAACTATTTTAGACTAAAACTATTTTAGACCTTACAACCCTCTCTTGCAAAATATTTTTCTAAATGTTTCTACGATGTTTTGAGACTCGCATTTCGTTTAAAATACTGCACTTTTCGGTAAACCGAGCAAGGACAAAGTGGAAATAAATGGAAATGAGATGACCTCTTTGATAAAAATCTTTAAAACATCTTATTTATAGGTTTGGAGTTGAAGAAAATAGGAGCGGAGGGCAGAAAACTAGTTGGGGAAGAAGTTGGACATCAATCTGTTAGGACAGAAATGAGTAGTCTTCACTAAAATAGGCATATCTCTTTTCACACTTAGAATTTAGATGTTAGGCCACCAACATTGGAAATTAACTTCCGAGGCTTCAATTTAGACTCAAGAATCACCCGAAATCAAGTCCAGATAAAGGAAATATGTTGGTTTGAAGGCGGGCATGGAAGCAGATTTTTACCTGCTGGCCACTTATGTAAAACGCAAATATTTATTGCTAGCTGTCCCCCAAAAGCTCCAGTTGTTCCTATACAAATATTTCTGACCTAAGAGGCTCTTTTTCTATATATACTTGGTCAACCCTCTCGGTTTTAGGTTACAAAAATATTCCTTAAGGACCAAAACTTGAAATTCTCTCTCTATCTCTATCTTGCAACACACACACCTTACCTAAACACTTCCTAAACCAATATTAGAGCTCTCCTTGCTGAGATTATTGAGTCCAAATTTCAGCCCTTGAGCGTGTAAGATTTGTGGTTTGTGAACAAAAAAGTTACCTTGCTTCAAGAGGTATAATTTTAAGCATCTCTACACTACTTCTCTCTTATCTTTTCTTGCCATTTTTGAACTATTTTTGGACTATTTTTATGGGTTGAAACTTGTGGTTTAAAGATACCAAAGTGGAGGGGTTCATCACCCTTCTTTGAACCTTGTTCTCTAAGCTTTTGCCCTTGTGTTTCCCATCCTTTTCTCAACTTTTTTTGAGCTTTTTACTACTGAATCTTAGAATTTTTTCAGAGGCTAAAATCATGTTTTGAGATCCCAAAAATGGAGGGGGTAGCCTCCCCTCCTTGTGCTTGCTTACTAGTTTAACTTGCTCCATGTTGTATCTTATTATTTTAGATATTTTTGTCTTAAGTCCAGCATTATTTTTGACTGTTTTAGGACTATTTTTAGTTGTTCATTACATTTGAGCTTTGTATAGCATGCTTGTAGTGTAATGGTCTAGGTTTAGTGGTTTAAGCCTTAGCCACCAACCTATTTGAGTTGATAGTATTTATTTCTTACTTTCTATACTTGTTTTCATCTCTAATCACTTCTGCAACCTCCCTTCTTTCTTGGCTTTTTCTTTGCTTTGAAAGTTGTTTCAAACTACTTGCTTGTTTAAACTCGAGATAGAGGTATTGTGCTTAATGGTTTAATCCCTTTGGGGGTTCATTACCAACGGCATGACACTTCTCTCATGCCTAAAGCAACATTTGGTTTGGTACTTCTCTCCATTAGTGGACTTAAAACTCATTTTTTGACTCAATTGGTTAAGGAATGGATGGTAATTAAAATGAAGTAATAAAATTGGGATTAAAAGTGATGCAAGATAATAAAATCAACTTGGGTTCAATCGGACGTTAATTGAACCCATTGAGTCTTGAGTCGTTTCATACTTGTTAGTGATGTAAATGGTTTAAGAGTCAATGTCAACCACTTCACTTGATCAATCCATGATAGGGAGGAGGTTTTGTTGGTCTTTTGTTATGCATACATTGAAATTAAGTCCCTTGACTCATAAGTCATCATGCAATTCGATTGCACCGATTGATGGCTTATGAATTGAGCCTACTCCTCCTTTGACCTGTTTCTTGATAAAGAGAGCAGGGTGGACAAACATCCCCTGAGAATACTCTAGTTTGTGGTCTGCTTGTCCTCTGTCGCTGTAGGACAGAACCAACATTAGTGGTCGACAAGCCACTTTTTCTGGACGGCAACCCATTATTAGTGGCCTGCCGGCCACTATTTCTAGGTTGCCGGCCACTTTTCCCAGGCAGGCAGTGCCCCTTTTTTGGCAAAGCAGAGCAGAAGCTGAGGTGAAAAGTACTGCATTTTTCCAACTGTGACTGAGCAACAGAAGCATTTCGGTAGCAAAACGAAGAGCATTATCGGGTAGAAATCCGCATCCATGCATGAACCGTCCCTCGATTCTCGAGATTCGTCAAGATGATGTTGTAATTATGCTTGGAGTAGAGGGCTTGTAACTAATTAGTTAGAATAGGTATGTGTTGTACTTATTTAATTAGCTAGAATAATTAATTAATTTTTTGTTGTAATAATTAGTTAAGTAGCTTAGCTAATTTATTCATTTGGGTTTGTAATAGTTAGTTAATTAGGTAATTAATTAGCTAGGTTATTCATTCGGACCCTCCTACGTGAGGGCAAGCAATGTAATAATGTGTATGTCTTCCAACTCCACATCTTTCTCCCTTTTATTTACTTGCTTATAATGGGTAGTTTAGAACATCATGTTTCTTTTAGCATACACCATGATTTGCATCCACTTGTCTTGCATGAATCAAGGCTCGGTTCATCATTCTAACAAAGCATTGTCATTTGTTACTTCATTGAAAACATATTAAAACACATGCTATCAAATTAATTCACATGTCATAATTAGTAACCAGGCCTATTAATTTCATCTTGTATGTGTTGCATTAGCCATGTTGCATTAGTTTGGAGCATGTATGTTTTCTAACTCTTTTGTTTCTTTTGGCTCACCTCGGAGTACTAGGTGAGCATTTTTGCTTTAGCATATCGCATGAGTGTGATTGTTTCCATGTTTAGCATGCTTGCCATGAGGCTAATTGCTTAAGTGATAAATTGCTTGAAGGCTATGGATGAAGGCTAATTGCTTGAATTGGAATAATTTGAGTAATGTACATATGCGATCACTTTTTCAAGTGGTACATATTCAAAACAATTTTCAAACAAACATGAAATCAAGTATTCAAATTTTTTCAAATTAGTATATACTTATGTGTGCATCACATAGTAATGTTAACCTAATAACGTAAATAAGATTCACATTATGATTAGTAGAAGTCGATCTTTGATCATGCGAGTGGGGTGCTCAATTCATGACCTTCCCCTCTCGTACCTAAGTTCTCTAGCCGAGACAATCTTGGTGATGACGGACATGTGGCCTTTGGCACGAGTCATGGGTTTCCTAAATTTCCCAAAAATATTTAGGTGGCGACTCTGTATTTGGCAAAGCAATCCATTTTTGGCATTTTGATTCAAAATCAATTTTCTAAAAGATTTGCCAGATTTTGACTCTTTTGTGTTTATCTATTTCACATTGCACTTGTAAGAGCAGATTTAGAACCACGGGAGTTCGAACTATAGGGCTATTGTATCCGAAAGGAGCACGAAAAGTCGAGCTACACCGTCCTGCGGCAAGTTTAGCCGTATCCATTATGCACCAAAAAGAAATGTGAGAACCAATACCAGGAGAGAAACTTTGAGGCAAGGCTGACTTTTTTCACTTGTGCCTGGTGATGTATAGAATACTGAATTTGTGGTGTCAGGTGTAATCTCAATCTGTGCTCAGAATGCCTATATGTTGATAGATTCCGGTTCCACACATTCCTTTACATCGCATGTTTTTCTTGGAAATAAACTAAACCTTTAAAACCGATAAACTGTTTACTATCTATGTCTACACCATCTGGAGGTTTTATGGTATGTGCTTATGTTTATCCAGCATGTGATATAATGATTGGTGATATGACATTATACGTTGATTTGCTGCCTTTAAGTATTAATCATTTTGATTGTATATTGGGCATGGATTGGTTGACCAAGTATTATGCTATTATTGATTGTGTGAATAAATATGTTGTATTCCGATCTTCGGGGTTACCTAAATTTGTATTTGCAAGGAATGGGGTAGTTCTGCCTTTGTATTTGATCTCTTTTATGAAAGCCAGTAAATTGTTGCGAAAAGGTTGTCGAGTTTATTTATGTTGTGTTCTGAATACGAATGCTAATAATGCTAATGTCAAGAATATCCCTAAAGTTAACAAGTTTCCTAATGTGTTTCCCAATGAACTACCCGGAGATCTGATTGATACAGAAATTGAATTTACTATTGATGTCATACTCGGAACACAACCAATTTCAAAAACCCCATATCGAATGTCAACCTCTGAACTGAAAGAATTGAAAACTCAATTACAAGACTTACTAGATAAGAAATTTATCCGCCCCAGTACTTCACCTTGGGGTGCTCTAGTTTTGTTTGTTAAGAAGAATGATGGGTCTTTGACGTTATGTATAGACTACCGTGAATTGAACAAGGTAACCGTGAAGAACAAATACCCACTACCACGAATAGATGATTTGTTTGACCAACTTTAGGGAGCACAAGTGTTCTGTAAGATAGACCTTAGATTCGAGTATCACCAGTTAAAGGTTAGGGCAAAAAATATAGAGAAAACTGCATTCAGAACTAAATACGAGCACTACGAGTTTTTGGTAATGCCATTTTGGGTAACTAATGCATTTACAGCGTTTATGGAAGTAATGAATAGGGTTTTCAAACAATTTCTTGATAAATTCATAGTTGTATTTATTGATGATATACTGATCTACTCCAAAAGCAGGGAAGAACATGAAAATCATCTGAAAACTACCTTACAGATTCTGAGAGAAAAGAAGTTGTATGCAAAACTTTTCAAATGTGAATTTTGGCTTGATAGTGTAGCATTTTTGGGATATGTAATCAACAAAAATGGCGTATCAGTTAACCCGTAGAAAATTGAGGCTGTTGTGAACTGGCCGATACCAACTAATGTATCTGAAATCAGAAGCTTTTCGGGTTTGCAAGCTACTATCGCAAATTTGTGAAAGATTTTTCGAAACTTGCAATGCCATTAACACAGTTGACACATAAAAATATGCCATTTGATTGGAATGACCAAAGAGAATCTGCCTTCCAAGAGTTAAAGACCAGGTTAGTAACTGCACCAATTTTGACTTTGCCTAATGGTACTGATGGGTTTCAAATTTACAGTGACGTTTCGTACAAGGGTTTGGGGTGTGTGCTAATGCAAAATGGGAAGGTAATTGCATATGCTTCTCTACAACTCCGCCCGCATGAAAAGAACTATCCAACCCACGACCTTGAACTACAATTGTGGTGTTTGCCTTGAAAATTTAGCGACACTACCTGTATGGTGTGACTTGTGAAGTGTACACTAACCATAAAAGCCTCAAATATTTCTTCACCCAAAAAGAACTGAACATGAGGCAGAGACGATGGCTTGAGTTGATTAAGGATTATAACTTGTAGATCTTGTACCATCCGGGGACAGCCAATACCGTTGCAAATGCTTTGAGCCGAAAGCCATTGGCAATTTGTCATGCTTACTTACCGATCAAAGAGAATTGTTACATGATTTGGAAAGAAATGAGATTGAAATTGTGTTGCGTGAACAGGGTGGAATCCTAGCTGTCATTTTTGCCCAACCTGCAATAATTGAAGAAATTAAAGAGAGACAGCTTGACGATGAGTTTTTAAAGAAGATTGTTGATGAACTTGAATCAAGACCAAGGCCAGGGTTTGTATTTGAGAACAATGTGCTAAACTTTCAGGGTAAGCTTTGTGTACCAGATTGTTTTAAACTGAGGAAACATATTATGACTGAAGCCCATAATTCCAAATTTGCTGTACACACGGTAATACGAAAATGTACAAAGATTTGAGGCAAAACTTTTAGTGGCCTGTGATGATGAAAAGTATTGCTGACTATGTGGCTAGATGTTTGCACTGCCAAAAAGTCAAAACCAAACATCAACGACCTGTTGGAATGCTTCAGCCCCTTCCAATATCGGAATGGACGCGAGGTATGGACTCTATCTGAATAATTGTTGATCGTTTGACTAAATCCGCACATTTCTTACCTGTCAAAACTTTTTATAAATTGGATAAATTGGCTAACATGTATGTGAATGAGATTGTGAGATTACATGATGCGCTAGTATCTATTGTATCTGATAGAGATCCTAAGTTCACTTCAAGATTCTGGCAGAATTTATAGCAAGTTTTGAGAATTGAGTTGAGATTGAGCAGTGCTTATCACCCACATATAGATGACCAATCTGAACGAACCATTCAAACCTTGGAAGATATGCTTAGAATGTGTGTGTTAGATTTCCAAGGAAATTAGGAGACCTACTTACCATTAGCTGAATTTGTGTATAGCAATAGTTATCATTCGAGTATCGGTATGGCTCCTTAAGAAGCATTGTATGGTAGGAAATGCCATTCTCTAATCTGTTGGACCGAGGTAGGTGACAGATCTCTGTTGGGACCGGAACTTCTACAAGAGACAATTGAAAACATGAAATTGATTCAACAGAGATTGAAAACTGCACAAAACTGCCAAAAGAGTTATGCGGATGTCCGAAGAAGAGATCGGGAATATAAAGTCGGGGATCATATGTTTATTAAAGTAACTTCTATGAAGGGGGCAAATGCGGTTTGAAGTGAAAGGCAAATTGTCACTGAGATACATTGGGCCATATGAAATTCTTGAGAAAATCAATCCGGTGACATATCGAGTAGCTTTACCTTTGATTATGGAGCAAATGCATAATTTTTTCATGTTTCAATGCTTCGGGATTATTAAAGAGACGCTTTCCATGTGATTGAACCAACCCAAATGCTTCTGAAAGATGACTACACGTATGAAGAACGGCCAATTTAAATCGTCAACCGAAGAATCAAACGATTGAGGAACAAAAAAATATCATTGGTAAAAGTTTATTGGCAAAACCACAGAGGGACCTATGCAACATGGAAAACCGAAGAAGATATGATGAAGAGATACCTTGAACTGTTTCCTCTGGATCCGATATTCTTGCAAACTGAATGTAATTCGAGTTTGGAGGAACAAACTCTTTAAAGGGGGAAGACTGTAACAACCCCGAACTGTGATTAGCCACTAATCCATGATTAAGAGTACCTAATCAGTAATTAAGAAGAAATTTTGAATTAATTGCATGTGTATTGCATTATTTGTGTTTATATATGTCTAAACCAAAACCAAACCAAACCAAGCCTTAAGTCTCATCAAATAGGGTCGGCTACATGAATATTTCTTCTCCACACGGCCCTATCAAAGGCCATTTCGTTAGTCAAATTAAGTAGATCCATATCTTTATTTACAACGCTAGCCAACGTTAATCTAGGCCTACCCCATCCCCTTACACTTCCATCTACCATTACAGCATCGCATCTCTTCGCTACTCCTTCTGTTGGTCTCCGTTGAATATGACCAAACCATCTTAATCGATTCTCTCTCAACTTATCTTCTATTGGTGCTACTCCTACCCATTCTCGAATACACTCATTCCTAATATCTATTTGCATTTCTGTTTTGTTCTGTGAATTGAAGGCCTTATTGGCATCTGATCATGAAATTGACTTGGGATATGTGTTATCTGGAATTTTTAGAATTTTATGGTAGGTTTAATTAAAATTTGATTCGAAATCAAATAATTAGAATAAATTAGAGTTGGCTTAATTAACTTTGATCAAACTTAATGAAGTCCACTAACCAAGCCTATATAAGGCCTATACACACTCTAGAACTCCCATACACTTACACTCCTTCATCTTTTGGGGCTAAAACATGAGAAAGAGAGAAAGGGGAAGGAAATTGAGATCAAAGCTTGAGAAGGGTGAACTGCAAGAAAATTGAAGGGAATTTGGGTGGGGATTCAAGCTAGAGCCTAATTAAATAGTTTACGTGGGGATTCAAGCCTTTAATTGTGTAATTAAGACTTTACACATGAATTCAAGAGGAATTAGAACAAGAATTACGCTTTGAGACGTGAATTAGAAGTTAAATCATACATGCATGTTCATTTCCTTATATATTGAGTTTGATTTCTAAGAAATTCTCTTATGCTTGCCATTGTTCTTGTAATAACCCCGACCTGTGATTAACTGTTAAACCGTGATTAAGAATGCCTAATAAGTAATTAAGGTGAAATTTTGCATTAATTGCATGTGTGTTGCATTAATTGTGTTTATATCTGTCTATTGTAGAAATATTTGTTTATGTTCCTATTTTGTTTTGCGAATTGAAGGCTTTATCGGCATCTAATCACGAAATTGACTTGGTTTATGTGTTATTAGGAATTTTTAGAACTTTATGGTAGGTTCAATTTGAATTCGATTCGGAATCAAATAATTAGAATAAATAATGTCAATTAATTAGTCAGTAATGAAGTCTCCTAATCAAGCCTATATAAGGCACAAGTGAGCTATTTCTTTCATTATACACTCTCATTCCCTCATCCTTCGGCTCAAAAACGTGTGAGAGAGAGAAACCAAGAGAGAGTTGAGATCAACAAGGGAATTGCTAGAGTTTGGAAGAAATTAGCTTGGAAATTCAAGGATATGGTTTGGAAGCTTAGTGTATTCACCATCTAGAGCATAATTGAACATCTTTGGTAAGGATTCAACCCTTAGACTCTATCATTATGATATCTAGGACATGAATTCTAGAGAACTAAGTTGAGTAATGCACGAATTAAGCTAGAAATGAAGGAATTTAAGCCATACCATACATGCATGCATAACTCATGGAGTTTGAGTTTAGATTTCAACAAATTCTTACATGCAAGGAGCTATTTTTGTTCAACTATGGGAGCTCATTATGGTTTTTCACTTTAACACTTCATTTGTACATGTTTTGGAAGGTTTAGGTTCATACCAACACACACACGATATGCATATATATAATTCAAGTTTGTTTTTGCAAAATTCACTTGATTTTGTGTAATGATCTTTAATTCATGATGTTTTGTAAGTTTACAAGTGATTTCTTAAGTTTATGGCCCAAAAGAATATGTTTTGCAGCTTTGAGTCGAGTTTTGAAGCTTAGAAGCAAATGTGGAAATTCCAGAGCCTCACCACTCGAGCGACAGAACCTGCACTCGAGTGACCACATTTGATTTTACACTTCCGCTCGAGTGATCAAGGGTTGGCTCGAGCATAAAATGCATGCTCTTAGAAGTTTACAAGTTTTGTAGACCGCTCGAGCGACTATCGAGCGTGCGTCGAGTGAAAAAATCAAGCAACCAGTACTTTTATAGAATTTATAGACCGCTTGAGCGACGGAAGTTGCGCTCAAGTGACCACCCTTATTTTTTACTCTCCGCTCGAGCGAAGAAAGTTACGCTCGAGTAAAGACCCTATTTCAGCAAATTTGACCAAGTGTTGAACAATATGTTTTGGTATCCTCATTGCATCCTAGGCATTCCTAGGCCATGATTAAGACTTAATACTGAGGATAAAGACTAGAAACACACTAAAAATGAAATGAAACAAGTTAAGTATTATTCGGGTGTATGTTTCAATATGTGTATTTGTTATGTTTGTGTAGGTCACGTGCCGTGAGCAGTCAATCCATTGGTTTGCTAACAAAGCTATTTGTGAAACTATCTATAAATAATAACTAAGTAAAGCTATGTTCGTGATGAAATACTTTTTGAACATTATGATATGATATGAACTGTTTCTGAATTACTCAAAAGGTGATTTTGTGATTACATGAATGATGATCCAATTCTTTGAAATATCCATGTGGTATCCTTAGCAGAGGCCCTCGCCCAGGGGAAATAATACTGTGGCATATGGTCATGAGGCCCTCGCCCAGGGGAAATAATATCGTATCCCAGGCCCTCGCCCGAAGGAAACAATACCGTGGCCAACGTATGAGATACGTTACCCGGTACCAAAGGTTCCATTATGGAACTTGATATGCTTGACCAAAGAGATATGTTAATGCTAATGGATGTACCACGCATGATTTGAATATGAATATGAACATGACTCTATTTTTTATACGAACATGCTGATGTTCTGTTTTGATAAGAGAATTGAAATCTGAACCTGTTATGGACATCATTCATTAAAATCTTTACTCTGTTATTATTCACTAGGCTCCAGCTCACTGTATTATTTATGTATGTAGGTGACCAGGCACGTGATCAAGCTCAGTGATGATTGCCTGGAGGTCAATTTTTTCGGCCAACTATTGTGCCTCCCGAGAAGGTTCCAGAAAAAGTTTAGTGGTCGAGTTTTGCGAACCAAGTTATGAGAGTTAGACTTTCGTTGTTTTGTAAACAATTCTTTTGTTTTATTTTGCATATGATGGCAATATAGAATGGATATGTATATGACGTCATATATGGGTTCATGTATATCAGTTTTAAATTTTTGTCCCACGTACGTCTACACAGCTCTATGGACAAATATTGGCAGCCTATTGTATTATATGATATTCAGGTCAAAAGCCTTTGGTAATCCCAGGATTACTAGTCGATTATGATGCTAAATCTATAAGGGCAAGTTTTGGTCATGATAGTTCTAACTTAGTTTTGTGAATTCATCTTATTCTACACCATTTTATCTAAATTGATCATGTTTTGGAAAAGTTTGAGTTCATAGCGTAGACACCCCATTTTTCACCGACCTTAAGACTCAGACGTCATCGATTGAGCGCTCGGTGATTGCGCATGTTGTGCTCGTTTCGAGGTTTCGGAGTTTTTGGCTGAGAGCCTTGCCTCCGGGCCTCTGAACTCTTTGTGCTTTGGCTCGGTTTGTGGACCAAACCTTGTTTTCTCTCCCCTGGAGGGAGAAGGAGGTCTGTGGACCACCTTCTTCTGGTCATAGACCACTTTTCGTGGTTGTAGACCACTTTTCCTGCTTGGAGACTAGTTTTCAATTTTCGGAGCCTTCGGTCGCGCGCCTTGTCTCGGGACCGCTTAACGTTCTCCGTTTGGCTTGGTTTTTGAACCACACCTTGTTGCCTTTGTCTAGAGGGACACTGTGGTCCGGGAGACCACTTCTGTGGTCGTAGACCACTTTTGATGCGCATAGACTAGTTTTTGAGTCTCCCGGCCGCGCACCTTGACTCCCGAACTTTCGTCTTGCATCCTTTTTGGTTTATTTTTGGTACAAACCTTGTTTTCCTTGTTTGGAAGGTGGTACAAGGGTGGGAGACTAGTTCTTCCCTTGGAGACCACTTTTCTTCCCGCCAACCAGTTTTCTGGTCAGCCAACTGGTCTCCTTGGTCTTTGGGCCACCTTTTCTGGTCGGCCACCACACCACTGCCTTACTTTCATGCTGTAGACCTTCTCTCCCCATGGCCGACCACTTTTTGTCTTGGGAGACCACTTGTGGTGGTCGGCTGACCACTTCAAGTAGCTGGCCGACCACTTCAAGTGGTCGGCTGCTTTTCATTACCTTTTTGGAGATATTTTTTAGCCAGCTGTGCTAGTTGGAAGGCACAGAAGCCATCCTCCATACGCGTGTATGGAGGGATGGCTTTAGTCCAAAAGCTTGTCCAACAAGCTTGTTGCTTGTTCTCTATAAGAGAGAACCTCCCCCCTTCTCCTCCAGGTTCAGACAAAAAGTGCTTAAGAGTTATACATACACATTTGTATCTATCTTGCATCTTCTCTTCATTTTTGCGTTCAAAAGTGCATTTTCATCATACTTTAATACACAAACACACACTCAAACACCATACTCTTGGAGCTGAGGTCCCTTGAAGTTGTTGTTGAAGTTTTTGGACTGGTTTTGGTTCAAAAAGAGTGCTGGAGTTGCAGCTTTGAAGGTGTTCTTCAAGGGTGAGTCAACTAGCCTTTAAACCCTAGTTTTGGTTTAAGCTTTTGGACCTATTTACATGTTGATTTAAGCTTAACTTTTTACTATAAAAAGTTCTATTTCTCAGTCCTTAACATGTTTGTTTAAGGTCACTTTTGTGTTGGGGGTAGTCTACCCCCTCTTGTGCCTTGTTAGGCCTTGTTTTGAACCTTCCTTTTAAGCTATTGGGATCACCTTGTTTTGGCCTTCTCACCACTGAAACTCAGAGGAATTTCAGTGGTGGAAATGGTGTTTTGAGGTCTCAAATAGGAGAGGGTCATCCCCTCTCCTTGTGTTTCGTATACTTGCTTTGTATGCCTCATGTGTAAGCATGTTTGTTAAGCTTATGTTGACTCCATCTTAGCATGTATTTGGGGTTATTTTGGCATGGCATACCACTGTTTTGGTTTGATTTTTTCACTTCTTGCATGCTTTATACACTTATAGTGTATTTCTCACAAACTAGTCTTGTATGCTTCATGAAGTAGCATGTCTTTCTAGCTTGTTTTGAGTCCATTTCAGCATGTTCTTGGTGATGTTTTGCCATGTCATACCTCTGTTAAGGTTTGGTTTGATGGCCCCTTGCATGCTCCATACACTTGTAGTGTAATTCCATGAACTAGCCCAATGTGTAGCATGCCTTTGATCATCATTCTAGCATGATTTTGGCTTAACTCTAAGAAGCTTTTGTCCATGTTTTAGCATGCTCTAGCTCTGATTTGTGTTGTTTTGGTCATGCATGCCATGCTTTGTATAGCTATAATGCATTATAGCTTGTTAGCTTTGTGTATCAAGTCCACTAACATGCATTGCTTGGCTTATTTGAATGATTTGGCATCATTTGAAATATGATTTCAGTCCATATAGTGTGGTCATACACTTGCATCTTTCACTTATTTCATGCTTTGGAGAGTAAGTGTTTTATGATCTTAACATGAGCCATTGCGTATGCCTTCATGCCTAAGCTTGCGAGCTATCATTTTAGTGTGTTTTTGAGGTTATTTTTCCATGATATAACTCTGATTTTTGTTGGCGAAGCCATCTCATGCTTGGTCTTGGTAGGTGTAGTGTAATCCACCTTATTTGCCTTGCACACATCATGCCTTATGCCCTTCATGCTAGCTTGTTTTGGCTTCCTTCTATACATGTTTTAGACTCATTTTGACATGTTCTAGGACTATTTTAGGTTGCCTTGACCATATGCTTCATGTTTTGCATAGTTGTAGTACAAATGCCTATGCTAGCTTCAAGCTTTGGGTACCATAGCATGCTTTATTTGTATTGTGTACATGATTTGGCATCATTTACCATGACATTTCAGAGCATGTATCATTGCCATGTTCCCACTTCATTCACTCTTTAAGTGTCTTTAAGTGTTATGCATTGTTGCCTTGTTTATGGCCTAGTGCGTATGCTTGCATGCCTAGACATTTGAGCCCCCATCTCAGTATATTTTGGTCTTTGTTTGGACCTACTTGAGCTTTGTCCATGGTTGGTTCATGCATTTGTGCCATGTATTGCATGACCCCTTTGTAGTCCTCTTTGCTAGCTCTAATGCTTAAGGACCCTAGCATGCCATGCTTGTGTTGTTTGAATGATTTGGCATCATTTCCTGCTTAATTTCAGTGCACTTAGTGTTGTTACACTTCCGCATTTGTCACTCTTTGAGCACTCTTGAGGGTTGTGCTCTTAGGCCTAATGGATAGGCCAATGCATGTGCATGCTTGTATATGCTTTTGTGCCTTTGTTTTGGTATTATGGCCACTGTTTTGGGCATGGCTGAGGTCTATCCACATTCGGTGTAAGTCCACTTAGCATGTTTATTTGCATGTTGTTTGCATGCTTATGTTACATTGCATTGAGTATGTTATGTCGTTCATTGCATTGTGTATGCCATATTCTTAGCATTGTGTATGACATGTTACATTGCATTGAGTATGCCATGTTGTTCATTGCATTGAGTATGCCATGTTGTTCTTAGTATTGTGTATGCCATATCGTTTGCATGCTTATGTTACATTGCATTGCATATACCATGTTGTCACATTGCATTGTGTTATGCATGTTGTTGCTTGCATTGTGTTTGGATTAGGTGTTAGTCCAAACACGAGAAACGAGGGACGTTTCATACTTGAAGTGATGAAACGTGCCTCAATTATCGGTCGCCGACGCTCTTGATCATACATGATAGAGTTCTAGGCTTTACGTGTTTATGTGTGCATTCATTTCATATTGAATTGTGCAATTTGGCTTCTCGGCCATCGTGCATCGAGATGCGTGATTGATGGCCCGAGGATCGAGAACCGCACTCCCTTGAGCTATTGAAATGATAAGGGGAGTGATTGTGCATACATATCTTGCAAATACATTGTCATGCCCTTTCTTGTTCTCTGTTGCAGCAAGCTGGAGAAGTGCAGCAAAACTGGTCGGCCGACCAGAAGAACTAGCTGGCCGACCACTTTTTCTGGTCTGCAACAAAGAAAAGTGGTCGGCAGGTAGTCTCCCCTATCAACAACTGGTCGGCCATGTTCCTACAAGTTCCCATGGTGGAGTTGAAGCTTTGTGGAGCTTTGTGCAAGGTTCTGAGAACAGTTGCAAACAAAGGCAAATCGAGACATCGCGACGGATTTCTGAACAATGCGACCGGGCATGCATGCACTCCTCATCCCGAGGACCTCTTTTTACTGCTTTCCTTAGCTAAGTTATGCTTTGGATCTGTACCTAAGTAGTTAATGCGTTTAGCTACTTATTTGTGTTGTAATATCATAATTAGTTAGCTTATTAGTTAGCTAGTCTTGTTTTGTAATAATTAGCTTAATTAGCTTAGATTAGCTACTTAGCTCATTATTCGAACCCTCCATCGAGAGGGCACAACTGTTGTAATAAGCGTGCGTGTGTGTGATGCATGTCTTCCAACCTCCATTTCTTTCTCCCTTTTACTTAACCGCTTACGATGGTTAGTTTTAGGGCATGTTTCGATTAGCATCCTTATGCTTGCATGCATGCATCATTCATTTGTTTTGCATGCACCAGGCTCGGCGCATCATACTAACTGCATTGTATTTCAATTCCAAGTTGAATACATGTATCAAGTTGCATTTCACATGACATCTTAGAATAGCCAAGCCTATCTTAGTTGCATTTTCGCATGTGTTGCATTAGCCATCTTAACATGAACTAGGATCATGCATGATTTCTAACTAGTTCTTTGTTTTGGCTCAGAGTACACTGTGAGTGTTTATGCTTTAGCATACTGCATGTGTGTGTGTGCTGCCATGTTTAGCATGCTTGCCATGAGGCTAACTGCTTATTTGATTAACTGCCTGAATGCCTGTGGATGAAGGTTGGATTGCTTGAATTGGAACAATTCATCAAATCCCATATTTAGCCTACTTGCGAGTAGCAATTCTAAACCATTTTCAAACAAACGAACATGAAATGTTTTGTTCCAACTTAGGCGATCTAGTCTATACTTATATGCTGCGCGCATCACATAGTAATTCTAGGTTAATAACCGGAATAAGAACACATGTGTTTTCAAAAACAACATATCATGTTAGTAAAGGCCGATCTTTGATCGGGCGAGCGGAGGAGCTCATTGCATGACCTTTCCCTCTCGTACCCAAGTTCCCGAGCCGAGGCAACTTTGGTGATGACGGACACGTGGCCTTAGGCACGAGTCAGGGTTTCCTAAATTCCCCCAAAACAAAATATTTAGGTGGCGACTCTGTATCTGGCAAAGCAGTCCATGTTTGGCATTTCTTTATAAAAATCAGTTTTCCAAAACGATTTGCCGGATTTGGACTCTTTGGTGATTTATCGGTCTCACATTGCACTTTGTGAGATTAGATTTAGAACCGTGACACGAGTCCGAACTGTAGTAGCTCAAAACAAAGCGAATTCGCGCCCTCGCCGGCGCGGAGAGCGGGAGTTCTCGGGGGCGGTTTACACATAGCATTGTATACATGTCATAGACATGTAAGTTTCAAATTTGATTTGAATAATTGACTTACTTTTGGGTTTTGATTTTGTGAAATGATTTTGAATTCACCATGTTTTACAAGATTACATATGTTCCCTCAAGTTTTGGGCCCAAAAGGATGTGTTTTGTAGCTTTGAAATTGAGTTTTGAACTTGGAAGAGCAATCTGGAAATTCCAAAATTCTGCATCTCTACTTGAGCAACCAAAGTTGCACTCGAGTGACCACCCTTTGTTTTGTGCCTCTGCTCAAGCGAAGAAATCTAAGCTTGAGCGTAAAATTCATGATCCTTGAAGTTTTGCAAGTTTTGTAGACCGCCCGAGCGACAAGAGTTGCGCTTGAGCGAGGACCCTGTTATTCAATCTTCCGCTTGAGCGATCGTCAAGCATCCATTGAGCGGAAAATTCATGCAACCAGTACTTTTGCAGACCTAAGGGCTCACTCGAGTGTAGGAAGTGACACTTGAGTGAGGTGCCCTGTTTTGGAAAATTTGACTAAGTGTTCTAAGGCATATTTTGGCATCCTCATTGCATCTTAGGCATTCGTAGGCCATGATTAAGACATAATAATGAGGATAAGGATAAGAAACACACCAAGATAAGAAAGAACCAAGTTAAAGAAATTCTGGGTATGTGTTTCAATATGTATTCGTTCTGTGTTTGTGTAGGTCACACACCATAAATCGCCTGATCCGTCTGCTATATCTGTTTTTCTATTGGAGCCATCTGTGAGTAATAACTTTGTAAAGCTATGTTCATGCTTAAGTATTTTTCTATATGATATGACAAGAAATGATCTGTTTTCTGAAACGCTATGTTCTGTATCAAAGAATTATTGTCCATATAATGAAAAGTATTCATGGCGTACTTAGCACGTGGCCCTTACCCGGAGGTAAAAATACCGTGGTCTATGAGCACAACGCCCTTGCCCAGGGGTAATAATACCATGGTCTCATGGCCCTTGCCTGGGGGTAATAATACTATGGTCTCATGGCCCTCGCCCAAGGGTAACAATACCATGGCTTAAGTATGTTATTTGTTCGCGGTACCAAAGGTTCCTTTATGGAACTGGCCAAGTATGACCCTTAATACTCTGTATCTAATCTGTTAGCGCTAATGAGTGTACCACGTATGATCATCTGTGAAATTGAATAAGTACATGCTTTTGAACTCTGATGCATATGGTATACATTGTGTTAGCATAAGATGTTTAAAAATAGGTAAATTATATTGATATGCGATTTGTGTTGGAAATGGTTTGGGGAAAAAATAGATTTTTTTCTAAACTTTGGTTTATTTTTAAAGTGGGATCCATACGTCAAAATAAATTCAGAAGACTACAATTGAAAAACCCTTTAACAGGATTCGAAATTGAGATTTGTCGAGCAAAAACCAGCACAGCAAAGATTTTTTATTTTGCCGAGCAAAAATTAGCTCAACAAAGATTTTTAAAGTTGGACACATCCTCCAACCAACTTCGCCGAGCAAAAACCAGCTCGGCAAAGATTCTAGAAGTTGAAAACATCCTCCAACCTACTTCTCCAACCAAAAACCAGCTTGGCAAAGATTTTCAAAGTTGGAAACATCCTCCAACCTACTTCACCTAACAAAAACCAGCTTAACAAAGATTATAGTAGTTGAAAACATCCTCCAACCTACTTTGTTGAGCTAAAATTAGCTCAACAAAGATTTTTGAAATTGGACACATCATCCAACCTACTTCGTTGATCAAAAACCAGCTCGGCAAAGATTCTAGAAGTTGGAAACATCCTCCAACATACTTCACTGAGCAAAAACCAGCTCAGTAAAGATTTTTGAAGTTGGAAACATCCTTTAACCTATTTCACTGAGCAAAAACTAGCTCGGCAAAGATTTTCAAGGTTGGAAACATCCTCCAACCTACTTCACCGAGCAAAAACCAACTCAACAAAGATTTTCAAGGTTGGAAACATCCTCCAACCTACTTCACCGAGAAAAAACCAACTCAACAAATATTCTAGAAGTTGGAAACCTTCTTTAGCCTACTTCACTGAGCAAAAATCAACTTGGCAAAGATTTTTAAAGTTGGAAACATCCTCCAATCTACTTCCCCGAGCAAAAACCAGCTCGACAAAGATTTTTAATTTGAACGAAGGGCAGCCAAATCTCTTCTCGATCATACTAAATCAATTACAACCAAAGTTCAATAAGATAATAATAAACATTGCAAAATGCTAAAATGAAAAACTGTACTTGTTTTATTAATGACCAAAAATTGAAAAGAACAAGAATTAAAGTCAGAAATAAAATAACTTTAAATTGGCAGTGCTGCACAGCCTAGGAATAGTGTAACCGTCCAAATCCTCCAAGTTGTATGCCCCTTTTCCAGTCAAACCCACAATCTTGTAAGGTCCTTCCCAGTTAGCTCCCAGCTTGCCTTCACTAGGCATCAGAGTATTGCCCATGACTTTGCACAGAACCCAATCTCCCACCTTGAATTGTCTTAGGTGCACAATTTGTTATACTTGTTGGACATCTCTTGTCGATAGGTAGCTATGTGAACTAGTGTCGGCTTTCTTTGGCAAGGTCTAGCTCTAAAGCGATTGCTTCTCCATTCAAGTCAAGATCAAAGTTTTCACTTCTTATGGTTGGCAGACCAATCTCTAAGGGGGATGACAGCCTCCATGCCATAGGCTAAAGCGAAGGGAATTTCTCTGGTCAACCATCTTGGAGTTGTTTGGTATGCCCACAAAACGTGGGATAATTCTACAACCTACTTTCCCTTAGCTTTCTTTAGTCATTTCTTCAATCCATCAATGATGACCGTGTTTGAAGCTTCTACCTGGCTATTTGACTGAGGATAAGCCAGCATGGAGTTATAAAACCCAATCTTCAAATCTTCACAAAATCCTCTAAAAATCTTTCGATTGAATTGGGTGTCGTTATCGAAGATCAAAGTTTTTGAGACTCCAAACTAGGTGATAATATTTTGCCAAACAAATTTTTTCATATCTTTTTTTGTGATGGATGTAAATGCTTCCACTTCAACCTATTTGGTGAACTAGTCAGCCCGGTGTTATTGAAGAGGTCCCACAGTATCCAAACCCCACAAAAGCAAAAGGTCAAGGACTTGTCAAAGGTAGAAGTTCTTTGGCCGATTGGTGGATTTGATGTGCAAACTTTTGACACTTCTCATATTTTTTAACGTATTTTTGGGCGTCGGTTTGCACGTACGACCACCAATAACCTCAAAAAATAGCTCGATAGGTTAGCAATATCCTTTCAACATAACTTCCACATATTCCTTCATGTATTTCAAACAAGAAGCCTTTAACCTTGCTAGGATGGACACATTTCAAATATGGACTAGTGAAGGACTTTTTGTACAGTGCTCCTTATAGAGAGAGCCAAAAGCACTCCAATTTTGCTCGAATTTTATTTCCTTCTTTTTGTCAATAGGCAAAATCCTATCTTTCAAAAAGATAATGATGGGATCCATCCAAGATAGTCATAGCTCCGCGCAAAGCACTGGAACTACAATGTTGGGTCTTGGCAAGAATTAAATCAATAAAGGTTGGGAATTGTGGAATCATACATGGTAGCGAAGCAGGCCAACTCATCAGCCTTTGTGTTTTCATCCCTGCTGATCTACTCTACCCTTATTGTTTCAAACTTTTTGATTTCTTCTCTGACTAACATTTGGTATTTGGCCATTTTGTCATCTTTTGCCTTGTATTCACCAGAAACTTGGTTGACCACACCAACTTGAAGTCACTGTATACTATTAGCTTGGTTGCCTTCATATGGAGGGCTGATTTTAGACCAGTTAAAAGCGCTTCGTACTCTACTTCATTATTGGAAGTTGGGAATCTAAGTATGATTGCTTGCTCAACAATTAGGCCATCTTGCAAGATAAGGACAACTCCTAGCCTGACTCCATGTCTATTGGAAGCTCCATCAACAAATAGCTTCCACATCACTCTAACAAATAACTTCTAACATTCTGATGGATCTAAAGATTTCTTCGGATTGGGGATGACTATTATTTCTTTATCCACGTCATCTAGTTGTGTTGGAGCTCCATTCCATTTTTTGTCAATTCCTTTGCTTGGTTGCCCTACTATATCCCCTTTAGGCACTTCATTGCCAATTTTATCCTCTATTGCTCGAACGACCTTTTCATCCCCTTGCAATGCGTCATTGGGCCAAATAAATAAGACTACTAATTCCAAACTCAATGGCGCGCTTCATCCATTTGAGGTAAAGCTTCTATTTGTTGTAAGGTGACTGAAGACCATGTAATTTACACGGTGCCTACCCCCTTACTCGATTTCTTCAGTCAGATCAACGGGGAAAATCAAATGAATTCCTAAAGAGAACTTAGCAATGAAGTTTGCCAAGGCTTGAGCCTTTATTGTTATTCTTGGTTGGAACTTGACATCAAATTATCCCAACTCCACTACCCATTTCAAGATTCTTCCAACGAAGTCTTCCTTTTCAAACAATGCTTTCAATGGGAATTCGGTCAATACAACAATTATATGTGCGTAAAAGTAATGTGCTAATTTTTCGAACACCATCATCAAAGCTAAAGCAAGCTTCTCCAATGGTAGGTATCTTGTCTCAACATTGAGCAAAATTTTACTCACATAAAAGATAAGCAAAAACTGTATTCCTTTTGTGCAAACAAACATCGCATTGACAGCATGTTAAAATGCTACAAGGTACAAATAGAGTTCTTCTCTAGGCATTGGGGTCACTAAGAGTGGAGCTGAGGACAAATACTACTTTAATTCCTCCAGAGTGCGATCGCACTCTTCATCCTAGCTGAACTTTGATTTTAACGCCTAGAAGAATGATTTACAACAATCTGAAGATTAACTTATAAATTTGTTCAATGCGGCCGCCAATCCTGCTAGATGTTACACTTTTTTTGGGGATATTTGGTCTTTCCAACTCTTGAATCTCTTTGATTTTTGGGGGATCTACCTTTATTCCACGGTTGGTTATCAAGAATCCTAGAAATTTTCCTGATCCCACGCCAAATACACACTTGAATCCAATCAAACCTAGCTTGTGAGTCTTTAAAATTTAGAACATCTCAGATAAATTGCAGAGATGGTCAAACTCATTCTTGCTCTTGATCACCATGTCATCAATGTATGCCTCCATTGTCTTGTAGAGCAAAGGGGCAACCATTTTGGTAATCATCCTCTGAAAGGTTTCCCCTACATTCTTCAAGCTAAAAGGCATTATTTTGTAGCAATATAACCCCTTAGAGTTATGAAAGAAGTGATCTCTTGGTCTAGCTTGTACATAGCAATCTAATGATATCCACAATATGCATCTAGAAAGCTAAAGAGGTTATGGCCTGAATTAGAATCCACCAACTAATCAATCCTTGGCATTGGAAAGTCATTCTTTGGGTATGCTTTATTAATTATTTTAAAATCGATGCAAACACGCCACTTGCCATTTTTCTTCAACACGACAACTATGCTTGAAATCCACTTGGGGTAATAGACCTCTCTAATTGCTTATGCCTCTAATAGATTTTCCACTTCCTTAGTCACAACCTTTGCATGGTGCAATGTGGACCTGCAAGTTCTTTGAATGATTGGTCTAGGATGAAGAAAGACATTGAAAAACGTTGAGTTGATGGCAGATGAAGCTTGGATCGTTGCCAGGCATATCGTAATCCAAGAAAAGACCTTTATGTTGGACATTAGAAAGTCCAAGATTTCCTTCCTTTAATTGCTACATAAAGATGAGCCTATCAAAAATGACTTTTCAAGATTATTTTCCTCTATCTTTACCTCCACAAGTTCTTCGACGACTTTATCTTTGGCTTCCTTACCAAAATCTTCAAGCACCTCTGTGTCCTCTGGCTCTTCTATCATCTGAACAAATCCCTTGGCATCTCGACTGTCGTTTACAATGAGCTTGCATGGCGTGTAACCATGTGTTTCTCAAAACAATGTTGTAAGTGGAGGAAACCTTTAACAACTAGAACTCCACTTGTTTGACCACCGATCCTACTTTGATCGACAGTATGATCTTGCCAATTGGCCATTCAAGCATTAAATTGAAGCTAACCAATTGAGATATGGCAGGTGCCAGGCCTTTTTCATCCAACTTGAACTGCTTGAAAACGTTGTAGTACATGATCTCAACTGAGCTACCTTAGTCGATCAAGATCCTCTTGATATCAAAATCCTTGACAAGCAAAGTTGCCACTAGCACATCGTTGTAGGGATTCTAAAATCTTGCCAAATCTCTATCAAAGAAAGATGTCACATTCTTCTCTTCTGTCTTTCCTTTCTTGAAGGTCAGCTGGACACTAAGTACTTCCGTCATTTGTTCAGGTTTCTTAATCATGAATCTGAGCTCACAAACTCGTTTAGGCTCAGTGATCCCATGGATCACATTGATAACTTCTTGAAGAGGTGCGTCAAGGGGCATCCAATTTGACATGTGTTGATTTTGAGGGGCCGCCCTAGCTCCACCTTCAATTAAGCGATCTAAGTGTCCTACTGCCATTAAATCTTCTAATTGTTGTTTAAGCGGCACACAATCTTCATTTTGGTGCCCCCTTTCATCATGATAAGTGCAACGGTACTTTTTATCATAGCCCTCTGTGCCTCACCCAACTTAGCTAGCTACTGGACGTATGGCTCATCTCGAATTTCACTAAGGATACGGTAGACGGGCTTCTTGAATACTGTTGTGATGACAGTGCGAGCTTTCAACTTTCTTACCTTATCCTCTTTATCATTGAAAGGTGGACTATCCCGATTGTTGTTATTGCAGTTCTTGTTGTAGTTTCCACCTTGCTTTGCAATCTTCCTAACTGTGTTGATTTTGGCTAAAGTTTTTTTTGTTCGGCACTGCTGTGCAGATCTTTGCCTTTGTGCGAGCAATATCTTCTTTGAACCTTATGTGCTGGTTAACCCTTTTCATTAGAGCCTCCATGGTCAGGGAAGGAGTCATTGTTAGCGAGTCTCTCAATCTAAGTCCAGTTGGCAAATCCCACTTATACTGGGCAATTGCTAAGTTAGAATGATACTCACCAATTTCATTGAATGTGTCCTAATATATGTTGTTATATGACTTCAAAGTCTCTTGAGGCCCCATGTCAAAAGCCAATAAGTGATTAACCTCATTGGGCGTCTTGTTGTTTGTTTTGAATCTTGTAACAAACGCCTCTGCAAGCTGTGCCCAAATGGCAATGCTACCTTCAAGCAATTTTTCAAACCAAGTCAAGCCTAAATCCCATAGGTTTGATGGAAACAGGATGCACATCAAAGCACTGTTTTCCCTGTGAATAGTTATAACTTGTCAAAAATAGCTAAGGTTCATGTAAGGATCTAACTTTTCATCGTAGACAGAAAACTTCAATTAGTTGAAGCCCACTAGAAGGGATACATTCTCGATCTCTGGTGAGAACAATGTATTATACAATCTCCCCAGCTCCTTGTTTGCTAGCATATGAACAATGCGTGGCATTGGCATTGCCACCTCAGTTCTGCCATATATCTTGGAAGTCAACCTCTGCAAAGTTGGCACCCTTCAAGGATGGTTCGCTTGGGACTACATACCTTCTTCGCGCCCTTTCATCCAGGACAGTCCTCAAGTCCTCTAATCTGGGCAACTTCGAGTAATAGGATAATGTCTGATGAGAATGTGAGAGGCGATAGCTACTCTCCTGTGAATAAGATCTCCCTGTCCTAGATCTCTCAAACCTTCAGTAATACAAACGTGACCTCAAAGAACGCGACTGAGATTCACTTGTCTTGTGGCTTTTTCTGCTACCAAAAAGCATTAACATAGGATGTCTGTTTTGGTCCCCCAAATAATGAGATCAAGTACACTCATCATAGATTTCAACCCCAGTGACACCTTTTCCCCTCACCTGGCACTTCAGAAGCTCCATATCTTCTCCCATCATCCTTATTATCTCGTCTTGCTCCTTGACTCTATTCTCGAAACCTTAGGCATTATGCATTCTTCGCCATTGATGTTTTCTGGGATTAGAGAACGTAGAGGAGAATGAAGGTGCTTGTCACATGCTTCTCTATGAGGCCCCTTTTTGGGTTGAGTGCCCAGATCTTGTATTGGATCAATAAGCGGCAAATCTTTGTGCCTCCTATTGGCCTTAGGAGTCTAGCGATCAACGGTGGAAAGTGGCAGATCTTCATTGTTCGCCATTAAAATCTTTTAGAAGAGCTTGATCAAAAGGTTTCTTTTGTGTATTTCCCATAGACGAAGCCAATTGTACAAGCATGAAATAATCGTCGCTTGTATAATCCTCGTAATCAAGCTTACGCTTCTCCAAACAATGTCATATGACCTGAAACACGACCACTGGTGAGCTGTCCAAGGAGTGTTTTTCAGAAAACCCCTCTGATGCCTAAGTTAGTTCAAGGAATCAAAGTAGGGAAAAGCTTTGTGAATTGGTGAATAAAGATTGCGACACTGAGATTAGGTTAATTCCATGTGTGGGAGCCGAATAATATAATTACGTAGGGAAGCCGATTTAGTTTAAAGAAAGAAATCAAGTTATGTACTATACAGCTCTATCCTGGAGGGACACAAAGGCCGAATAACCAGATCGACCGTAGAATCAGCTGTAAACTAGGCCGAGTACGAATAGGTAGGACAAAATAGCCGAGTAAGCAATTATTTGTTGGTCAAAAGGTGGGCCTAACTATTAATATCAAGGACGACTATAAATAAAAGGAGCATCAGCTAAGAAAAGGTATGTGAGAACAAATAAGATTAACTTGAGATACAAGCATCCAAGAGAGTATACACTGACTTATCCGTCAAAGTGCTAATTCCGGCACCCCCGATCGGATTGTTCATTCATTTTCAGGTGACTAGCTGAGGATCAAGAGCGTCCTACAGGATCCATAGAGTATTTCCAATCCACATCTCCACAATTGGCGCCGTTTGTGGGAATACTCAAGCACATCCATGGCGGGCGTGATAGAAGATCCTCCGATAGTCGCTGACGACCTTATGCCACGAGATGATACCACTCCAAGAAACATGCTTGGGCCAGAGAACATTGCCGCACGAAGGGCCTTGAACTTCGACTCAGTTGCCCAGACCTCACCCTCGACATCAATACATGAGACAATGCAAGCGAGTATGGATCAGGCAAAGCAAAATGAACAGAGGTTGGAAAACATGATGGCTGAGAATGAGCGCCTTTGATGGGATTTGGCCCTAGAGGTGGCAAAATCCCAACAGACCGCGTGTCAAGATCGGGGACGACCTTTGGGAAAGGATGGTCGATGACCTCAAATTCAGAGACATGATAGTGGCAGTGATTCTAACTCATCATCCTCAGAATCCAAAAAGAAGGGACGAGTCGAAGTCTCCAGTTCTTTCGGAGGAAGTCCGCGTGTGTGAAATAAGCGAAGAAATGATTCAGACGAAGAGGATCAACATAACCCCTTTTTGCAACAGATCGCAAGGGCAGTGCTACCCAAAAAATTCAAAGCTCCATTATTCACCCTATACGATGGAAAATTGGACCCCACTGATCACATTCGTCATTATAAACAAGCCATGACGCTTCATGTAGATGACGAGGCCCTCATGTGTTGAATATTTCTGAGCAGTTTGGGACCACTGGCTATTAGATAGTATTTATAAATTGGAACCAGCATCGATTAAGAGCTTCCACCAACTCCAAAAATCCTTCAGGGCAAGGATCATCACCAATGAGGTCAAGCCGAAGCAAGCCGATTCTCTTTGAGCAATGCAAATTCAACTAGGAGAAACCCTTCGTGCATATTCGGCGCGCTATTGGGAATGCTTTAATCTAGTAAATGATGCCTGCAATGACTCCATGGCCATCACCGCCCTTAAGATGGGATTGCATCTTGATAGTGCCCTCCGCAGCTCCTTGACCAAATGGCCTCCCAAAACAGTCTGGTCGTTAATGAAGAAAGTCGAGGAATACTGCAAAGTGGAAGATGATGCCCTGCGGGTCAAAGCCAGGCACAAGCCTAACAAGACGGCCTCATCTGAAATCGTTCAGCCGATAAACTCTGTACCATCACAGAGCCCTGAACCACGAAATCGAGCTAAACGAGACAACAGACGAGATTCGCGCCGATCAAATGACCAATGTTCACATTGAGCTAATGAACAACTTCAAGTGGATAGCAGGTGCATAAGGCGTGCGGACAAGAAATATACAGAGTTATCGGAGCCAATCAGTACAGTTATGTCTAAAGTTCAACACCTTCCGTTCTTTAAATAGCCACCCAAGATAGTGGGACCTCCTGACACGAGGAGACGGCATAGGCAGTGCGAATATCACAAAGACCACGGTCATGATACCGACAGTTGTTATGCATTGAAGGACCACCTTGAGAAGTTGGTATAAGACAGTCAGCTTATGCAACACGTCCGAAAGAACAATTCAACAAAAATAGTAGCTTTACGGCAGGAGTCACCTCCACTCGATGTAATTCATATGATATACAGCTTGCCGACGGCACCCGCGGTACATACAATGCAGTTGCAGTCTAACCCCCAAAAGCAAATCACACTAGCGAAACGGCCCCATGAAGCTGTGAGTATTAGTTTTGATGATTCTGATTTGGTCGGCGTAACGCTCCCCTACACTGATCCCTTAGTCATTGAATTACGCGTAAACCAATTCACTGTTGAACGTGTTCTCATTGACCAGGAAAGTACTTCGGAAGTAATGTACTACAAGACCTTCATTAAACTCGGCTTCACTAAGTCAGATCTGTCTCCGCTGATTACCCGTTATTCGGCTTCAACACTAATCCGGAATATCCTTTGGGCAAAATCACACTACCAGTTCAGGCGAGCTCCCAATCAGTGGATGTAGAATTTTTAGTTGTCAAGCTTCCTTCGCCGTATAATCTCATCATAGGACGAACTTGGTTGCATACCATGCAGGCCGTGTCAAGCACCTATCATCAACTACTTCACTTTCCGATTGAACGCGGCATAGAGCAAATTCGAGGTTCCCAGAAATCGACGCAGGCATGTTATCTTCTTGCTGTAAAGACACTAATAGAGCTGGAAGTGAATTTAATTGAGGTGCCGGATCAGAAGAGCCTCGACGACGTTAGGCGGCTCCCAAGTGAAAAGGCAACCGGAGCCCTGGATCGGGTTGAAATTGACGGGAATCCTGACAAGTTCTTCATGGTCAGCACTTCCCTGAATAAAGTCGACAGACAAGAGCTAATATCCTTCTTACTCGGCAACCTTGATGTATTTGCATGGTCACCATATGAGATGCCGAGGCTGGATCCATCCGTGTCCCAGCACCGCTTAAACGTTGATCCCAAATGTAAGCCAATTATTCAGAAAAGCCAGCGGTCAGCTGCGGAACATACTGCTATCGTTGTTGAAGAAGTTGATCAGTTACTTGATGCCGGGGCAATCTGCGAAGTGACCTATCCTACATGGCTATCGAATACTGTAGTTGTAAAGAAGAAAAATTGAACTTGGCGTGTTTGTGTGGATTTCACAGACTTAAACAAAGCTTGTCCCAAGGATTGCTTTCCCCTCCCCAGAATAGACCAACTTATAGATGCAATGGCACATCATCAACGTATGAGCTTCCTGGATCCCTACAAAGGCTACCATCAAATTGCCATGCATCCGAAGGACCAAGAAAAAACTACATTCCTCACCCCAAGAGGAACCTATTGGTATAAGGTTATGCCTTTCGGGCTGAAGAATGCGGGGGCAACCTACCAAAGACTAGTAATTGCCATGTTCAAGGAGTAACTCGGCCGTACCATGGAAGTATACATCGACGATATGGTGGTCAAGTCCAAAGAAGAGCAAACTCATCTAGTCGATCTGGAAGAGACATTCGGCATTCTTCACAAATATAAAATGAAGTTAAATGCTTCCAAATGTGCATTTGGCATCAGATCCGGCAACACCTTCGGCAAGTGATTCGCTCATTTTATATCTAGCAGTTTCCAACTGGGCGGTCAGCGCCATACTGTTAAAGGAAAAACTAGGGGAGCAACAACTAGTTTATTATGTGAGCAAAGCAATGGTTGACGCCGAAACACGTTACCTTCCATTGGAAAAACTTGTCCTTGCTCTCGTCATGGCAGCAAGAAAACTGATGCATTACTTTCAAGGATATACCATTGGGGTACTAACGGACTACCCCCTCCAGTCAGTGCTCTGTAGTGCGGAAGCATCAAGGCGCATTTCAAAATGGGCTCTCGAACTCGGCCAGTACGATATCCAATTTCTACCCAGAACCTCAATCAAGGGCCAAGTGCTCGCCGACTTTAAGTCTGATCAAATTCAACCTAAGCCAAACTGGAGAATTTACGTTGGGGACATTTAGCAGTTGTATTGTGATGGGTCATCCAACCAACGTGGCAGTGGGGTGGGTGTAGTGATCATGGCTCCCGACGGGACAATAATCGAGCAGGCTGTCAAACTGGGCTTCGAAGCATCAAACAATGAGGCCAAATACAAAGCATTGTTAACTGGCTTACGGAATGCACTTCTCCTTAGTGCTCGGCATCTGCTTATCTTCTGTGACTTAAAACTAGTCAACAACCAATTAAAGGGGGAATACGCAGCCAAAAATGACCGTATGGCAGCCTACATGAAAATGACGAATTCTTTGCTGGCAAAATGCGACCATCATGAGTTGAATCAAATAACCTAGAGAACACACATGCCGACGCCCTGGCTTGCCTAGCCTCCGCCATCAACTCAGAAATTAAATGGACAATTGAAGTAGGATTCCTCCCTGAGCCGAGCATTACCCCTTCGGAGTCAATTCAAATCAATATCATAGAATCAGGTCCAAGTTGGATGGACCCTATCACTACATTCCTATCTTTCGAACAGCTCCTAACGGACACGAAAGAAGCGCACAAACTACGAAGCAAAGCCCTGCGATATTACTTAAATTCGCAAGGAAAGCTTTACAAAAAATCCCTTTCTGGTCCATACCTAGAATACGTTCATCCGGATAAAGTCGAGGAACTCTTGACTAAAATACATGAAGGTAGTTGTGGCGCCCATTCTGGCGGGCGTTCTTTGGCCCATCGAGTTGTAACACAGGGGTACTATTGGCCGACCATGAGTGCTGATGCCGAGTGTTACATTAGGAAATGTGAACAGTGTCAGAAGTTTTCCCCTTTAACTCATTTGCCTGCTGAGGAGTTAAGTTCTATCACCAGTCCTTGGCCATTCGCTCAATGGGGACTTAATATTGTCGGACCATTGCCACGGGCTCCAAGGAACAAGTGATTCTTGATTTTCGCGACAGATTACTTCACAAAATGGGTCGAAGCAGAAGCACTAACACATATTCGAGATACTGATGTTAGACGTTTTGTATGGAAAAATATCATAACACGATTCGACATTCCAAGAGCACTCATTTCAGACAACGGCACCCAGTTTGATTGTGGCGTCTACCGAGAATTATGCAGCACGTATGGTATTCGACCCTATTTCTCCACCCCAGCTTATCCACAGAGCAATTGTCAAGCTGAAGCCTCCAACAAAGCCATTTTGGACGGCATCAAGAAGCGGTTGGAGAAAGCTAAAGGCAGGTGGGTCGAAGAGCTCCCCAGTGTGTTGTGGGCTCATCGTACTACACCAAGGCGGTCCACTGGGGAAACGCCGTTCGCCCTATGCTTTGGAACCCAGGCAATTATCCCCCTGGAGATTGGCTTACCCACTCTGAAAACAAAGGTCTTCGACTTGGGCTGTAATGACATGATGTTAGCATTGGATTTGACTCTGATCAAGGAACTCCGAGACCGTGCCCTCGCATCTATGGCCCGGTATCAGCAGCAGCTCGCTAAATCATATAATCAACGCGTGCAGCTGCGATGTTGTATACCCGGAGAATTGGTCCTGAAGAAAGTTCTTCCCGCTACTAGGAGCCCCGCTGACGGAAAGCTAGGTCCCAATTTGGACGGCCCCTATCAAGTTAAGTCAACCGCCGACACAGGGGCATATCAGCTCAAAGACATGTCTGAGAGAAGTCTGCCACATCCTTGGAATTCCACGCATTTGTGTAAATTTTATCATTAACTGGACTTATGGGGCATGATAACTTGTTTTGAATGTTCGCCGTGTACAACTTTCACTTTTACAATGCAAGGCTTCTTATTTCCTCGATATGTGAAATTTAGTTCGGTAAATTAAAAGCCTCTGCATTCGGAGCACCCTTCATGGATACCACGATTGGCCAAAATAAAAGCCTTCGAATTCGAAGCCCCATCCATGAATGACTCGTTTGGGCCAAATAAACCTCCGGATTCGGAGCGCCCTTCGTGGATACCACGATTGGCCAAAATAAAAGCCTCCGAATTTGAAGCCCCATCCGTGAATGACACATTTGGGCTGAATAAGCCTCCGGATACAAAGCGCCCTTCGTGGATACCACGATAGGCCAAAATAAAAGCCTCCGAATTCGGAGCCCCATTCGTGAATGACACGTTTGGGCCGAATAAGCCTCGGGATTCGGAGCGCCCTTCGTGGATGACACAATTGACCAAAATAAAAGCCTACGAATTTGGAGCCCCATCTGTGAATGACACGTTTGGGCCGAATAAGCCTCCAGATTCGGAGCGCCCTTCGTGGATATCATGATTGGCCAAAATAAAAGCCTATGAATTCGGAGCCCCATCCGTGAATGACACGTTTGGGCCGAATAAGCCTCCGGATTCGAAACGCCCTTCATGGATGACACGATTGGCCAAAATAAAAGCCTCTGAATTCGAAGCCCCATCCGTGAATGACACGTTTGGGCCAAATAAGCCTCTGAATTCGGAGTGCCCTTCATGGATATCACGATTGGCCAAAATAAAAGCCTCCGAATTCAGAGCCCCATCCGTGAATGACACGTTTGGGCCGAATAAGCCTCTAGATTCGGAGCGCCCTTCGTGGATAACACGATTGGCCAAAATAAAAGCCTCCGAATTCGGAGCCCCTTCAGTGTATGTCATGGTTGGGCCAAATAAACATCCGGAATCGGAGCGCTTCGTCGACATCGCAGTTAGCTGCTGCAAACGTGATTAACAGTAATCGATGGTCATGACTTAATTTACGAACAATAATTGAAACAATATAAAGACATTCAAAATAAGATGTTTCATTCAATAGATCATAAATACATAATTCGTATCAAATTTGTAATAGGTCATGCATATCTTTGATCTGTTTCATTCAATACATGTGTTAAAAATTTTTAAAAAAAAAAAAAATTTAAAGAGAAATATATTATTTGATAGCGTCCTCGTCGTCAGTCTTCTCGGCTTCAAAAGTCGCGAAGGGCAAATTATAACTCTGATATAGAGGCGACGCCGAATCAATGCCCGTTGCCTGTAGAGCCTTGGTCCACCCATGCTTGAATCCACAATTTTCGCATCGGTAGACCTCCTCGACCAGCTTTTCCTTTGTCTTCTCTATACCAATCTTCTCACCATCAAAAAATCCATCATTATAGGCCTTCGTCCTTATCGCTTCTTTAGCGAACATGCTCGCCATATCTCGGTCGGCAATGGCCTGGTTTAGTAGCCGTTGGGTCACCCTTTTCTCTACAATCAGGTTACCTTGACCTGTCGAATGATTTCTGGCAACTTTTGCCTGTTTTAGTTCTCGCTCGGCTCTCTCTACGCGCGCCTCTAAGTTCCGAATGCGCTTATCTTTCTGCTCAATCTCTTACCGCGCGGCACGGAGACGCATGCCGATTTCATATGAAGTATATAGCCCTTTCACCGCTCCATGGACACCCTCCCAAAAAACTTCGAAATCAGGTCACCCAACCATCGACTGCTGGACTTCCGACGGAAAAATCTGGCAGGCGAATTCAACTGCCACGTTTGGATCATGGATGATCAAATCCACCTCTATCATCGGTTTGTTCCCCACGAAGACTGAAAAGCTCAACAGGCCTGGTGCCCCACTGGTCTCACTTCGCAAGCGAGGGGAGTTCCCCCGCTGTTGCCTTTCCTTCCTAGGTGACCTGCTTTGACGACGCAGAGAATGGCGCCTTTCACGCTCCCCCGACGTCTTAGTTCCCGTTCGCAAAGGTTCACCACCTCGATTCATCGTTGAATCTAGTTCAGCCAGTGTCTTACCCTCTCCTCTGCTGTTGAAGAATAGTCTTCTAGACGTCTAGTTCAAACCCACTACTCTTCTCCCTCCTATGATATGCTAAATTTGGATACCAATATGGACCCTAAACGAACGTAGCCCCCACCCTTCTTATGAATCGCGGGTGCAGCGTTCTCTTCAATGCTCTGTGCCACGAACTGACGTTGATCGGCGGTCTTATTTATTAATTTGCTAGAACAAGGGCAAATTCATTAATCTATTCGGCCTAAATATCAGAGCTATGCGCCGAAATGTTACTGTGCCCCAGCCAATTCGTGAACTATCATTGTTCGACGGTCCTGTTCATCAATTTGCTAGAGCAAGGGTAAATTCATTAATTTATTCAGCCTAAATATCAGAGCTATACGCCGAAATGTTACTGTGCCCCAGCCAATCCCTGAACTGCCGTTGTTCGGCGGTCCTGTTCATCAATTTGCTGGAGCAAGGGCAAATTCAATAATCTATTCGGCCTAAATATCAGAGCTATACCCCGAAATGTTACTGTGCCCCAGCCAATTCGTGAACTGCTGTTGTTCGACGGTCCTGTTCATCAATTTACTGGAGCAAGGGCAGATTCATTAATCTATTCGGCCTAAATATCAGAGCTATGCGCTAAAATGTTACTGTGCCCCAGCCAATCCCTAAACTGCCGTTGTTCGGCGGTCCTGTTTGTCAATTTGCTGGAGCAAGGGCAAATTCATTAATCTATTCGGCCTAAATATCAGAGCCATGAGCCGAAATGTTACTGTGCCCTAGCCAATTCGTGAATTGCCGTTGTTCAGCGGTCCTATTCATCAATTTGCTGGAGTAAGGGCAGATTCATTGATCTATTCGGCCTAAATATTAGAGCTATGCGCCGAAATGTTACTGTGCCCCAGCCAATCCCTGAACTGCCATTGTTCGGCGGTCCTGTTCATCAATTTGCTGGAGCAAGGACAAATTTATTAATATATTCGGCCTAAATATCAGAGCCATGCGTCGAAATGTTACTGTGCCCCACCCAATTCGTGAACTATCATTGTTCGGTGGTCCTGTTCATCAATTTGCTGGAGCAAAGGCAGATTCATTAATCTATTCAGCCTAAATATCAGAGCTATGTGCCGAAATGTTAATGTGCCCCAGCCAATCCCTGAACTGCCGTTGTTCGGCGGTCATGTTCATCAATTTGTTGGGGCAAGGGCATATTCACTATTCTATTCGGCTAAGTCGCAGTGCTATGCAGTTATTTTAGCGTTGGATTAATTCAGTAGTTTGTTCCATTCATCTCATTTCATGTTTTTATATCTTACTTAGCCGTTAACAATCACATGCATCAAGCAGAAAGGCAAAGGCAATTTTCATTCATAAACTGAGTACAAACAGAAGTCATTTTACAAATGAAAACTACCCTATGTTAGCTTTTCACAAAAACAAATAGTCAAAAATCTAACAAATCTAACAAAACCTACATACACACGACACCAAAACAAAATGAAAAATACTTTGGCCCTAGGTCAAACTCCAGCGGCTCAACGTCTACCTGCTCGTACGGAATCGGCTGCTCTGATACCACGTTAGCAGCGGCTAAGGCTTTGAGCCAGCCATGTTTGAACCCCCTATTCTCGAACTTAGGCACTTCCTCTACATAGTTCTCCAAGGCCGCATCCTTGCTAGCTTGGAATGACTTGGAAATCTCAGATTCGGCGTTTGCCATCGCCCTCTTTAACTCCTCCAAATCGGCCTCCAGCTTGGTAATCATCTCATTGGCCAATTTGAGCGCTTCTTCACTTGCGTTCGCCCTTTCCTCGACAGCCAACCTCAGTTGGTCAGCAGTCTTGGCCTTATCTGCTTCAGCATCAGCTCTCGCTCTTTCTTCTGCCGCTTTTATGGCCTCAGACTCGGCTCTGAGAGAGGTCTCTGCTGCCTTGCCCTTTTCGTTTTTTACCTCGGTTGTAAGAAAGCCGATCTGTTCGATAGCGTCATGTTGGCAACGGCCAATCTCAGCTATCCTTCCCGCTAGCTACAAAACAAGGAATCAATAAGATAGCTGATATAAAACATTTTTTTATTTAGCCTTGCAAAATTATAAACGAGGATCATGTACCAATATCGCCAATTGAGTGGCTAATGCGATGGACAGCAGATCGGGCTCTGCCCTAAAGGTTACTCTGTCAACCGGTAGAGAAATGGATGAGACCAAGCTCAAGGCCACAGCGGCGTCTTTTACAGCCGATGCATCAGAAGCAACCGGCACGTTCTTTATCCTTGGTTGTATGATAAACGGCACAACTAGGTCCGATTCTTCCATGCGTGGCCATTTATCCACTAGGTTTTTCGAATAATCGGCTTCGTGTTCGGCAGGACATTTTCCCCCCCTATGCTCCGTCACTTGGCCCTCCTGTTGATCGACAACAGGCTCCGTTTCAGCCACATCAGTCTGAACCATCTCCTCAACAGGAGCAGGTAGAGGAGATTCTATCCTAGCATCAGGTGAAGGGGGTGGAGGTTCAGTTCACTCGACTTCGGCTCTCCTACGGGTAGCCCATCCTCTCAGCATTTTTCCGCCTGGCCATTTGAGTAAGCGACTCACCAACCATGTTGTCAGGATATGAGCCGGGTAGGTCCCCTAAGTCGGTGAAAATATCTTTGAAGGACACGTCCGCTTGGCCAGAAATAGATGGAGGATTGAGGCCGGCTTCTTCAAAAGCCAAATTTAGTGTCTCGTCAACCTCCTCCTCTAGTCTGTCAGATCTGTCCAAGGAGGGTTGATTTGGCTGCTCAGCGACTCCTTCGGCTGCTTGTTCGTCCGCTAGCTCTGAATCTAAAGCTTCAAGACCAATCTGCCTAAGGTTCTTGAAGTTCGGAAAAATAAGCGCTGTAAGGTGTTGTTCGCCCCTCGGAATCGGAATGTTATCTGCGGCCGAAAAAGTAGCGTAAGTCAGCTCATATCTCAGAAGAATGTGGGCCGCCTTCCCTTGCTTCTAGAGATTCGAATGGCTAAAGAACTGGAGTGCGGTTCTGATCTGCGCAAGTATAGCATCGTCAACCGAGACGAGAACTTTTTTCAAATCATTTCCTGCACAAATAAAATGGTAAATACGCAAAATTTGAACTAGGTAAATACTTAATAAATATTCGTGGAGGGTTAAAAGGCCACCTGGTTCGCCTCTTCGCCTGGGCACTGGATCTAGGCGATCTTCGCCCTCGCCGAATTCCCAGTTGCCGCAAACAACAACCATGACATCATTAACACGCTTGCCAGAGCTGGCAAGCATAGTCACCAAATAATGGTCGGTGTCCTTAGCCATGAGGAAGTAGCGCCCCTACCGGCCAGAGAATTTGGCCAAGGCATAACAATGCCAAATAGCAAGGATTCCAAGGTTAAGCTTAAGGTGTCGGTTTAGTTCTATAATTCACATTATTATTTGGTAAAAATTTACGTTTGGCTAAGAAGGGATTAAATCCCAATGGCGAAGGACTCCGCCCTCAGCGATTGACAAGAGAGGAAAGACGATTATACTCTCATCAGTCCTCTCTATGTCAACTACGCTCTTTGCCAAGAGTGACAGATCGACGTCGTCAGGAATGGAAAAATGGCAACGGAAACCAGAGACTCGATCTACAGAAAGAAGGCATTTCAAATGTTTCGCCATCATAGCCAGTAAAGTGGACACTCTAAACAAAAAAACAAACAAGGAAATGGGAGTCAAAATGGAAGAGAGAAAAACTTACAAGAAATTAGGACAATGAGGAATGGAAAGAAGTTGCAGAGGACGTGAAGTGAAAGAGGTGAACTGACAGACAACAAGAAACCTTGTGTATTCAAAAAAAGCATACAAACGAAGAGACAACACGGTTTCAAATCGTATTAAATGAATGAATCATACGAAGGGGCGGGAGATTATAATAATTCCTAAAAAGAGTAGGCATTCTTACGCTTGCGTTGGAATAAGGGAAACCGCCGCATTTTTTGACCCTCTAAGTCCAAGACCAAACATGCCGAATAACTGACATTAATAGGATGTTTTGGGGGCAATTGTGAAAGCCGAATAATATAATTACGTAGGGAAACCGATTTAGTTTAAAGAAAGAAGTCAAGTTATGTACTATACGGCTTTATCCTGGAGGGACACAGAGGTTGAATAACCAGATCGGCCGTAGAATCAGCTGTAAACTGGGCCGAGTACAAATAGGTAGGACAGAATAGCCGAGTAAGCAATTATTCGTTGGTCGAAAGGTGGGCCCAATCATCAATATCAAGGACGACTATAAATAAGAGGAGCATCAGCTAAGAAAAGGTATGTGAGAACAAATAAGATTAACTTGAGATACAAGCATTCAAGAGAGTATACACTGACTTATCCATCGGAGTGCTAATTTTGGCACCCCCGATCGGAGTGTTCATTCCTTTTCAGGTGACTAACTGAGGATTAAGAGCGTCCTATAGGATCCATAGAGTATTTCCAATCCACATCTCCACACTATGCTTTTATGCCTTCCGAAAGATAGAATCCTAGTACGACTCTAATTCCTCCTCATATCCTACTAGGAATCTATTTCCTAAAGGATAACATCCATCATTTAACACCCCTGATCATTAGAAACCAAGTGAAATAACCTAACTCTTAGCCCGACAACCAGGCCAAGAACACCATTCCGATTAATCAAGGACCAAGCAACACCGTACTGAATGAACCTTGCTTGTCTTTAAGACTACCAAGCTACATGTTATGTCATGCTAACTTTGAACAGTGTGCCTCCATGCCAAACCACGTATTTAGACACAAGAGTTAGCGCAGTTGTTTGGCGCGGTCACACAGCCAATTCGACCTTGTCATAGCCCACTAACCGTTTGCCTGGTCTTCTAAAGATAGCTCAATCCTAAATCCATTTCAGCTTGGAAAGACATGGAGAGCAAGATCAAGCCAATTAAGCTTGGCCCAAACCCAAGACCCATGCAAACTTAGTTCGGTCCATTTACACTACGCAAACACAAGACTCATGTAAACTTAACTCAGCCCATTTGTAAACTTAGCTCGATCTGTTTGCACGGCACAAGCCCAAGGCTCATATAAACTTAGCTCGATCTGTTTGCACGGCACAAATTATCCTCTCAGATTATACAAAAATATATATTTAATTTGGAACCTTTTATATATAGTTGAAAAGTAATGGGCCTAAAACAAGTGCTTCGCTTGTTTTCTACGTGAGCCGCTCTTGCCTATTGGGTTCATGACTGATTCATAATTGATATTATTCTCATAAAACTAGCAACTGATATTTAACCCCAAAAAAAAAAAAAATGAATTTGACTTAACTTGACGAGTACCTGAACAGTTAAAAAGTGACCTCTGAAAAGTTAATTGGGTCAATAAAATGCTATATTTAGAATAAGATTTTTTTTTTTTTAAATTAAAATTACTCTCAAAGACACGATAAAATGCGGTTAAAAAGTGATCTCGGAAAAGTTAATTGGGTTAATAAAAAGTTAACTCTCAATTTGGAATAAGATTTTAAAAAAAAAAAAAACAAAAGAAAAAACTCTTAAATTATTCTCGATGACACCATAAGATAACTTTTGATTTGTAAAATACTTAATAATATATGCCTTAACTCTTTTACAAAGTTATTGTGAGTTTTCTACCATTCTTCTTTTTGAAAATTGACTATTTGACGAATAGTGATGTGCAAGCATAAAAAATTATTTTATGCAGAATGATGTGATCTATTATAATCTTTTTATTTGAAAACATAATACATATCATTGTGATCATAGTTTACACATTTTTGAAAACTCAATATTGTTGGGTATACTTCTTTATTGGAGTGTGGGACCCAATTAGTTTTGGAAAAAGAGTTTAATTTGACTTGATTTAGGTATAATATATTTTTATATATTATATTTGTGGAGGCCCAATCCAAGTTGGAAACAATTAGGGTTTGATTACAAAACCCTAGATTTACAATACATAATCATTGATGTTATTTTTTCCCAAGAAAAAAAAGGGGCGGCTGCTATAGACACAAATTTTGATTTTTGATGACTTTGGTTTTGGTGTATGAGCAGCAGGTTTACATCATATTTGGTGGAATCAAATTGATTCAATTTTGGTTTTTGAAGCTTGGTTTTTGGGGCATCTTCGGTTGGTGTTTGATTCGTTATTTTGGGTCTTCTTCAACTCTGATTCTGAAGATTTTGGTTCATCTATTTGGTGAGGTCTTTCCTCTTGTTTATTTGTGATTATTTGGAATTCACCTAAGGGTGGTTTTGTGAGACCATTAATGTCTCGTTTGTAATCGTTTGGAACCTATTTGGTTGATAATGGAATCGGATTTCGATCCTGTGGACGTACCTCACATTGAGGGAACCACGTAAAAATTCTTGTGTTGCCTTTGATTTAATTTTTCCGCATTAGTTTTTATTCCCATTGATTGATTTACTTGTGGGGAATCACATCGATTTTCCCTAACAACTGATATCAGAGCTTACGGTTTATTTGGATTTATTTATTTGTGTAAATCAATGGAGGGGAATGGGGGTCGTATGTCTAGCTTCAATGGAAGCAATTGGGTAACTTGGAAAACTAAAATGGAAGACCTATTATTTTGTAAAGACTTGTATGGACCCATTGAGGGTGATAGTGACAAATCAAAAGATGGTTCTTTTTCAAAGAAAGACATTGAGTGTTACTATTGTCATGAGAAAGGGCACATGAAGCGAGAATGCCGAAAGCTCAAAAATAGGGAGAAAAGGCGTGACAAAAGTGTGGATAAGAAACAAGAAGACACAACGACAGTTACTACCGATGATCTCATGGTCGTTTGTGAAGATGATTGTATCAATTTTGTGGGCCAAGAGAGCAATTGGGTAATTGATTCTGGTGCTTCTTTTCATGTGACTTCTCAAGTTGATTTCTTCACTACCTACACCGAAGGAGATTATGGTTCTGTTCGAATGGGTAATGAAGGTTTGTCCAAGATTATTGGTATAGGTGATGTTTGCTTGGAAACAAATTTGGGCTGCAAGTTGTTGCTTAAAGATGTGAGGCATGTTCCCGACATTCGCCTCAATTTGATCTCTACTGGGAAGCTAGATGATGAAGGCTTCAACAACAAATTTGGTGATGGAATATGGAAGCTCACAAAGGGTTCTTTGGTGGTGGCTAAGTGCAAAAAGACTCATACACTTTATTCGATGCAAGGAAAAATTTGTAAAGGTGTTGTCAATGCACTTGAAGATGATACTTCTACTGAATTGTGGCACAAGCGGCTTGGCCATATGAGTGAAAAGGGGCTACAAGTTTTGTTCAAGAAAGAGCTTCTACCCGGTTTGAAAGGTACATATCTTAAAACTTGTGTTCATTGTTTGGCGGGTAAACAACATAGAGTTTCTTTTCATAAAAATGTTGCTTCTAGAAAAGAAAAGGTTTTGGAGTTGATTCATTCGGATGTTTGTGGTCCTTTAAAAGTTAGAACACATGGTGGTGCACTTTATTTTGTTACTTTCATTGATGATTATTCAAGGAAAGTTTGGGCTGTTCTACTAAAAACTAAAGATCAAGTTCTAGAAGTATTTAAGCATTTTCAGGCCATGGTTGAAAGAGAAACAGGGCAGAAATTGAAGTGCATCCGAACAGACAATGGTGGTGAATACATTGGGCCATTTGATGAGTATTGTCGCAGCCAAGGTATTCGGCACCAAAAGACAGTTAAGAAGACTCCTCAACAAAATGGCGTTGCCGAGAGGATGAACCGCACCATTGTGGAAAGAACAAGGTGTTTGCTTTCACAAGATAAATTGCCAAGATCCTTTTGGGGTGAGGCAATGAGTACAGCGGTTGACATGATCAATTTATCTCCTTGCTATCCTTTGAATGGTGATGTTCCTGAAAGAGTTTGGACTGGCAAAGATGTGTCTTATGAACACTTGAGAGTGTTTGGTTGCCGAGCTTTTGTTCACATTCCAAAGAATGAGAGGTCCAAGCTTGATAGTAAGTCAAGACAATGTATTTTTCTTGCCTATAGGCGTGATGAATTCGGGTATAGATTATGGGATCCGGTCGACAAGAAAGTCATTCGAAGTCGTGATGTTGTGTTTCTTGAAGACCAAACAATTGAAGACTTTGGCAAAGGTGATCAACCGGAGCCAAAAACTAGTGATCTCATTGATATGGACCCATCTCCTTCATCTTCAGTTGATGATGAAAATGGGAGAGATGTGCAGCCACCTATTGAAGATGTAGAAGATGATGCTAATCCTAATGAAGTTGAGCCAGAAATTGAGGAAGAGCATCCAACTCAAGAACCACCACCACAACTTGAGTTGAGGAAATCTACAAGGGACCGACAACCTTCAAGAAAGTATCCTCCCAATGAATTTGTGTTGATTTCTGATCAAGGGGAGCCGGAGAGCTACCAAGAAGCAATTGAGCATACAAAGAAAGATGATTGGAAAAAGGCCATGGAAGAGGAGATGAACTCCTTACTTGAAAATCACACCTATGACTTAGTGAAGTTGCCTAAGGAGAGGAAAATTCTGAAAAATAAGTGGGTTTTCAAATTGAAGAATGATAGGAAGAATCTGAGGTACAAAGCACGTCTTGTTGTGAAAGGATTTGGGCAAAAGAAAGGCATTGACTTTGACGAGATTTTCTCGCCGGTTGTGAAGATGTCTTCTATTCGGGTTGTACTTGGCATGGCTGCAAGTATGAACCTTGAAGTTGAACAACTTGATGTGAAGACCGCATTTCTTCATGGTGATCTTGAAGAAGAAATTTACATGGAGCAACCGGAAGGTTTTGTGGAAAAAGGGAAAGAGAAATTTGTTTGCAAATTGAAGAAAAGTTTGTATGGTCTTAAGCAAGCCCCACGCCAATGGTACAAAAAAATTGACTCTTTCATGATGAATAATGGTTTTTCTAAAACCACTTCGGACCATTGTGTGTTTGTGAAAAAAATTTCGGATGGCAAATTTATTATTCTTTTGCTTTATGTTGATGACATGTTAATTGTGGGTCAAGATTCTACCATGATTAACAAGTTGAAGTTAGAGTTGAGTAAATCTTTTGCTATGAAAGATTTGGGACCGGCAAAGCAAATTCTTGGTATGAAAATTGTTCGTGATCACAAAGAGGGATTGATTTGGTTGTCTCAAGAAAGCTACATTGAGAAAGTTCTTGAGAGGTTCAACATGGATAAAGCAAAGCCGGTTGGTTGTCCACTTGCAGGTCACTTCAAACTTAGTTCGAATCAATGTCCTACAAGTGAGAAAGACAAAGAAGATATGTTGAGAAAGCTACATTGAGAAAGTTCTTGAGAGGTTCAACATGGATAAAGCAAAGCCGGTTGGTTGTCCACTTGCAGGTCACTTCAAACTTAGTTCGAATCAATGTCCTACAAGTAAGAAAGACAAAGAAGATATGTTGAGAAAGCTACATTGAGAAAGTTCTTGAGAGGTTCAACATGGATAAAGCAAAGCCGGTTGGTTGTCCACTTGCAGGTCACTTCAAACTTAGTTCGAATCAATGTCCTACAAGTGAGAAAGACAAAGAAGATATGTTGAAAGTTCCTTATGCTTCAGCAGTTGGTTCTTTGATGTACGCCATGGTTTGTACAAGGCCGGATATTGCTCACGCCGTTGGTGTGGTGAGTCGGTTTCTCTCTAATCCGGGTAAAGAACATTGGGCAGCAGTAAAATGGATTCTAAGATATCTTTGAGGGACTTCAAAAGTGTATTTGTATTTTGGGGATGGTCAGCCGATGCTTGATGGGTTCACAGATTCTGACATGGCTGGTGATGTTGATTCTAGGAAATCTACTTCGAGGTATTTGATGACTTTTGCAGGGGGGAGCTGTGGCATGGCAATCTAAATTACAAAAATGTATTGCTCTCTCAACTACCGAAGCTGAATTTATTGCCATTACGGAAGCTTGTAAAGAAGAGTTATGGTTGAAGAAATTTTTGCAAGAGTTGGGTTTAAAGCAAGAAAAGTATGTACTTTATTGTGATAGTCAAAGTGCTATTCACTTGAGTAAAAATTCTACTTTTCATTCGAGATCGAAACACATTGATGTGAGATACCATTGGATTCATGATGTGTTAGATTCGAAATTGTTACAACTCGAAAAGGTTCACACAGATGATAATATTTCGGATATGTTGACAAAGACTTTGTCGAGGGACAAACATTTAAAGTGTCGAACTTTGGCGGGTATGGTTGATGTCTCCACCTAAGTCGGTAGGGGGAGAATTGTTGGGTATACCTCCTTATTGGAGTGTGGGACCCAATTGGTTTTGGAAAAAAAGTTTAATTTGACTTGATTTAGGTATAATATATTTTTATATATTATATTTGTGGAGGCCCAATCCAAGTTGGAAACAATTAGGGTTTGATTACAAAACCCTAGATTTACAATACATAATCATTGATGTTATTTTTTCCCAAGAAAAAAAAGGGGCGGCTGCTATAGACACAAACTTTGATTTTTGGTGACTTTGGTTTTGGTGTATGAGCAGCAGGTTTACATCATATTTGGTGGAATCAAATTGGTTCAATTTTGGTTTTTGAAGCTTGGTTTTTGGAGCATCTTCGGTTGGTGTTTGATTCGTTATTTTGGGTCTTCTTCAACTCTGATTCTGAAGATTTTGGTTCATCTATTTGGTGAGGTCTTTCCTCTTGTTTATTTGTGATTATTTGGAATTCACCTAAGAGTAGTTTTGTGAGACCATTAATGTCTCGTTTGTAATCGTTTGGAACCTATTTGGTTGATAGTGGAATCGGATTTCGATCCCGTGGACGTACCTCACATTGAGGGAACCACGTAAAAATTCTTGTGTTGCCTTTGATTTAATTTTTCCGCATTAATTTTTATTCCCATTGATTGATTTACTTGTGGGGAATCACATCGATTTTCCCTAACAAATATTCAATTTCCCTAACAAATATTCAATTCACTAGATGGATTAATCCGAAAGATCAATTTCACTGTTCAGTAGCAGGGCCCAATCAAAGATCATAATTTACGCATGTCACTACCATATCATTTTAGAAGCAAATTTTGTACTCCCTCCGTCCCAAAATGATGGTCTCTTTTAGGGAATCTAATTTTTTTTGATAGTACAATTATTGCATTTGAAAAAGGTTGATTTTTCAAAATGACCCTTTTGATAGTACATTTTTTGAGAATATCAATGCATAGTTGTACTTTTTATATTGTTTATTAATTTAAAAGAATGGCAAAATAGGAAATTTATATTATTTTTGTACTTGATTTTAGAAGAGGGACTAATATTTTGGGACAATGAAAAATGGAATAAGGGACTAATATTTTGGGACGGAGGGAGTATAAAAATTGTAGTGATTTAGCATTTTCTATAATTAAAATATATATTTAAATTGAAGACAATATTATCGTATTTGAGACACTGAAAATAGCTTGTTGTCAGATTGAATTTATTTCGAAAGCATAATGGACTGATCAAATTATTTAACAAGCAAGTTAGCATGTTGGAATTTATTTTAAAAAATTCAAAACTACATTATTTAATATCTTAATAAATTTACACAATCTTAATTTATACATACACAAAATTATAAAACAAATAGTAATATTTTTAATAATTTTATTGAGTAATTCAAAACTTATTTATAAAAAGTATCAATTACAAATACACTCCTTAAAGTTTGTTTAAAATATAGGATTGTCTCATGTGGTTTGAAAAATTATAAAATATCTCTTGTTAAAAAAATTTATTTAACAGAATTAATTAAAAAAATAAAATTCCTTACCGCTCTCCTATATGTAGATAAAATTACCTGAAATATTAAGAAAAATATATTGTTTAGATTATTAAAAATTATTAATTGACTTGATAATTTATTAATAAAAAATCTATTTATTATGAAATTAAAAATTTGACAAGATATAATTTTTAAAATCACAAAAAATAATTTATATTTTAAGTAAATTTCAAAAATATATTATAATTTATCCTCATAAAAAATTGCATGAACTCAATTGTTCATAGAGTTTGTGCAGGCCATTGAAATCTAACAGCAGTATCACAGTACTATTAAGAAGTGGCCTCGGAACAAAGAACTGTGCAAAAACAGGAAAACCAAACAGAGGTAGACTTCGGATGAAAAACACAGAGATAGCCTTCTGAGTTCAGCTTTTAAATTTCAGAGACCGAGTATAATTTGAATTATTTATTTGAATAAATTACAAATACATATTTATTTAAAATATGAATTTTCTCCTATGGTTTGAAAAATTATAAATATTTCTCTGTCAGAATTTTTTATTTAATAGAATTAATTGAAAAAGTGAAATTTTAATTATTCACCTATACAATAATAAAATTATCTGAATTATTAATTGAAATAAAATTTTAATATTATTAAAAACTATTAATTAAATTAATGATTTATTAATAAAATGACATATTTGTTATGAAATTAAAAATCTTAAGGGCATAATGTAATTTCTAGAACCACAAGAGATAATTTGTAATTTAAGTAAATCTCATGAAGTATATTTGTAATTTACTCTATTTATTTTATATTTAGATTGATTTAATAATCGTGATATTTTTATTTTATTTTTTATTTTTTTTAAAATAAATCACAAATATATTTTTAAAATATATTATCTATTTTTTTAAATATAAATATAATAAAATAAAAATATTACAATTATTAATTCAAATTAATATTTTCAATAGATAATATGCATTAAAAAAATCTTACAAAATGAAGGATTTGTCTAATCAAAGCCAGACTCGTCATAGAAATGAGTTGAAGGTACCATTATCCATTGAAAAATGCTAGAGCTTCAAATTTTTTACCAAATGAATTACCAAACCTCTCACATGAGTGTGAGGCCCACAAAAAAGTGGACCGCACACCCATGTGAAAGATTTGATCATTCATTTGGTAAAAAATTTTATATCTCTAGGATTACTCTTATCCATTTAATAGTTGATCGTGCATGCATTTAATAGTTCAACGTACCACGACTTGGCAGCTCCTTAAATGAGGAGCTTCTCCAATGTCGGGGGAAAATATTATGGTACATGATTAATTGTATATAATGATAAAATTATCTGAATTATTAATTGAAATAAAGTTTTAATATTATTAAAAATTATTAATTAAATTGATGATTTATTAATAAAAGAACTTATTTGTTATAAAATTAGAAACTTTAAGGGATATATGTAATTTTTAGAACCACATGAAATAATTTATAATTTAAGTAAATCTCAGAAAATGTATTTGTAATTTAGCTTATTTATTTTATATTTAGATTGATTTAATAATTATGATATTTTTATTTTATTAGATTTATTTCTTAAAAAATAAATCACAAATATATTTTTTAAATATATTATCTATTTTTTTAAATATAAATATAATAAAATAAAAATATTATAATTATTCATTAAAAAAATTTATAGATAATATGCATAAAAAAAAATTTACAAAATGAAGGATTTGTCTAATCAAAACCAGACTCGTCATAGAAATGAGATGAAGGTACCACTATCCATTTTAATACTAGTTGATTGTGCATGCATTTAATAGTTGAACGTACCACAACTTGGCAGCTTCATAAATGAGAGCTTCTCCAATGTCGGGGGAAATATTATGGTGTTGTATAAAATATTATTTAATAGTTGAACGTACCACAGCTTGGCAGCTCCTTAAATGAGCTGCTTCTCCAATGTCGGGGGAAATATTATGACACGGGAGTTGCTGCATAACTCTGATTAAAGCTTCTGGCGTGTAATTCTAATGAGCTGTTCAAGATTAAAAAAAAAAAATAGTGAAGTAAAAGATAAAAATAAATAAATAAATAAATAAATTAGAGCTCCATAGAGGCGTTTTTTTAGAGGTCTAAATCATTTTTCATTATGATACACATAGGCTTCGTTTGGGAAAGGGTTGGTTTTTTAATTTTTTGGCTTTTTTAACTATTTTAGCTTGAGCTAAAAAGTTTGATCTGAGGAGAAATTTTTAATTTTTTGGCTTTTTTAACTTTTTTTGTGAGAAAAGAGTGTAATGATTATGGGTTGGATGTGATGTTTTGTTTGTTGTGGTTAAAATAGCCTATTTTGTCTTTTGTAACTAAAATAGCCACAAATCAGCTTCCCAAACGGTGCCATAGAGTTATGATTAAAGTTTTCTAGCTGGAAATTGGGAGGTCTGAATGTTTCGAGTGTCAAAATGACATTGTTTTGACCTTTTTTTTTTTTTTCTTTTTTTTGGATTTCAGATAAAAAGAGAGAAACAGAAAGGCGAGAAAAAGGGACATTTTCAGTTCAAACAATTGTACAAAGCCTAGATAAATAATTTAAAATGTTTAGTATCATCATTTAATATATAAAAAAAAAATATTTGCAAATCATTTTAAATAGACATCAACCATAATTAAATTGATTTTACAAAATATTGTGCTAGTAGGTTCCAAAGAATTTCTCTCTCTCTCTCTCTCTCTCTCTCTCTCTCTCACATATGCAAAGACTCCTACCAACATAAATTTAAAAAATGTGTTCATCAAATTTATAAAGGAATTAAGTTTCATAATGCATGCAAATAGAAAATGTAAGCTCATTGTTATTACAGTTCATAGGTTTGCATGCAAGTAAGAAATTAGAACGACAACTTAATTTAATATTGATACAAAATTACAATGATAAAAACACAATTTATTATACCATTTTAGTGTATTTTCAAATTTCGTTTGGTTTTCATTTTCAATATTTGATTTTATCATTCTTGATATAAAAAAATGAGTGAAAGTTTAAAAACACTAATGTTCTGTTCCAATTTCATTTTTTAATTCAATACTTTTTTTAGAACTCTAGACATAGTTTAAAATTATTTGGAAAAAAAAAAAACATTTTACTAAAATAGTTCCACAAATGCATTTTAGACATTGTTTTTATATTTTTGTCTTCAATAATAGAAAATAATTTTTGAAATGATATGAAATGGATCTCCTTTTTTTTTCTTTTTTCTTTTTTGAATTCATATTCAAATTGAAAATAGCGTCTCTTTTTTTTTTACTCTCATTTAAAAATTTTAAGCTACAATTTCCCTACAACACGTGCAAAAATACCCAAAAACACACTATAATTTTTTTTTTTTATAAAATATTAAATTTGATTTTGTGTATATATAATGAGTACTCTATAAAATATAAGAAAAGACCATGAACAACTCATTAAATATATATGGAAGTGACCTTAGCATTATTGCCTTGACAGATAGAAAATTCATTAAAAATGAATCAGCAAAATAATAATAATAACAATAATAATCAAGAACCTATACTATATGTGCATAGAAAAAAATAAAAAATAGAAGACCAAATGAATAGTGTATTTTATTTATAAAGATCAAAATTATAAATAGAATAAAAAAGAAAAAAAAGAAAAAAAGAAAAAAAGAAAAGAGGAGGCGATAATTATTTTAGTGATGGAATTTTTTATCTCCTACATACATTCTCACATATTTATATTCCATCAAGTGAATAAGTACATATAAATAAAAAGAGAAATATCATAAATAAACATATTCCATTATGGGAAAATTACCCATAGGTCCCATGTGAAACATGTGATCTCCATTTAATCCCAAAACTTTTTCACTGCACCCAAAAGTCCTTTCCCCTCTCTCTCTCTGTTTTTTGCTTCCCTTCCTCTCTCGTTTTTTTTTTCTAGTTTTTTGCTTCCCTCTTTACGACCTTCCGATCTGAACATCTATGCCGATCTGAACCTCTGCGGCACCACCGTCGCCACTTTCTCCACCACGCAGATCGATTATTGACGCCGAAGATCTGATTAGAGTGACCAGATTTGGTACGATGCAGAACTGAAGAACAAGAAGACGATGAAGAACAAGAACAAGAAGACGCTCATCCTCAGATCTGTGCTTAGATTGAACAGATTTGTGTATATATCTTTGTCAATTTCTCTCTCTTTCTCTCTCTATTTACAGATTTTTTTTGGGATAGTTGTTGATCTATGGTTGTTGTTGTTGATGATGAAATAGATCTATAATATCATTGAAACAGATCTGTAATGACTCAGATTTGTACAGCTATCACACAGATTTGTATTGAGAAAATTTTCGAATTCTGAACAAGTAATTTTCGAGTTTTAGTTACAGGCGGTAAAAACTGTAAAATTTTGCAGTTTGAATTTTTTTTTTTTTGTGCTGGAATGAATCATGGTTTAAAACTGTAAAATTTTACAGTTTTATAACATGCTTTAGAACTGTAAAATTTTACAGTTTCATAACATGTTTTAAACATTCCGACGACTTTCCGGCGATGTTGAACATTCCGACGAGTCTCCGGCGACCGTTTGACGGAAGTCCGACGATAGTAAGATGTGAACAGTGTCTGTAAATTAAAAAAAAAAAATGATTTTTTGGTAACAATTAAAAATGTGTTGGACTAATTGGTGCAAGTATTTTGTTTTGGGATTAGCTGGATTTTGAACTTAGTACATGGGACTTATCAGTAAGTTCCCCTTTTATTATTAAACAAACTTTAAAAAAAATAAATAAATAAATGAAAATCCCAAAAGACAATAAAAGTAAAACAAAGTGGTATTTTGGGAAGATGGTAAAAATCAATTTTTTTGCTTTTAATCAGCTTTTTCGGAGTGATTTGAGAAGTTGATAAAAAATTACTTTTAACCAAACTTTTTTGGGAGTGATTTGACTAAAATACCCTCACTCAACTTAAAAAAATTATATTTTACCCAAACTTACAAAATATAAATATTGAGGGTAGTTATGTAATTTTTCATCTCACTTTTTGCACTTCCCAAATGACAAAAAAAACACAACCTGCGTTTTGCTCAAACAACAATGATAGAGACCCCATTTTCCCATCACTCCCTTTCACCCCCTCTCACTCTCATTGGTTGTTTTTTCTTTTTCTTTTTTTTTTTTTCCTGCACATCCAATCACCCCCTGACACATGTCAAAGGGGGGGGTGAGGGGTGCCCCTTTTGAGGGGGTCTAAAGTATTATTCTTGCTCAAAAACGCAATCCTCCCAAAAGATCCCAAAATAGAGAGAAGGACAGATGGCAAACTTTGAGTATGTCACATGACAAAATTATAGAACATGCCAATGACACATGGCATCTTTCTAAAGTTTTCTAAAAGAGGTCTTCACTTCACTTATATATGATAGAACAAATTATACAAATAGTCCCTACTATAATTTGTAATTTGTGTCATTTTAGACCTTAACTTTTTAATTGTGACAAATTTGACCCTAAATTTTGAATCTTGTTCCAAATAAAGACAATTGAATATATAATTAGATTTTTCAATGGTAAAATTATTGATTTGATAAAATATAAACTAATTTAACAAAAATAAATGTCAAACAAATATTTTTAAATTTTTAAAAATTATTTCTACCTACTAAAAATAAAATTATGTAAAATTGATAAATCTTTTAGATATTTATTTATTTTTTTTACCAAATTAATTTTTATTATGTGTTTGGATGGTGATCATATAAAATTAATTTTAAAAAATGAATCATGTAATTTTTATTAATTTTACATAATTTTATCATTGCTGGATAAAAATAATTTTAAAAATATTTTTTTGTTATTTATTTTTGTCAAATTAGTTTATATTTTATCAAATTGACGATTTTACTCTTGAAAAATCTAATGATATTTTCAATTGTCCTTATTTGGAACAAAATTCAAAATTTAGAATCAAATATGTCACAATTAAAAAGTCAGGGACCAAAGTGACACAAGTCCCAAACTATAGGAACTATTAGTCTAATTAACTATGATATGAGAAAGATCAAGTTGTTAAAGCTCATTCTACAATGAAATGGGAAGTTGTGGAGCTTCAATACACAGGTCTTTTGGGAAGAGTTAAAAATGTCAATTTTTAACTTTTTACTTATTTTGAGTTATATCATTTTTTATATTTTTTTATTCATAAAAAGATAAAATAGACTAAAAAATTTAAAAAGTTAACTTTTTAATAACTTTTCAAAACACTCCACAATTGAGTTTAGTATTGACTTTTTTTAGTTAATTTTTAGCTTTCTTAGGCCTCGTTTGGGAACAGGCTAATTTAGTAACTTTTTAGCTATTTGGCTAAAATATGAACTAAAAAAACTAGTATGTTTGGAATGACTTTTTGACTTTTTACGAAAAGATGTGCAAAAAGTAGAGAGAAAAGAAAATCTTTGACTTTTTGGTATGGGTTATTGGCTTTTTGACTTTTTTAGTAACTTTTTAACTTTTTGGCTAAACCGACTAGTCTCCAAACAAGTTAGAATCTAAAAAAACAGATAAACATAATTGGAAAATTACATAAAAATAGTTTTTTGTGAGTGAAAAAGTTAAATAACTTTTTAACTTTTTTAACTGATGACAAATAAGTTTTTAACTTTAGACTTATTTTAATTTATTTAGCTCACATAGATCAAGGATTTCCATGGACCATCCCAAAGTATATTACAAATGGCAATTCTATGTCCTTAAAACAAATTACTTAGAATTGTATCAAAGAAAAAAATAAATAAAAATAGTGCATGGTTTGAATTTATTCAAAATGAAGCTGTCATCCTATAATGAAAATGAACCATAAATCGTTTTCAAGCCCAGGCCCAGACTGAAGCACAGAGTTAAACTGTGACGGTCCATGGTGAACCACCCAGCCCAGGCTTTCTACACAAAAAGCCCTTTAGCACCACTGTGCTTACGGACACTTGTTCATACAATTGAACTGGATTGGATTATACTGTACATTTGGCCTGTTAGAGCCCATCTTGCCTCTCATTTCGGTACCTTATACCTTTTCTGGGAAATCTAGATTTAATTATTCAAAAATTATTAAAAATTATCATCTACACAAATTCAATCGCAACCACACATTACTATTTTAGGTAGATTCGGGGACCATAAATCTGGTCCCCAGACTTTTTCTTATTCATAATCCTGTTATAAGGACTTGTGCACCATTAAATCCCACAAGTGTTTATACAGACAAAAAAAATCCTATCAATTCATTGCTGAAATTAGTTCTATCAAAATCGTCACTAAAAAGACTATTTGTGACGATTTTATGAATATATTACTAAAAACTAACAATTAATGACTTTTTCTTATGATTTTAGGAATACACTAAGCTTTCAAAAATCTTCCATTGAAACTAACAATCAAAATGAAAAGCAGAGAACCACACTCAGTCACCCTTTCTCCTGAAAGAGCATCCCTCGGTGAGCCTCGCATGGCCTTCTGTTGGCTGGCACAATTTGACTAAAATATTAAAAAACAAATACAAAAAACTCAAAAATTGGAATGATTATAGACCGTTCGATGGATCGGTGTCTAATCTCAGCCATTGGTTTTTGGTTTTTTACAAACAATATATATGTATCATATTAGGGGAAAAAAATGGATTACAAGGTCAATGAGTTTGAGAATGGTAAGTGGAGTTTTTTTTTTCTGAAATATTTTTAAAAATCTAACTATTTATAAAAATAGCATATTTTATAAATTATTTAGTAAATTAACTTATTTTTTGAAATCAAGTTTTCAAAATACAATTTTATGACAAAATTATATTTTCAAAATGCATTTTTATGGTGATATGACTGCCTAATGGTGCTAACATGGACGTGTTAAAATAGCATTTTAAAAACACAATTTTACCTTAAAATTGTATTTTCAAAACACAATTTCAATCCTGATATGAAATGTAATTTCAACACAGTGTGTGAATTTTGAAAATGATATTTCACTACGAAATTTCATTTTGAAGATGTGATTTCAACATCAGGTTGATATTGCATTTTAAAAATGAGATTTCAATTAAATCACATTTTAAGTGCATTTTCAAGAAATCATAATTTAGGAAACACGGTTTTTTGGAATCACAATTTCAAAATACAAAATAAAAATGATTAGTTTAATTTTCAGAATATGCTATTATTATTATTGTTTTTTAAGAAATTAAAACTACTTTGACAAAAATAAACACCAAAAATATTTTTTGAATTTAAAAAAATTACTTGCACTTTTTAATAAGATAAAATCGTGTGAAAGTAATGAGTGTTTTTGTTTTCCATTTTTTTACTAAATTAGTTTCAAGGTTTTTTTTTTTTTAAAAAAAAATTAGAAATCAAATGAAACCAAACGGAGTTGTTATATAGAATTGGTATGCGATTTCATGTTGCAAAATATTTAAGATAGCAAAATTTTATTCAGTACATAAATATGATTTTATCGACATTCATACGATTTCATTACATAATTTAGATGCATACTATTCATTAAATAGTTAAGATAACAAACTTTTTTATTTTTTATTTTATGTAATGAAATCATCTAAATTTGGATTATATACTAATACAAGTTTGCTATAACTATTTTTCAACATAGAATTGCATTTTGAAATTATAATTTCATTATTTTGCATTTTCAAATTGTGATTCAATAAAATTGTGTTTCCTAAATTAGGATTTCTGGAAAATCGATATAATTGAAATCTCATTTTTAAAATATAATACCCAATCTTCTTTTTTTATTTTCAAAATGACATACCCAATTTTATGTTGAAATCACAACTCATAATGAGCATTGAAAATATCATTTTCACTTTAATGTTGAAATTTTGTTTTGAAAACACAATTTCATGGCAGTGTTGAAATTATGTTTTAAAAATGCAACTTTAAAGTAAACTTACATTTTCAAAATGTGATTTCAATAGAGTCACATTGGCAACTTCACGCGGCCATGTCACCATGAAAGTGTATTTTAAAGATGTGATTTTGTCATAAAATTACATTTTGAAGACGCAATTTCAAAAAGTAGATTAGTTTATTAAATAATTTGAAAAGTGTGTTATTTCTGTAAATAATTTAATTTTTTTAGAATATCCTGAAGAGAAAAAAAAAAAACTCTGGCAAGTGTGATGAACTAAGATTTTTTAGAAATAATGATTCATCCCTTAATATTGCTTCCTAATTTCACTCTAATGGTGTGGAATCAAGCACACTAAAAATGAGAGAAAAAGAGAGAAGAGTGTGGGATCGTTTCACACAGGAGTGGACCACATCATTAAGAGTGGAATTGAGGGGCAAAATTAGAAGATGAGGCACCACTCATTTTTTAAGGGGAATTATGAAACATTGGGACAAAAAAAAAAAAAAATTAGTACAAAAACATGGGGGTGCAAGTCATTCTACAGTTGGGTGCAGTGACCCTCCATGTTTGTGTATTTTCTTTTTCTTTATCCAACTGTTAACTAATTCCGCCTATTTTTTTATGAGAACTACTATTTACACCTACCTTATTTTCTTTGGACCCCCTTATCTTTCATTTTTTTTAATTCCAATTTTGCCCAAAGATAAGATTCCATTTCTACCCTCATCCCTAATCCTCTAACCCTAATTTCCCAAATCTTTACCCTAATTCCACCGACCATCCCCATCACCTCTGGCAACCACCATTCACCCTTCTCACCCTTAACGCCGGCCTTCCACCTTTTTGTCATCATCAACACCGACTGTCCACCTTTCCGTCGCCTTCAACCACTGATGCCACCATTTTCATCTCTATAACCCTAATCGATCATTTTTCATCCTTATAATAGTCTCTCTCCTAGAAATCTCAAACCCTAGACTCCCAAATCGAAGCCTTCGATGCCAATATCAACAAAACCCTTGAATCCCTCCAAAATCGCGAGAATTCGATTCCAAAATAAGAGTCCGCCGCCGCAACCCGCATTGAGGAGCAAAAAGAGACGACGATTTCGGATATCGAGAAGGCAAAGAGTGGCGAAGAGAGTGGAGTTTGTCAGAGATGTTGAGAATGTGTTGTCGGATGATGGATTTGAAGGGGTCGGTGAGGTTTCTGCTGTCACAGATGGAGTTGGTGACGCTAAAGGCAGAGATAATAGCAACGATAGAGGAGTCAGTGGACACGATGTGGTTGGTGCTAGACACGGTGGAAAAGTTTGTGGCAATGAAGGTTGGGATGGCAATGAGTGGTGACAATGGTAGTTGGGAAGGGGGTTGGGCAGGTAAGGTGGATTGCAAGCGATAAGGGCTTTGGCAGTAAGAAGATTGCAAAAGAAAAGTTGGGGGTCCAAAAGAAGAGAGGTATGATTGGAATTAAGGAGGGGATTCAAAGAGAAAATGGAGGGAACTCAGTAGGTGGGTCGGGGTTCAAAGAAGCGGGAGGGCCAAAGTAAAAAGGTAGGGGTATATAACAATCCTCTTTTTTATTTGTTTATTTAGACTTAATGAGTTAGATAGAATTAATATTCTTAATTTTATTTCTTTATTTAGAAATTAGACGTAATGAGTTAGATAATTAGCAATAAATTTGTATTATGTATCTGAAATTTTTTTCTTAATTTTTATTTCTTTGTTTAGAAATTAGACGTAATGAGTTAGATAATTAGCAATATATTTGTATTATGTATATGAAATTTTTTTTTTTTTTTTAAATAAAAGAATAACAAATTCTGAATATAAATTTTAGATTTGAATAGTTTATATTTTGTGACTATAAGTAGGGATGCATGTAGTGCGGTTAAGTATGGTTTAAGGATAAAACTAAAATCAAATCATGGATGTTGAATTGACTATGGCGGGGTGATTTCTAAGGCAGATTATAAATTTCAAATCATAAATCAAACGAACCCTAAGGGTGATAAACGAACTAAATAACTCAAGCTCAACTCGTATTTGGCTCTTTAAAAACTTATTCAAGTTCAGTTCGTTAAGTAAACAACTCAACTTTAAACACATTTTGAAATTCGTTAAAATTTTCAAACCAATTTGAACAGTCAATTGTTCATTCAGCTTGGTTCGATAAGCTTAAAATTATATGAAATATCAAACTACCCGATCTCGGCTCGACAAAAGCTTGTTTGAAATTGGCTCAAAAGTTTAACAAATTAAGTGGTTGTTTGGCATGTTAGCACGTTATCTTATTTAGGTCACAATCATCTTATTTAAGTTATATTACCTCTCTACTATATTACTTCAAATCCAACTCATATTTCACGTTTTTTTCGTAAAAAGTCAAAAAGTATATTAATCTAACACTTCCCAAACAACCCCTAAGCTTAAACAAATTTTGAAACTCATTAATATTCTCAAACCAAACTTAAATGGTTAGCTGTTTGACTCGTTTATCACCCTTAATTATAAGGTATTTGAAATAATAAACTTAAACACTGTTTTACGAATAATCTACATTTAAAGAGTGACAACATTAAATTTTAAATTATGAAAAATTGGTGATAAGTCCACTTTTATGGATGTATATTACATTAACTTCCTGATTGATCTCTTTTGATTTTATGGACATAGTAAATGAAAAATTAGTTAGAAGTACAAATTATTATTTTAAAGAACATTTTTTTTTCATTTTTACCCTAGTACATTTTTTATTTCTACTTTTTCTCTCTATTTTCACACACTATTATCAATTGCCACTCAACGCTAGCGACCAATTCTGGACAAACAGACAAGTGGAAATGCAAACAGATAGGTCAGAGTAATATGATCTTTGAAACTGTTATTGTCCTTCTAAACAAACAACCAAATAAAAAAAAGTTTGAAACAATTACCTCAAAAAAAATAAATTAAAACTTATTAAATAAAATTATAATAAATTTCGCAAATCCAACTTCGACAGTGCAGTACAGGTCAAGTGCAACATATTTCTAATCCCCCACAATGGTCACATACTAATGTTGTTTTCATAACAAATTTCACTAATTCTTTCTCTCATAAGTTTGCCATTTAAATTGCTCTTATCAACCTAAAAAAAAAAAAAAAAAAATGCTCTTGTTATATTATTTTAGAGGACATCATTTTAAGTTGTAAAATTTTGTTATTGTATTATATGTGTAAAAAAAAGAAATTAGTGAGATTTGTTAATTTATTAACAAAAAAATTCTTACCAATTATGTGGCGAACTAACAAAAATGAAATACACTTTTATCTTGTGGTTGACAGAATAATGCGATGGTTGGATAAAATAATGCTACTAGGTAAGAGAAAATAAGAAATAATCAAGTTGATATAGAAAAAGACAAAAAGAAAATAAAGTATTTTAACTTCAAAAAAGTTAATATAAGTATTTCTAAAAATATTTAGTAATATTACATGCACCAATTAATGTATTAATTAATATACCAACACTAGTTATGAAATTATTATTGACTTCACTTATTATACAAATTACAAATACCAAAAATCTCTTAAATTATACTACATCATTAATTAGTATACTAGTTAGTACATTAATTAGTGTATATAATATTATTCAAAAATATTTGTTACTTAGGCCATACACTATTAATTTCACTTAATTGTCAATTAATGGAGCGGATCATTTGTTATGTGATTGAAAACCTCAAATGGATAAGATGTAATTTATCAAAAACGAATAAAAAAGAATATAAATATAATCCTACTGAGATTAAGCATTTTTTAAGTAAAAATGCTAGAAGCTCCAAAAATTTTACCAAAGACTCACGTTGTGTGAATCCCACACTCATGTAAGACATTTAATAAAAACTTTGATAAAAATTTTAAAGTCTCTAACATTACTCTTAAGCAAAGTATTGTTTGCACCTATTTTTCTCATAAATGAGTGTCAACAAGCTTATAGGAGGTAGCAAAATTCAAGTCCAACCGTGTTCATCCATGATCTGAATAAGGTTAGTGTGTTTAAACTTGTACTTTGATTAGCCAATTTTATATTTAAATATCAAGTAACAACTCAATCTCATAATCTACAGTACCCAATAATTTTATAAATAAAAATCTTACTGATTAATTACATTAGTTAGACATATCTTTAAATTACCATATAAATGCATGCACTGATTCACATATCATTCATTCTCCATTCCCATACACACCAAAATGATAGTTCCTCATGCGCTTATCAACACAATGATCTCCACCCAATCAATTTCAGCTATCAAAAACAATTATATTTCTTGTCAACCAACCAACCAACCAAAGAAAGAAAGAAAGCCTCATGATTTCTTTTTCAAACAGTCGTAATTCAATCCAAATCACCAGGCTGCTATACCATCCAAATTTCTTGGGCTTAGCCATGAAGATCCCCACAATTGGATAAAAGCACTCACTCCATACATCCCAAGCCCTCCTTGCATAACAACAATAATACATGAACTGCAGATTTTCTACCGCCAATACTGAACACACAAATACTAGCCTCAGAATCAGAAGGGATGATGTTCATTCACAGTAATAAATCCCTAGTAACAATTTTTTCAAGTAGAACACCAGAAACTTTGGTGGTATATAATTTTTCTATACAATTCTAATAAAATTCTTTTTGAATCCCAGAAATTTCTCCACCTGCTTGTCCAAAGAGCTTACCGAGACAAGAACTGCCCATTCTTGTCCAACATCCATATTGGATACCCTCTGTCCCTAGCTTCAACATAACTCCTTCCGGCAATTTAAACATGTCATTTAATTACTCTTTCTACCACTAAATAATTATCTTGTAAACTCAAATTTCCAGAGAATTTATGAATCCTTCACATTTGAGATTATATATAGCATTGGATATTTTAAGTTCAGTGACCAATTCCCAACCCATTTTCCCTATAAACAGATTATTTCTTATGACATCCCTAACATTGAATTTCTCACATTCTAATTACACTATACTCTTCCAAACACCTGAATTTTAACCATTTTCAACCCTCCAAGGAAGCCATTCTACCATCTCACCATTATATTTATGGGTTACTAACCCCTTCTACACAATGCATTTATTTCCTTACCAAATCTCTACCAACATTTTGAGAAAATGAGCCATATTCATAGCCATTTACAAACCCAACCCACCTGAATTCTTACTGGTGGGTTACTTTCTTACAATTCACTAGATTTTTCAATTTCACAAGATTAATTTTACTGGCTTCTTGCACAGCTGTATATACTAGTAGACACAAGGAAAACATTGTTTTCGTTTCCCTGTTGGCCACACCAAAAATAAGCAATTTATTAGCTTATTTAGATCACATCACCTCTCTAATTTTCTACACTTCTACACGTCTTTTCAAATAAGTAAAAATAAAATAAAAGATTAAGTCATACCCAAAACAAACCATGGGTTCACACATTTTTAGCACTTCTTAATACAATAGCTAACTTTAACAATAAAAAAAATTAACTTAAACATCAATCATTCAAACTGAACCAACCAAAAAGTATTATATAGGAATAGTGCATCGAAGTCGAAAGCATTTAACAAATTCAACATGACAAAACTCAAACAAGAAGGTGCTTGATTTAAATCTAACACTAAGCTCTCAAAATTCTTCCATTGAAACTAGTAATTGAAACAAAAGGCAGAGAAGCAGACTCAGTCACCCTTTCTCCGGAAAGAGCATCCCTCAGTGAGCCTTGCACGGCCTCCTGTTGGCTGGCACAAGACGGTCTGGCAGTTTCCACACACCACAACAGTTTGCGAGTGGCTAAAGACGGTGGTTCTGCAATTTTACCGGTTGATCAATAAATAAATAAAAATGTACTAAAGCGGAAAAGAACATGACACATCATGTAAATCTCTGTTTGGTTTTGAAAAACAGGGTAAGTTTGGCAAGTTAAAAAAGATACCCAAAAAGTAAAAAAATACCCCCCAAAAATCAAAGAACTACACCCAAAAAAAAAAAAGTCAAAAATTCCCTTTCTACTTTTGGCACTTTTTTCTTTTGTAAAAACCAAAAAATCATCCAAAGCATATTATTTCCAGATCAGATTTTAACCAAAAAGTTAAAAATTTACTAAAATAGCCTATTCCAAAACAACCATCAATAATTATATTTAATTAAAAAATACTTCATTTCTACATCCAACTAACCTAGATGTACTTAAAATTTTAGAAAAGAACTGAAAACCACTAAAAACAACACCAAAAAATCATTTTTTTAGTCAACTTTTCAAGTTTCTTCAGAAATATTTGAATTTTAAGGTGCAACAGGTGAATCAATTTCACTAAAATGTGAAAAACAGTACAGAAAACAGTTTTCAGAAACTAAACCAAACAGAGCCTTTAATTTTAAACCCAAAAAAATAACATGAGATCAATAACAATAATAAACAAAGTATTACAGAAACTCACATGTTGAAACAGCCCTGGCATTTGACATCCTTTGGCATAAAAAATTGAAGAATCAGAGCAATATTTGATTAAAAACAAATCATACAACAAATTGGGTAACAATTATGAGTGACAAAGTAAAAATTGATGGGTTTGTGTTACCATGAAGAAGGAATTAGGGGACTGAACCAAACGTTTTAGCTTGTGCTTCCTCTTCTCGAGCTCCGCCGGTGGATTCAACAAATCGATATCGTTGGGAAGAACCTAAAATTTCACAAATAACATTAAAACGAGATCAAAACTCACTCAATCATCATGAAGAACCAGATTCAATACCATAAAAACCTAACAAAGACAGTTACAGATCTGAAGAACGAAACACAAAAAAACAGGATTTTGATATGAGGATAAGGTGTGATCGAACTCACCATTTTGTGTCTGTTAGTTGGAGAAGGAGAGATTTTCGCAGCGAACTCGCAAAAACCCTAGATGATGAAGACTCCGAAGGATGTAGGATTGAGAAGGCCAAACCCTAGATCATCGTCGCATATATATATGCGAAATTGGAATCAATATAGACCGTTGGATGGATCGGTGTCTAATCTCAGCCATTAATTTTTTAGTCAATTACAATAAACTCCCTTAAAATATAATTATTTATACTTTGTCTCTCTAAATTTCAAAATTCAATAATAAACCATCTTAAAATATTACCTCCTTACATTAATCTTTTTTGTTATGTTAGAGATTTAATCGAAATCAAGTCATTTATGAAATATATAATTTTTAAATAAAATTAATACTCTAATTTATTAATATTATTTGTACTTTATCTTCATTATCTTAATGAGAAAATTAAAATGAGATCACCAGATAAAAATATGATTTTATAAAATTCAATAAGTAGTATATACTTCACACATAACTTGATTTTGTGTAAATCCTTAACATAATCATAACAAAAAGAGATTAATTGTAATAAAATAATATTTTGAGATAATTAACTGTTAAATTTTAAAATTTATGAGAGCAAAGTGTAAATAAATCATAATTTAAGAAGCTCCCCTCTAATTTACTTCCTTTTTTTTTTTTTTTAACAGTATATCATATTAGGGCAAAATATTGAATTATATGAACTAATATTTTTTATTTTTTTATTTAAATGTAATGAATTAGATGGAATTAATAATATTCTTTTTATTATTATTAATTTCTAGTAATAAATTTTTATTATGTATCTGAATTTTAAAATAAGATAAAATGTGAATATAAATTTTAAATTTAAATAGTTCATATTTTATATTGTTTTTAAGGGTTGTATGAGAGGGTTCAAGAAAGTAGTTGGAAAATTCGAAGATCTTCGAAGATTCTTGAAGAACAACTTTGAAGTCTCTAGAAGATGATGAGAGGCTTAGATTCTTCAATAGTCTCAACTTAAGAACACAAAAGTAAAAGAGATGATGGAGATAAGAGATTGGGTGAAGAAGAAGGCAAAGTGGCTAGAGAGAGAATAATGGCAAGGCTTTCCCATGGATCTCCCACTTTCACTCTCAAGGTTGATAATGGAGAAGGGAAATTAGTTATTTCTCAAGAATTAAATCTCCAAAATCCATCCCTTGTAAAGCTATGGATGGGTGCTATTTATAGGCACCTCATGATATAGGATGGAGCCCATGTGCAAGGCACATGGAGAATATTCTCTCTAACCACCATGTCCGAGGAGGTGACCTCTCCGAGGATGAGGAAAACCTTTGAAGAGGAGATCAACCTCTCGGCGAATCCTTCTTCTTAGCCACACCTAACCAATGATCCCCAATCATCCCAAAGGGCCGAGATAGTCCTAGAGGATCCCCCCACCGCTAAATATTGCCGAGTCTCATGGACCCCCCGGAGTCGTGCCACCGTGCCACCTCGACCCGGGTATAGGCTAGTTTAACCGAATAGTGAATTTATCTCCACTCACCGTCCTCGGGATCGGGTCCTTTGTTCGAACTCCATTACGCCCATGGTTCTGGTGCGTAGATCCCGGAAAGCTCCGAGCCCGCAAGTGTTTTGGCACTCATTAATGGAGCGACTTCTAGATTGCGTCTGAATCCGTTCGAAACCAAGTGCTTCGGATCTCTCTAGGTTCATGGATGTGAACCCTTTCGAGTCCGAGCCCGAGTAAGTCTCTAAGTTCGTGGATCCGAACCCTTTTGAGGCTTAGAGTGATTCGGCCCGTTTGATGGTGATTAATCCGAGCCCACCAATCTTGGGCTTGCGATAAATTCGGGCCCACCAATCTCGGGCTATTGGGCCTAATTAATTTAGCGGACTCAAATTAGCTCCTCTTACATTTGCCCCTTGCGTGTATGAGAAATTTTAAATTTCTCGGACACGCATATTGTCATTTCTTCGACCCTACTTCACATCACGTCCCAAAAAAAAAAAAAGTTATTTCGACAGAGCCTATGGATAAAGTTGATGACGCACTGTAATTTACGGATAAAATTGACAAGCAAAAATTTATTTATTTTTTATTTTTATTTTTTTTCGTCCCACTGAAATATATTTTTATAACATCTGAGAAAAATATATATATTTTTTTATTCTAACCAAAGAATAATAAAGCATTTTTTTTTATATTTTTAACAAATAGAATACAAGGCTCACATACGTTTTTTTTTTTGTTGTTGTTTGGCAAACATAGCAGACCAATTACATATAAACACATATTTAGAATATCCTGAGGGCATATTCAAAGGATAATGCTCCCATTTTTTTCTATTTAAGGAAACGGCAAAACCCTATTATGTAGCTCATCATTCTTTTTGTTGCATAGCCGCTACAGCGCTCTCTCTCTCTAGACTGAGAGGCCAAGTTTCTTCTTCTTCAAGAAGGCTTCATTTCTACACTGCTAGAGGCCACCGCCGTGCTCTCCTTCTTCAACAAACCACATAGCTCTGCTTGCGCACTGACCTTCATCGCGACTCCAGGCTCCGTTGTCGCCGTCGTCACTGAAGACCCAACTCCGACTGCCACAGACGTCACAGACCCGTCACCAACTTGTCCTAGCGTCGCAACCCAGCCATCAACTTGTCTCAACTTCGACCAAGCTCCTGCATCGTCTGTTCAGTGTCATCTTGCACACCGTTGGCAGCTACAGCCTTGGCTGCCATCGGTGTCGTGACAACGTTGTCAAGCCAACACCAGACTCTTCCGTGGCCCTACTGCCATTGCCGGCTTCAACTGACCAACACCGACGCTGCTGCTTGCTCCAGTGCCAACCACACACGTCGCCCTTTCAACGCGTCGTGTGTGGTCACCAACTCTGCTGCGACATCACCGCTGGTTCCGGCCCCGCTCGTCCAACGCCGACCACGCACGTTTGCCCACTCAACGCCGTATGTGGTCCTGCCTAGCATCGTTCAACTTTGCATTATTGTTCATCTCTTTCTTTTACGGTTTACAAGTCTGTGGGTAGATATATACATTATTATTATTTTTTTAATTTTTGGAGGAAGCCTTCTTTGTAGTAAACCCAATTTCAGGATCTCCACATTTTTATTTCAAAAATGATCCTTGATATTACAAAGCTCCTACTCTAAAACATTCCAAATTTGTGATCTCCAGCTTTCGCGAGCCACTAACGGCAACGTACTGCTTCTCTGTGACGTCGTTACAACGGCACTGTGACGCTGACTCCTCCACCTCACCATCGGTATTTTACCATTATTGGCTTTCTTCTGCTGCAATCTATGTCGTCCGCCTCGGCTGTCCACCGTTGAACACGGTTGGCTTCGCTCTGCTGCAAGTTCGTCACCAACTTCAACTATTCCAGCATCGACCACACCCGTTGCCCACTCAACGCGACGTAGGTGGTTGCCAACTTCTTTCCGACACCATTGTTGCCTCCGGCCTCAACTTGTCCAACGCCGACCACGCACGTTCGCCCGCTCAACGCAACGTGCGTGGTCTTGCCCAGCCTAGCTCAGTCTTGTTGATTACAGTCTGTAAAGCCTCTCTGATTTCAGCTTAAATTTCCAACATCGGCTTCGGACTTCACCCCTCTAACTGCCCAAATTTGTGAGTATGAAATTCGGCTCCCTCTTCCTCTTGTATATATATAAATATATTTTTTGTGGCAATTTTTGTGAAAAGTCTTATTTCAAAAAAAATCTGAAATCCCAATGACATTTTTTTTTTAGCTCAAGCACTGTGATTTTGGCCATATTGAAAAATGCAGTGGCACTTGAAACCTTATTGAGGGGCTTGGCTTGAATATAATTTGTTGAACTTTATCACTGAGAAAAGGCCGAATATAACTTGTTGACTAGTATTGAGCTCCATTTTTGACATAGAGAGAGAAAACCCTGGGCTTATGAATATGGACTTTCGAAAGGACATTCTTGTAATTTGCATAACAATCCATTGAATCTTGAACCCATAACTCAAACTTTGTAGCTTTGCTGCTGATATATATATATATATATATATATATTTATCACTCCATGTTTGATAGCATTGAAAGGAGTAGAATAAACAAAAAATTTTGTTGTTGTTGTTGATGCTCGATGGAATGATTTCAGTAATGAAACTCATAATGTTGAACATAAATTTTGTTGCCGAGTATTTGATCATTGTAGTATTGAGGAAGATAATGAAATACTCTAACCCTATAGATTTGACCAAAAAATACACCAACACTTTGAATCTTGTAAACACTTTACTTGAAATAATTACGTCATGATAACTCTTAGAACCATATATGGTCATTCATTAGGCTCGTGGATACCCCGAGAAAATGAATTGTTGATGACATCCGAGGTTGAATTTGTTGATAAACCCATCATGTTGCATGTAAATCTTATTATCAAATGACTGATTGTTGCGATCTTTAGAATAGTCGACATCGTGCCTGAATTCTTGGTGTAAAAAAAAATTCCTCGTAGAATTTGTTGAATTCATGGATTCTCTGATAAACGAATAGATGATATCGAAATTTCATTTGAATGTGTTGCTTCAATTCCAATATTCTGAATTTTAATACGGTCAACTCCTTGCTATTTATACCTGTTATTTCAGCCATATGTCTTCTTGAAAGAAACCCGTTGTCCCGGGGTCATCAGAACCGGCTCTCATGAAGGAGAGGGATGTACCTCCAGCGTCCGAATGGAAGAAATCTCCTTATTTTGGTCGGAAGGACCCGTTCTGGCGAGCGGCTACTTCTACCACTTCTCTTCTGTCTCCGAAGGGAGCTCCATTATGTCTCTCTGAGGACACTGACCCCAGACAAGAGGCCCTCATTTCCCCTTCTTCGGTGTTACGTTTTAGGATTGAGTGAGGGGACTTTCCATACTGCTATCCCCAATTCAAGGCCTTCTCGAACCCTCCTTTTGGTTGGCAGGAGTGGGTGGATGATGTCCTCTCGGACAGGAGCCTCTGTCAGCGGCTTCAGGAGGCCCGGCTATTGATCCCGGTGAAAATATCTCGATCTCTATCCATCCGTCGCAACAATGCTAGCCTTGAAGCTATGGCTCTTCGGTGGAGCACCAAGACACACACCTTTATACTTGGCCAGCACGAGATGGGGCCCACCCTCGAGGATGTGTTCATGTTGTTGCGTCTGGAAGTGACCGACCCTGATGCCTTCTACCCTGAGCAGACACCCTCCAAGGATGACTCTTTGATCCAATCTCTAAAGCTAAATCTTCAAGCTTGTGGTCGGTGGAGTTCCGTATTTGATGGTTCAGCGAGGAGGACCAATCGAGTGAGGATGGACCGTGCCTCCTATACCGCATGGATCCGCCACTTCTTCAGAGATCTTCAGCCCCTAGCTAGAGATGCTGACCCTGATTCTCGGGAGTATTAGGTCGGCCCGATGTATGGCTCTAGGCTCTATTTTTTGGGATTTCTGGCTTGCTTCCTTTCATTCTTCATTCTTCCGAGCACACCTCCGGATTCTCTCAATCATTTTGTCTTCCCCTTGGCAGTTAGGCTCTGCAGAGGGGATCGGATTCGAGACATGGTTCGTTCCTGTCTTCTTCATTCACAGCCAGTTCCTGCTTTGTTTCTTCTTCGAGAGGTTCCCAAAGTTTGCTCCTACTCCGACTATATTCGAGGCAAAGGTTCTTCGGGAGATAGTAGGTAAAGATGGTATCCCCGTGCTCAGTACTGACGGGTCTCGGACATTTGAGAAAGCGAAGTCTTGCCAGCCGTTGATTACATATTGGTCACGTACCATTTCCACCTTATCCTTGAATACTCTGGTGGATGATCCCCGGCGCTTTGTGGCACGACCGTATGTATGCCCACCGGTGGGTGTGGCAACACCACTTATCTATCATGGTTCCTCCCGCTCGGTGTCCTTTCCTTTGCCGAAGAACATCCCTACACATTTTGTTGATATGCTGATAATGATCCGTCCTAGTTTGCTACCGATATGGCATGAGGAAGGCGTTGGTAGTGCCATTTATAGACCTGACCGTGTAGCATGTCAATTCGAGTTTGATCAATGTGCCCCGGGGCCAGCACCTCCTTTATTATCATTTTCGGAGAGCTACGGGCACTTCAGTCGCGGACTTGTACACATCATGCTTCCTATATCCGGCTCTTTGACGATGCCAGGCTTGAGCCGAATAGGGGGTTTCACCTCCTCTTTCAGGCGATATTGGCAGAAGACTATCAATGCATTTATTGAATTTGTCCAGAGCAGACCGACCATATGTTTGCCTCCGCCGAATGACTCTTCTCCTCGGCTGCCCGAGAGTCGAAAATCTGATCACATGTACGAGAGTTTCTTTACTTCATCTGTTCCAACTGACCCTCCGGCTCGGGCGTCTGTTTCTAGCTTGGTAATTGCTTCTCCAGAGCCAGTCCCTTTGAATAAGGCCTCTGGTCCTCGGACGACCCGCCTTAAGAAGATGGCTCATAAGAGGGCTTCTGATGCCAGTCTTTCCACTCCTCACCTTTCCAAAAGGCTCCATCAGGTACCCGAAATTTTTTGATTTGAAGTTACCTTCCTTCTTGCAACTATACCTTCTTAAATGAACACTTTTTATTTGCCCCTATTGTGTAGGACCCTGCGGTTGCTGACGTTCTTAGTACTATGGCTACTGGCCATGCTGCCTCCACCAGGCCAGACTCAGATTTGGACGACACCCTCCCTTTGTCTGCAAGACTTGTGAAGATGCGCACCCCTCGTATAACAGTTATAGATGACGATGATGATGAGGCTGAGTCCTCCGATCATTTTTGTGACCTTATCCCACGCATGCCTTGTCACCGTCCTACCGTAACTGAGGAGGAGCGCTATCTTGGTGACGAGGTTATCGGGGCTCACCGTTCTGATGTTGAGATTGCTGATGGGACTGATGCCACAGAAATTGATATCGCAGGCCATGCTTCTAGAAGCAATGTAGAGATGAGGTGCGCCTCTGGGAGTGGTGTGGAGATGGATGTGCTAGAAATCTCTGAGACTCGCTCTGGCACTTATGGAGATTCTCATCCTCCGGCCTTCCTTCATTCTTCAGGGATGACTGCTATTGTTCAGGCTTCATCAGACATTGAGATCGATAAGGTGCTCCTTGTACGGCCAAGTGACTTTGTTGATACTAGGAGTCCTTCAGTTGCTCCGGCTTTGCATAATGATTCTCCCTCTGGTAATCTTTCTTTCTGAATTTTGTCATGTACTTCTATCTGTGAGAAATCTTTACTCAAATGGCTTTACTGTTCCCTACCCCTAATAAGACTTCCTTATCTTTTCTTCAGTGTTAGCTGCTACCGGGGTCCTGCCTTCACCTGTCTCGGACTTAGCTGCTACCGGGGTCCTACCTTCGCCTACCTTGAACTCTGCTCCGACTCTCTTTGTGACTCCTCATGGTTCTCCTTCTCAAGGGGGACACCTATCTTTGAGACGACTGCTAGAGGTTCTTCATCGCAAGTGTCTTCAAATACTTTGGATTTGAATCTCAGTGATTTCCATTTTGATAGTGATGCTTTTGGTCTTTCCCCTTATCGCTCCGCATTCTCAGGCTCGGGACCTCTGCCGGAAGTTACCCCTCCGGGTGGTTCATCTAACCCGATAGACATTGGGGAGATTCCTGAGACTAGCAGCTTTCCGGCCCCAATTCCTCCTTCGGCTTCTGGCAAAGTATTATTTCTCCATTATTAGGTAGCTCTTGAGTTTGCTTCAGTTCTACAGCTTGTGCATTCAAGTTACCCGGAGACCTTTGCTTCATTAGCTTGCCAATGTCCACTCATTCAGACTGCTCTTCTCGAGTCTTTTGCCACTATCTTATATAGCTTGGACAAGCAACGGCTGTGTGACCTTAATGGGAAAGTAGTAGAGACAGCGTATCAGGGGATCTCTGACATGGAGCTTCACCAAGTGGATTTATCATGGCTTCGGAAGCGCCTGGATGTAGCTTCGAACGCCAGTCATTGGAAGGAAATTTTGTCTGTGCTTGCCTCTTATCGGACCTCTATAGATGAGACAAAGGCAACTCTTTGTGAACTTGAGTCAGGCTATGCTCGGGCCTTGGAGACTTTAGAGGCACACTCTGCTGTTTGTCCTCCGGATGTAGATGTGACGGGCAGCTTCTTCGAGGGTGTTTTTAGGAGAGATTGAGTTTTTTTTTTATTGCTCTCTTGCCCCTTTCGATAAAAATGTTTTATCTAGGACAATGCAATGATATGACAAAATCTTTGCTGTTTGGATATTTTCGCATTGTTTTCTCATTCTACTTGATAAAATATTTATTTCGAATGATACAATGGAAAGAACAATCATATGCACATGTTTATAAAAGCTGAAATATTCTCATTAATTTTTCAACTTTCTTGACAAAAGTATAATATATTCACTGCAAGTGATGGAATAAACATACTCCATAAAGAAAACCAGCTTCTTCATAACGTAAGGGAAATACAACTTTTTAGACAAAGTAAGAAAATGAAAATGAATTTCAACATAGATGAGTCTAACTACGGGTAGTAACGCTTGATAAACTTTGCATTGAGCGGGCCAGTTCGGAAGCCATCTTCAACCCTTATAAGCTTGTAGTACCCGCTTGAGCTCGCCTGAACCACCCTGTAAGGCCCTTCCTATTTTGGAGAAAACTTGGGCAAAGGTTGTCCTCGCATGATTGGGTCTACAATCTTCCATACTAGATCACCTTCTTCAAACTTTCTTGGTACCACAGTTTGGTTATAGGCTCGGGCGATGGACGCATGATATATTTCCATGACTTTTGCAACTCTGTCATGCTTTTCCTCTAATGCTTCCAATCTGGTGGTTCAAGGCTCCAATACCATCCCCGAGGCGAGAGCCATCCGAGCAGATGGTGTTTCCAACTCTATAGGTAACACTGCCTCGGACCCATACACAAGGGAGTAAGGAGTTGCTTGAGTTGGCTTTCTCTTTAAAGTGCGATATGTCCATAGGGCAACTATCAGCTGTTCGGACCAAGTCCCCCCAAATTCATTCATCATCTTGCTCAGAATCCTTATCAGTGTCTTGTTTGTGGCCTTCGCTTGCCCGTTCCCTTTTGGATAGTAGGGTGTGAATTTGTAATGCTTCACTTGGTAAGTCTCTAGGAGGCTCTTCACATATTTGTTTATGAAGGGAGTGCCATTGTCCGAGATGATGGTATTCGGCACTCCGAACCGGCAAATGATATTTTCCTTGATAAAGTTTGCGACTGCGGGCCCCGTAGCGTTTTTTATAGGGATTGCTTCAACCCACTTTGGCTCAATTCTGTAGCTGCAAGAATCCATTTGTACCCCTTAGAAGGTGTGGAGATGGGCCCTATCAGATCAAAAGCCCAGGTATGGAATGGCCATGGCGTTCGGATACTATGCAGGTCTCCAGCTGGAGCATGGATTAAATTTCCGTGTTTCTGACAAGTCTGGCACTTCTTCACATGATGGGACGCATCTGACTCCATGGTCGGCCAATAATACCCAAGGTGTATAAGTTGCTCGAACAGCTGAGCCCCTCATTGATGCTCAATTTCGTGGGCTTTTCCGAGGACTAGATCCGACTCCTCCTTGGAGAGACACTTCAGGGGAGTGCCCTCAATACTTCTTCTGTAAAGCTTGTTCTGATCAAGAAAGTACCGCCTTGCTCTCCTCTTGAGGTGTGCAATGTCCCTTAGGCTTTCAGGTAGTGTTCTCTCTTTGAGATAGTCAATGTAGACTTGTATCTAGTCAGGGGTATCAATTTCAAAGCAACTCTCATCCTCCCGGATGTATGACTGACACTTGGGGCATTCCTTCTGTAATTGATTCGAGGCCTTCTCCATCTCAGGCCAATAATAGCCTTGTCTTTGGATCCTTCTGTACAGACTAATATCCCCATCCCCGCAAGACTTGTCATGAATCTGTTGTAGTCGGAAGCTTGCTTCTTGTTGGCCAACACACCGGGCTAGGAATCCGGTACCCCATCGGAAGTAAAGTTCACCTTGAATAATTATGAATTGGGCAAGCTTGGCCATAGTCAATTTTCCAACTTTGCTTCTGAGTTGTTCGAGGACTTCTCCTCTCCAGTCCTCCGAAAGGTCTTTGTCTTCGGGTATTATTGAAGGCTCTGTTCTCTTCTTGATAATAATTATCGCCTCCTCCTCTAGAATATCAACTCTTGCCCTTAATGTTGCGAGAGCATCTGAAAACTTGTTGTCGGAGCGAGGCACATGCTCTATTTCGACCTTCTGAAATTTGTCAAGAAGCCTCTAGACTGTTGTTCGATATGTAGCCAAGGCAGGCTCCTTTAAGATGAACTATCCTGAAACTTGCTTCACTATTAGCTTTGAATTCCCCCCGAATCCGAATCTTCTTAATACTGTGCTTCTCAGCTGCTATCAAACCTAAAATAAGAGCCTCATACTCAGCTTCATTGTTCGAACAATGGAAATCCAGTTTATAAGACAAATATAACTTTTCCCCACTTTTGTTCATAAGGACTATCCCGGTTCCTCCTTTCCCTCCGGCTGCTGCTCCGTCAAAGCTCAATGTCCAAAAGCTTTCCTCGGAAGTCATAGCTGCATACACCTCTCCTCTTAATTCTTCATTCACTGGTTCATAGTCACCACTTGGAAATTGGGCAAGGAGATCGGCTAAGGCTTGGCTTTTGATTGCCTTGGGAGCTACACATGTGATCTCGAATTCACCCAGTGCTAACAACCATCTTGCCACCTTCCCGGTTAGAGCAGGCTTACTAAGGAGGTATCGGATTGGATTACTTCTAGTAACAATCTGAATCTGATATGCTAAGAAGTAATGTCTGAGCTTTTGGGCGGTGAATACCAAAGCTAAACAATGTCTCTCTACCAGAGTATATTGGACTTCTGCTCCTCGAATCTTCCGGCTGATGTAATACACCGGGCGTTCTGCTCCATCTACATCTTGGACTAATAATGCCCCTATGGAGTTGGGGGTTGAGGTTAGGTACAACATTAGAGGCACCCCGGGCTGCGGGGCTATCATGGTCTGAGGCGAGGTCAAGGCCGCCTTGATTCTCTCGAAGGCCTTTTGGTGCTCCTCGTTCCACTCGAACTTGGCATCTCCTTTAATAATGAGCCGAAAGGGGCAGAGATGTCTGCAAGTGCTGGGATAAACCTCCGAATATAAGACACCTTCCCGAGGAACTTCTTTAACTCCTTCTGAGAATGCGGGGATGGCATTACTCTGACAGATTTGACCTTGTCTTCATCTGCCTCGATACCATGCCTATGTACAAGAAACCCGAGGAACTTCCCGGCCATTACCCCAAAAGCACATTTGAGAGGATTCATCCTCATTTTGAATTTCTGGCACCTCTTGAATACTTTCTCAAGGTCTCGAAGATGGTCCTCTTCTTTCTTGGATTTCACCACTAGATCATCAACATAATCTTCGACCTCATGATGGATCATGTCATGAAAGATTGCAGTCATAGCCCTTTGGTAAGTTGCTCCGGCATTCTTAAGTCCGAAAGGCATGACCGTATAGAAGAAGTTTCCGAGAGGTGTTCTAAAAGCAGTCTTTTCTGCGTCTTCTTCAGCCATCTTAATCTGATTGTATCCGCTGAATCCATCCATAAATGAGAACATCTGGTGTCCCAAGGTGGCATCCACGAGGGTGTCGATGTGTGGTAGAGGGAATTCATCATCCGGGCAAGATTTGTTCAAATCTCGAAAGTCTACACATACTCTGATTTGACCATTCTTTTTCTTTACTGGCACTATGTTTGCCAACCATGTGAGGTACTGTATTGGCCGGATGAAACCTACTTGTTGAAGTTTTTCAATCTCCTCCTTAATCTTCTCTTCGAGATCCGGATGATATTTTCAAGCAGCTTGCTTAATCGACTTGGAGTTTGGGAACACATCAAGATAATGGGAGACTAGGTCAGGATCTAGTCCGGGCATTTCCTTATATGACCAAGCGAACACATCTGAATACCGGCTTATCAACTTTAACAATTGTTCCCGCTTCTTTGGGCTAAGGCTCGAACTTATGAATATCGGCCTTGGAGCATCTTGTCCATTACTCAGATCTATTTCAATAAGTTGTTCGGGTTGAGGCTTCGGCCCATCTTGCATGCATTCTGGAGCCACTTCAGGCTTTATCACTATGTCATTGTCAGGAGGCTCTTCTTTTGACTCGGAGTCGGTGACTGAAGAAACCGACTCCCCGCACTTTTATAAATAGTACACCATCTTGCCCCCTTCTCGGACTTTCATCACCTTCCGAGGAATAGGCGGACTTTCTGGTCTAGAGATCGCCCGTTTACTTGATTCTACCATTGGCTCCTTGTCATCTTTGATATCCTCCCAACGAGGAATTTTGACCCCCCGAGGCTTAGAGGTGGTGGGAACTTCCTCGACAGCCAGTTCGGTGAAGTAGATGGCATCAGAGTAATGAGCTTCATGAGTCTCGAAAGGCCTTTCTGTAGCCTGAATTGTCACCGTCTTCTTTCCCTATTTAACCTTAACACATTGATGATAACTCGATGGTACAGCCCCATATCTATGCATCCAGGTCCTCCCTAGGATGATGTGATAGTTTGCCTCAGAATCAATAATATGAAACTTGGTGGCCGAGTGAATCTCTCCGACGGCTAAATCAACTGTTACGCATCCGATAGTAACTCTCATTTCTCCACCGAAGCCAGTGATGACTATCGGCTGCTTCACAATGCGTTCTTTAGAGATTCCAGCCTTTTCTAGAGTAGCGCGAGTCAAAATGTTGATAGAGGCTCCACTATCTAGAAAGGCCCTTTTGAACTCAACCCCGTTAATAAAAGCAGTCACATAAAGCAGGCGATTGTGAGAAAAAGGATACTTCCGATCAGCCTCGGAGAAAGTAATGGCACTAGATTGCTCTTTTACCTTTCTCAGGATAGATCCCTCAGTCGACATGCATTCCTCATGGTATGCCTCGGCTATATTAATGATAGACTTGGTGATTTCTGTTCTTGCCTCCCTGGAAAGTCCAAGCTGGTCGAAGAATTGCTTGAACTTTACACAGTCTTGTAGGGTTTTGGCATAGTGATCCGGATCTTTTTCCACTCTTGGAGGCTCGTAGTTAACCATCTCCTCGGTCTCTTCAAAATAAGATGCCACATAAACATGGTGTCCTCCTCTTCCGTAGTACTCTTCTCCTTCTTCTGGATCAAAGGGATCTTCGACATGAGTCATAAAGGTTCTGCCCTCTGGATCGAGAGCACTTCCATAGTAAACTTGCTCACCCTCGGGCTCGAGGATGTCGTCTTGATAACAATCATCGTCATCTAGATTGGCGATAGCCTCAATCATCGGGCCCTTGTAAGCTATCATAGCAACATTCTTGCCCTTGTCTCGGTGTTGAGGATATGGTTGTTCTCGGATGTCTTGAGTCTCTTGCTTTTTGAACCTCAATTCGTCTGCCTTGACTTTATCTCTGAAGATTTTCCTGAGAGTCCAACACTTCTCTGTCAGATGTTTCAATGTGCGATGATAGACGCAAAATTCGGGGCTCTCGCGGTCCTTCTTTGATGGCATTTCTTCGACATAAGGCAATTTCAGCTCTCCGTCGGCCACCCATTCCTTAACTAGAGCTTTCACCTCCTCGATTCCACATGGATAAGAAACATTCCCCTTTTCACTATTATATTGCTTCCTCTTCTGGCCTCTATGACCCCCTCCTTGTGACTTTTCGGTATCTGGGGCAAAGGCAGCAACAACAATAGGTCCACGAGACAATTTGAAGCTAGTCTTGTAATTGGCCTTAAATTCGGACTGTTGAGCCTGAAGAATGCTAATGTTCCGAGCTGCTTCTATTAGTGCCGAGAAGGTGGGTAGCTTGTGATTAACTAAAAACATTTTATACCTGCTCAATGCCCTCTCTAGACAGATTTGAACCAGATAACTCTCCTCCACTGCTTCATGGCAATCCACAACTTTGTCCTGAAACCTTTTGACGTAGTCAAGGATGTCTTCACTTTCTCGCTGCTTTTGTTTACACAATGTAAGTGTAGTCACCTTCTCCGCCACTTGAAAGAACTTGGAGTGGAATTTGTTAACCATTTCCTCCTAACTTCGGACAGAATTTGGGGCCAAATTAACATACCAACTGTATGCTCGGTCAGTGAGGGACTTAGAGAATTCTCTCAGCCGAAGGACGTGGTTTTAACCATGAATGCCCAGAGTCTCGATGAATCGCACAACATGTTCTCGAGCATTTCCTTGTTAGCCATCGAATTTGATGAACTTCGGCACTGTATACCCCTTGGGGTATAGATAGCTCAGCACCTCAATAGGGTAAGGCGGCTTGACGTCCGGATCAGGCAAAGAAGGTAAAGTCCTCTTGCCTCGTTCGAGATCGAACATGGCTTGCACATCGGCGAGAGGGAGAAACTGTTGAGGGAGAGAGTTTGATGGTGGTATTCCCGGAACTTGGCTCATGGACCCGAAGACTGAGCTAGGGGCGACTTGGCCATTCTGGTGCTGCGAATTCATCATTGGTGAGGACATTTGACGATACTGGCCATCAGCGCCTATAGACAAGCCCGTTGGTGATGGGACATTGAATTGAGGCTAGTAAAGTCCACCGCACGGCGCCGTTATACCGGGTTGTGCTTACAAATTTGTTGTCGGCACCAAGGGAGGCCCGCTTGGTGCTTGAGTAACATTTACTGGTGGCGTAACAAGATTAGGTACGGACAGAGCTCCCTTTTGCGCCATCATGCCCCTTATATTTGCCTGGACACCAACAGTCGCCGGAGCGCCATTCATTACACCAGAACCTCCCCTAGTCACCATTGGATCTTGGCTTGGCACGCCATGGAGCCTGAGCGTGGGCAAACTGCTGCCGCCTACTGTGGTTTGAGCATGTGTTACCGTGGTCGTATTGCCATGAGCCATAGGCTAACTGGGGCCTACTTCTCTTTGGATTTGATTTTGCACTCCGGCGGGAATAACTCCACCACTAGTTTGATTTCCGTTTGGCGCCGGTGCAAAATTAGAACTCATCATCAACATGGTGTGAGTGAGATGCTGAAAAGTGGTAAGAATCTCCTGCTGAGTATTTTGAAGTCCTTGAATGGCTTCAAGCAAAAGTGGTTGATCTGGAGCCATGGTCCTGTCATCACCACCATTAGAGAATCCTTGTTGGTGAACTTCATCTTCTCCCGCCATCCTTGTTGGAGTTGTGTGGATTCCAGATCTCGTTGAGACCATTAACCAATCCGCCTCCCCATTGAAGTCACCAAATGTATGAGAGGGTTTAAGAAAGTAGTTGGAAAATTCGAAGATCTTCGAAGATCCTTGAAGAACAACTTCGAAGTCTCTAGAAGATGATGAGAGGCTTAGATTCTTCAATAGTCTCAACTTAAGAACACAAGAGTAAAGGAGATGATGGAGATAAGAGATTGGGTGAAGAAGAAGGCAAAATGGCTAGAGAGAGAATAATGGCAAGGCTCTCCCACTTTCACTCTCAAGGTTGATAATGGAGAAGGGAAATTAGTTCTTTCCCAAGAGTTAAATCTCCAAAATTCATCCCTTGTAAAGCTATGGATGGGTGCTATTTATAGGCACCTCATGATATAGGATGGGGCCCATGTGCAAGGCATATGGGGAATATTCTCTCTAACCACCTTGTCCGAGGAGGTGACCTCTCCGAGGATGAGGAAAACCCTCGAAAAGGAGATCAACCTCTCGGCGAACCCTTCTTCTTAGCCACACCTAACCAATGACCCTAATCATCTCAAAGGGCCGAGGTAGTCCTAGAGGATCCCCCCGCCGCTAAATATTGCCGAGTCTCATGGACCCCTCGGAGTCGTGCCACCTCGACCCGGGTATAGGCTAGTTTAATCGAAGAGTAAATTTATCTCCACTCATCATCCTCGGGATCGGGTCCTTTGTTCGAACTCCATTACGCCCATGGTTCTGGTGCGTAGATCCCGAAAAGCTCCGAGCCCGCAAGTGTTCTGGGACTCATTAATGGAGCAGCTTTTATATTGCGTCTGAATCCATTCGAAGCCAAGTGCTTCGGATCTCTCTAGGTTCGTAGATCTGAACCCTTTCAAGTCTGAGCCCGAGTAAGTCTCTAAGTTCGTGGATCCAAACCCTTTCGAGGCTTAGAGCGATTCGGCCCGTTTGATGGTGATTAATCTGGGCCCACCAATCTTGGGCTTGCGATAAATTCGGGCCCACCAATCTCGAGCTATTAGGCCTAATTAATTTAGCGGACTCAAATTAGCTCCTCTTACAAGGGTTAAGCTTGAACAATCAATTATTCATTTAGCTAAATTTGATAAACCTAAAACTATATCAAACTACTCGAGTTTGGCTTGACAAAAATTTGTTTGAGATTAGCTCGTAAGTTTAATAAACCAAACTTGAACTTTGTTAAAATTTTCAAACCAAACTTAAATGGTTATAACTATTCAACTCGTTCGACTCATTTATCACATCTAACTATAAGTTATATAAAATAATAAACTTAGGCTTTGTTTGGAAAGTGGGTTGGCTTTTTGGCTTTTTTGGCTATTTTAGCCTAGGTAGTTTGGGAAGTGCTTTTGGCTTTTTTCGCTTTTTTGTGAGAGAAAGAATGTAATGATAATAGGTTGAATGTGATGTTTTGTCTTATTAGGCTAAAAAGCCTATTTTGTTTTTTGTGGCTAAAATAGCCCAAAAAGCCCCAAATTGGGCTTCCCAAACGAAGCCATAAAAACTTTTTTAACTATGGAAATTACAATTAAGAATAATATTTAGACATTTTGTTTGATTGAATTAATCAAAACTTGGTTAAATTTTTTAAGAATAATTCATTTTCATTGATGTTAATCCAATTAAAAACTTAGACCAAATCCAAGTTTGCACATTTATTCATGGAAATCAATCTTTATCATAATGATTATACCATTCATTATATCAAACCTTCTAAGTAGTATGAAATTATGTTAGAATTTGTAACCCAAAAAAATTATGTTAGAAATGTAGCCAAAAAAAAGAAAGAGAAAATGTTATGCCAGAATAATATGAAGATGAAAATGTTGGGAGCAAATAACATTTATTTGGTATAATTTTATGCTTATATTGTAAAATTCAAAATTTGAATTTGAATTTTATATAAATATTTTTTAAGTATTATTATCCATAGTTATTTAAAAAAATTTACAAGTCAATGAAATTTAGGCAACATACATATAGATTTGATTAAGTTATTAACACAAAACATTTTAATCAGGATTTTATTTTTAGGTTCTCCATTATAAGTCTTTTCTAGTGTAAGGATAGAAAAATAATACTTACTAGCGTAAGCGTTGATCTATGATTTTATTTCCCGACTATCTTCTATACAATGCGCTCTTTTTCGCTTGACATGATCTATTCTTTGAGAAGATTGGATAACTTCCGTCGTACTATCATGGTTGACATTAACGTTGGGTTGAGATACCTAAATTCTCTTGGACCCACTCTCTCAATGTGATACTACCCTCTTCATAAATCGCTTGGATAACATTTGAACTCGCATAGATGAGCATGGAAAAAGTTGATCTGGCATTGGGACATCCACTTGAACTAGACATAGGAGGATTTGATCTGGCTTTGGGACATCTATTTGAACTTGAAATGTTTTTTCACTAGAATCGACCTCTAGACTAAGGGCTTTAGACGGCTTGCCATCAAAACAAATCTCTGAGATAAGTTCAAGGGCAACTTCATTGAGAGTATTAGAGGTTATATTACACCTCTGGATGAATCCTCCATATTTGATTGGTAAGTTTGTTTTGTTTGAAGCTTAGTGACCGAGAGGCTAGGATGATGAAAAAACTCAACTTTGTTGCTAGTTTTAAGTGTCTCACGCAAACCAGGATCACCAAGAAAAAAGTTTCTTCCCATAATCACTTGTTTTTTTCTTTTCACAAATTGTTTAGGGTTCAACTTGTCTTTAGCATTTGCTCCTGGGCAACAAAACTTTCTATGAGATGCATTCATACCTTTGTCACCATTTTGATTGGGTGGGTTGCTGTTTTGTACAATGCATATCTTGTCCATTTCATAAGTATTATTAGGATTCATAGCCAACGGAACTTGACTTCTTGTTCCTAATTCTTTTGGCGAGAATATTTCATCTTCAATCACTGTATGAGAATCCATGACTTTAAGTGAATGTAAGGCAGCTTCCTAATCAAATTCAAAATCATCAAACAATGTATCCTTAATGAGTGTCACTTCAAGAGGATCCATGTAAGAAAACTCATCCAAATGGGACTGTCGTTTTGCCTTAGGCAAACTAGAATCTTGCAGTATATCTATACCTTTGCCATTTTCTTGTTTGGTTAAATGTCAATTTGTTGGCTTAGAGCTAACAAGAAACCTTTCTTCAACATTCTCAAACAAACAAGGTAGAGCTACTTAACAAAAACCAAACCAAACAAACCAAATCCTAAAAACAAAGCAAAAGCTACTTGCTAGATCTTGCATCCCCAAAAGTGTAAAGCTCAAAGATTGGGTTTAAAGAAGAAAAATCAAGCCAAGAGCACATCTATGTTCAGATCTATGCAATCACAACAATTCAAAACATATTGGACCACAAAATCGATGATACCTGGATGATTATCGAAAGCTCGTACCAACTTTGAAACAATGTGCGTTAGATACTAGTTATTACTCTATTTGCCCAGCGTAGGTAGCAAATGGATCTATAAAAGGGTGGTAGGAAATGGGAGAGGAGAGGAGAGGAGAGGAGGGGAGGGGACATCTGCCAGAATGCTAGAGCTTTGCTTGAGAAACGAAAACATCATAGTTAGAACCACTTCGGGCACACGAAGCGAATGTCAGGACCACCCCCTCCCCAACGAAACGAGATATGAGAAGCCTGAGAGAGTGTGAGGGTTGTTTAGGGTTGCCGGAGATTCACCGGAGTAGCATCGAAAATAGCTTGGGTTTTAGAACATGTTTCTTGAATGGTTGGGACTAGGACTGCAAATAAGTCGAGCCAAGCAAAGTCGAGTTTCACATTATTCAAGCTCAGCTCGACAGAAACAAGTAAAGCTTAAGCTCGAGCTCGAATCGAGCTTAATTTTTTTTGTTCGAGCTTGGCTCACTAGGAAATTTAAAAACTCAAGCTCAGCTCGTCTTTGGTCGATTTCATAAACGAGCTTGAACAAGCTCGAAAAGAACGGAAGAACTTCTATTCAAATTAAAAATCTAGAAAATGAACCCATATATTTCTAAAAAATAAGCAAAATATAAAATGAATGAAAATAGTTAAACCATGATTTTCTACACTAATTCAAATACATGGGTAATTATTTTTTTAGTGAAAAAAATAAAATAAAAAGTAAAGTAACATAAAATAAAATAGCCTAACTTTTTACTAGTCCTTGCCTCTTTATCGGAGAACTGCATGTGGAACATCACTGTAGACACCCTATTTTTGACCACCCTTAAGACTTGGGCGCCTCAGGTTGATCACTCTATGATGAATAGTTACGCTGTACAAACATTCAATTTCTTCAACAAGGAGCCTCGGTTTTGAGTCTCAGAAGCCTAGAACCTTGCACCTCCTTCGAACCAAAACCCAATTTTTTTTCAGCCTGACCACTCAAAGGCTTGTTGGCCAACAGGTGGCCGGCTAGCCAAGTTTCCCAGCAGGAAGATATTTACTGCCAGTTGTCTCTCCCCATGTGCATGCATTGCACCAGCTAGCTCAATACAGATATTTCTGAGATAGGAACCTGTTTTTCTATATATACTTGACCATTCCTCTTGATTTTATTTTAGAAAAATTTGTCAAAGCTCAAAAACTTGTCAAACACTCTCCTTCTCTATCTTGCAACATACATACGGTAATGACCCATCCTGGTGACTAGGGCTGGATTTGCAACTAGCTAATGTCTAAAATTTCTCAGATTAAGTCCAAGTAACTAAATTAAATAATGCAACGGAACAAAATAAAAGATGTAGATAAATATCCGAAGCGTACATGAAGATTATTATTTATGTAACGATGTAACGTCAGTCAGATAATGATTACAAGAAAGAAAAAATAAAACATGATATTCATATCAAATTTGAGTTCTGATCCATGGGGTAAAGCCATCCTTCTTTAAATTTCTTCACCTGAAAGGGGTTTTAACAAGTATAAGCACATGGTAGAGTGAGGAATATTATACTCAGAGTATAAGGGTATATAAATCACCATGGATAATTATTTAGGCTAAACAATAAATAGTTTGGTTCGAATAAATTATTTTAAATAATAGACATATAATACAAAAATTGTATATGCAAAATAATCATAACTACGGTACAGAACAGAACAGAGGGTCAATAGATCTATGATAGACAGAGGGTTACAACATAACTAATCAGAGGGTCAATGGTTATTTAAGTCCCCCAAGGCATGGGGCTGTCAGAGGGCCACTAAGTGACAATTCAAAGGGCCAATGGTTATTTAAGTCCCCCAAGGCATGGGACCTCCGTGGTGGTATTTATAAAAATAAATGTTTATATACTCATTGTCAAATAAATTTCAAAATTTAAACAAACATATCCATGGGTTTAATTTTAAACAAACATAAATTAATAAAGACATGATTTGCATAAGATAATTCATAAAAATTATAAAACAATTTATGGCTACTCAAGACATAATATAACTCACCTTAATATTAATTCCTACTTTTTCTCCAAGCCTTCCTGATCTCCCCAGACTTTTTTTTTTATTATTATTTTATTATTGTTCCCTACTAATTTTCATTGAGTCTTATGCCATCTACTGTTTCCCTTTTATACTAAGGCTTGAATGTGAGTAATCATCCTAATCAGGTGCTGATTCAATGGTCTATGCCTTAGGTTCTTGGTCATCATAATCAAGTGCTGATTCAATGGTCTAGGCCTTAGCTTCCACAAGTGGCAGTCACAAAAACCCTCCAACCAATTGCCTACGTTTCACTATAATTCTTTATTGGCCCAACTATTACTATAAATTTTATGGTTGTTTCAATTTGGCCCCAAACAATTTATTAATCACATTGTTATGGTTTGGTAGCAACAATGCTTTTAATTCTAGATTATATGCATGTATGACTATAAAAGTACATATTTTATTTTATCTAATTTTATTTTATTTATTTATTTTTATAAAATTAGAGTGTCACATTTCTCCTCTCTTAAATAAAAGTTTGTCCCCAAACTTGTCGTACTTGAGTTTTCGAAAAGATGTGGATATTGAGCCTGCATTTGGCACTCCGCTTCCCAGGTAGCTTCTTCGACACAATGATTCCACCATAAGACTTTTACAAGGGATATAATCTTTTTTTCAGAGAATTTGATCACGACGATTGAGAATCTGTACTGGTTGTTCTTCATAAGAGAGATCTTCTCGAACATCCAGGTTTTCATAATCGACAACATGCGCGAGATCTCGAAGATATCGTCGAAACATTGAAACGTGAAACACATTGTGGACATTGGACAGTTCAGGTAGTAGTGCAAGGCGATATGCTACAGGGCCAATCCTTTCCAGTATTTCAAATGGTCCGATGTAACGCAGGTTCAACTTCCCTTGTTTTCCAAATCGAATGACTCCCCTTGTTGGTGAGACTTTTAAGAAAGCGTGCTCTTCTACCTGAAATTCCAAATCTCGTCTCTGCGTATCTGCATAGCTTTTCTGGCAGCTTTGAGCAGTGCGAATTTGCTCTTCGATGAGTTGAATTTTATCACTTGTTATTCGTACGATTTTAGGGCTTAATAGTTTCCTATCTCCGACTTCTGTCCAACACAAGGTGATCGACACCTCCTTCTATATAGTGCTTCGTATGGTGCCATTCCAATGCTTGTTTGGTAACTATTATTATAGGCGAATTCCACTAAAGGTAGGTGCTCATCCCAATTACCCTTGAGGTACAGCACGCAGACACGTAACATATCTTCCAAGTTAACATCGACACCTCCTTCCATACAATGCTAAACTTCAGTGTTATTCCCAAAGTTTCTTGCAATTTGTTCCAAAAGTGAGATACAAAGCGGGGGTCTCGGTCAGACACGATTGAAAATGGGGTACCATACAATCGAATGATTTCTTTGATGTACAGAATGGCGAACTTAGTAAGGGAGTACGTGATTCTAATTGGTAGGAAATGTACCGACTTTGTCAACCGATCTACTATAACTCATATTGCATCATTTTTTGAGACTGATTGCAGTAGCCCGACCACGAAATCCATAGTAATGTGTTCTCATTTCTATTCAGGAATAGAGAGTGGTTACAGAGTTCCTGCGGGTCTCTGGTGTTCCGCTTTAACATGTTGACATAGCAGGCATTTGTAGACGTGGCTTGCTATGCCTCTTTTCATTCCTGTCCACTAGTAGTGTTCCCTCAGATTATGATACATCTTGGTGTTGCCAGGGTGGACTGCAAACCTCGAGCTATGAGCCTCCACCAATATCTTTTTCTTGAGTGCTGGAATGTCAGGTATGCAAATTCGATTTCAAAATTTTAGCATCCCATTATGTATAGTGAAGTCAGAATCAGGTGTACTTCTCTGTTCTTCGTACTTTTTCTTCAAAAGTTCATCTTCACATTTGCGTGCTCTAATTTCTTCAATCAACGTGGGTTCTATGATTATGTTGGCAAGCAGTCCATTGATCTTGCGAAGGACGAGGGTACATACCAAACTTTTGATAATCTTTCAACTTAATGCGTCTACTACCACGTTAGTTTTGCATGGATGGTGATGAATCTCTACATTGTAGTCCTTCATAAATTCTAGACATCGTCGTTGCCGCATATTCAGTTCCTTCTGCATAAACAGATATTTCAGACTCGTGTGATCGGTATAAATCTCACAGGTTGCTCCGTAGAGATAATAACGCCAGATTTTGAAGGCAAAGATTATTACGGCCAACTTCAGATCATAGGTTGGGTAATTCTTCTCGTGAGGCTTTAATTGACATGAGACATAAGCAATGACTTTTCCATTTTGTATAAGAACGTAACCCAAACCATTGTATGAGGCATCGCCATATATTATGAACCCATCCGTTTCCATAGGGAGTGCTAGTATAGGAGTTGTCACAAGCCTGTTTTTTAACTCTTGGAAGCAACGTTCCTGCATGTCAATCCATTCAAAGGGTGTGTTCTTCTGAGTTAGGTAGGTCAAGGGTGATGCTATCTTCAAAAAATCTTGAAATGAAGCATCGGTAATAGCTGACTAGACCCAAGAAGATTCAAATTTTAGACACATTAGTAGATCGTGGCCAATCTACGATTGCTGTAACTTTTTGGGGATTGATTGAGATGCCATCTTTGTTAATGACGTGGTCGAGGAAGTGTACACTAGTGATCCAGAATTCGTATTTCTTCAAATTAGCATAAAGTTTGTGATCACGTAGTGTTTGCAAAATTGTTTGTAAGTGTTGCTCATGATCTTCCAGTGACTTGGAGTATATGAGAATGTCGTCAATGAAGACGATGACAAACTCATCAAGATATGGTTTGAACACTCGGTTCATGAGGTCCATGAAGGCCACTGGAGCATTTGTGACGCCAAATGGCATGATGAAAAACTCATAGTGCCCATAACGTGTTCTAAAGGCAGTCTTTTCAATGCTTTCCGTTTTAACTTTTAGTTAATGGTAGCCAAAGTGCAAGTCGATTTTCGAGAATACCTGGGCGCCTTGAAGTTGATCAAACAAGTTATCAATTCTTGGCAGAGGGTATCGATTCTTGATGGTGACTTTGTTTAGCTCCCGGTAATCGATGCATGACCTCATCGTGCCATCCTTTTTCTTTACGAACAGTACTGGAGCTCCCTATGGTGAGGTACTTAGTCAAATGAAGCCTTTGTCCAAGAGTTCCTGGAGTTAGGTTTTTAGTTCCTTTAATTCCGTCATTAACATGCGATAAGGGGTTTTGGAGATCGGTTGTGTATTGGGTTGAGTTTCAATGGTGAATTCGACTTCTCGATCAATTAAAGTACCAGGTAAGTCTTCAGGAAAAACGTCAAGAAATTCTCGAACGACAAGTATTGAATCGAGTTTTGGGTCTATTTGTTGAATGTTGACCACATAACAAATACAACCACCATAACCTTTTCTCAAAAGTCGTTGGGCTATCACGGAGGATATCAAATACGGAGGGGTAGAAATTGTAATTCCTTCAAAGACCAGCTCGTGTTGGTCGGGTAACTGAAGAAAGACCTTTTTAGTCATACAGTCAATAAAGGCATAGTTGGCAGCAAGCCAATCCATTCCTAAGATTATGTCAAAGCTACTAATGCGAAGTGGAATCAAATCTATATACAAGGTTCTATCTTTTAGGGACATAGCACAAGACTTGTATACCTTGGTACTAAGTGTGGAGACACCAGATGGAAAAGCCATAAATAATGCATATCCCAACGGTTCAGGTGTTGATGTTAATTTGGGAACAAAGTATGGTGCGACAAAAGAATGAATGGAACCAGAGTCAAAGAGAACATGACCTAAGTGGCCACAGACAAAAAGTGTACCTGTCACAATGTTCTCCGTAGCATTGGAATTTATGGGTACTAAATCAAAAGCTCTCCCTTGGCACCTCTGTTCTTTCTTCCCTCTTATGGCGGTTCCTGGTTTATAAACTAGTTCAGAGGTACTCATCACAGAGTTGGTGAATTTTGGGCAATCTTTCACCAAATGACCAACTTGGCCACATCTATAACATGCTCCTATTACCCGATAGCACTGTCCCTTATGAGCTTTTCCGCAACTCGGACAATTCGAAATGGTGCTACCCCTAGGAATAGTAAAACTTTGGTTGGCCGAACCAGTTGAGCTAGTAGGTTCAAGATTTAATTTCTTTGGTGGGGCTACCCTTGATCCTCCGACTGGTTCCCAAAATCGTTTCTTTTGACCTATTCCACTTAAACGTGCGGTTTTAATTCCTTTCTCGACGATGTATGCTCGATCCACCACCTCTGCATAGGTTGGTAGTTTCAAAACCTCAAGCCTATCTTTGATTTCAGCATCCAATCCTGCTTTAAATTTCCTTGCTTTTCGAACTTCTGTTGGAATAACATATGGTGCAAATCGTGCTAGTTGGGTAAACTTACTTTTGTATTCCGCTACCGACATTGTTCATTGGCTCAAATGTAATAACTCGGATGCCTTCTGTTCCCATAGTGATTCTGGAAAATACTTTTCATAGAACACATCTAGGAATCTCGCCCAAGTCACGATCTCTTCCTTTTCTAAGGTGAGAAGCCACCATTCTTGCGCATCTTCCTTGAAAGTGAAAGTAGCGAAGGATACTTTATGTTCTTCGGTGCCGGGTAGGGCACGAAAAATCTTCTCCATTTCTTTAACCCAAGCTTCCGCTAGCAATGGGTTTGAACCTCCTGTAAACGTGGAAAGTTTCAGGTCTTGGAACTATTTAATCGTAGTTGTCCCTTCTCGATGTTTAGGTAACCCATTGTTCTGCAAGGCTTGCAAGAAACTAGTAATAGCTCTTTCCACAATCTTTTCCATTGGATCAGCTCCATTGGATAATGATCCAGTACCATTTCCATCGTTAGCCATAGTTATAAATTAACAGTTTTAATAAACGTGGTGCATGATTTCCTATTAATTACTTAATTTAAAACATATTCACATAATCTACAAAACATAGTTCACAAGACAATGTATGCATTATTCACAAAATACCAGCTTTATTTATGTATAATGATGTTGGTACATTACTTGTAGTTATGTCAAAAAACACAAAAAACAACAAAAGAAAGGATCTTGTTATTGGGATTTTAGATGGAAAATAACCATGGGTACTGCAGTTGTATATGATGCTCAAACTCCCAACCGCTCAGCTCGATACCAAAGCATCACCACACCACCTCCACTCGGTAAATGGAGATGTCAACATAACCCCATAGTTGTCGTCCCGTGATACGCACAGACACCTCCATATATGTCATAATATCACCAAAGTCAACCGTCTGAGTTTCAATCAGGTTTTGAGGGGGAGGGACTCTTACTTGAATTTGATCACTTAAGAAGGCATTTCCTCGTTGAGCCATAAACTCTGAAGGTAAAGGGGCCACTAAGTAGCGAGGATATCCCTGACTTGGGGCCATGCCTACTACTCGTGTTTGCCCCAAAAACCTGTCTAAGGTACTCATAGGGTCGACCCTCCACCACTGTGTATCTACTTTTGTGGGTGTGGCCCTTAAGTATACTGATTGGCCCATGAAGTCAGTTGAGGGTCGGGTCGGCCTGCCTAACTATTCCCTCTGAATCTCTTATTTCCTCTAGTAAGTCTAGAACGTAACTGTTATAATCAAAAATTCCTTCAAAGTCCAGGGGATCAAGCCGGTACCAAAAAGAGTCGCCAAAGTTAAGTTCCAACATCGCCTGCACCACGAGATGTCCAACTTAGCTATAAAACTAAGAAAAGACTATAATTATAAGGACTAAGGTAAGATTTTTCTTATCTTGTTTTTCTAATGGTATGCGTGTCTTCTAACTTAATGGTTTTTTTTTTTTTTTTTTTAACCATTGCTCCAATACCACTTTTGTCACGACCCATCCTAGTGACTAGGGCTGGATTCGCAACTAGCTAATGTCTAAAATTTCTCAAATTAAGTCCAAGTAATTAAATTAAATACTGCAGCGGAACAAAATAAAAGATATAGATAAATATCCGAAGCATACATGAAAATTACTATTTATGTAACGATGTAACGTCAGTCTGATAATGATTACAAGAAAAAAAAAATGATATTCATATTAAATATGGGTTATGATCCATGGGGTAAAACCATCCTTCTTTAAATTTCTTCACCTGAAAGGGGTTTTAACAGGTATAAGCACATGGAAGAGTGAAGAATATTATACTCAGAGTATAAGGATATATAAATCACCATGGATAATTATTTAGGCTAAATAATGAATAGTTTGGTTCGAATAAATTATTTTAAATAATAGACATACAATACAAAAATCGTATATGCAAAATAATCATAACTACGGTACAGAACAGAGCACATGGTCAATGGATCCATGGCAGACAGAGGGTCACAACGTGACTAATCAGAGGGCCAATGGTTATTTAAGTCCCCCAAGGCATGGGACTGTCAGAGGGCCACTAAGTGACAATTCAGAGGGCCAATGGTTATTTAAGTCCCCCAAGGTATGGGACTGTCAGAGGGCCACTAAGTGACAATTTAGAGGGCCAATGGTTATTTAAATCCCCCAAAGCATGGGACCTCCTTGGTGGTATTTATAAAAATAAACGTTTATATACTCATTGTCAAATAAATGTCAAAATTTAAACAAATATATCCATAGGTTTAACTTTAAACAAACATAAAATTAATAAAGACATGATTTACATAAGATAATTCATAAAAATAATAAAACAATTTATGGCTACTCAAGACATAATATAACTCACCTTAATATTAATTCCTACTTTTTCTCCAAGCCTTCCTGATCTCCCCATACTCTTTTTTTTTTTTAATTGTTCCCTTCTAATTTCCGTTGAGTCTTATGCCATCTACTGTTTCCCTTTTATACTAAGGCTTGGAGGTGACTAATTATCCTAATCAGGTGCTGATTCAATGGTCTATGCCTTAGGTTCTTGGTAGTCATCATAATCAAGTGCTGATTCAATGGTCTAGGCCTTAGCTTCCACAAGTGGCAGTCACAAAAACCCTCCAACCAATTGCCTACGTTTCACTATAATTCTTTATTGGCCCAACTATTACTATAAATTTTATGGTTGTTTCAATTTGGCCCCAAACAATTTATTAATCACATTGTTATGGTTTGGTAGTAACAATGCTTTTAATTCTAGATTATATGCATGTATGACTATAAAATTACATATTTTATTTTATCTAATTTTTATTTTATTTATTTATTTTTAAACAATTCGGGTGTCACACATACACTATACATACAATTCCTAAACCAAAAATTTGAATCTCCTTGTTGAGGTTCTTGAGCTAAAATCTCAGCCCTTGAGAGTGAATATCTTGTGGTTTGTGAACAAAAAGTAACTCCTCTTCAAGAGGTATAACTTTGACCATTTTTATACTACTTCTTCCTTCTCTTTTCTTGAACTATTTTGGTGGGCTGAAACTTGTGATTTAAAGTTACCAAAGGTGGAGGGGTTAATCACCCTTTCTTGAACCTTATTCCATAAGCTTTTATCATTGTTTTCCTACTTGTTTCTCAACTTTTGGTCACTGATTTTCATAGTTTTCAGAAGCTAAAACATGTGATTTTAAGGTCTAAAAAATGGAGGGCTTAGCCACCCTTCTTTAGGCTTGCTTACTAGCTTTAATTCTCTCTCATTTTTTTGCTTACTTTTTTTAGCTTTCTAAGTTAATTTTTAGCACTGTTTTTACTAATTTTGGGACTATTTTGATGTGTTTACTTCATTTATGCTTTGCATATTAGGCTTGTGTTGTTGTAAGTCCTCATAGGTTTAGTGGTTTTGGCCTTAGACACCAACCTATTTGAGTTGATAGCTTTTATTGCATAGTTTTCATACATATATTCACACTTGTAATAAGCATCTCTGTAACCTCCCTTATTTCTTGGTTTTCTTTGTTTAAGAATTGTTTCAAACGATTGATAAAGCATGAGAAAGAGACCTTTCATGCTTAATGGTTTAATCTCTTTGGAGATTCATTACCAAGGCATTACATCTCTCTCATGCTAAGGGCAACCTCTTGTTTGACACTTTTCTTCATTAGTGGACATAATAATCACTTTGGACAAAATGAATAAAGGATGGAGAGGCAATACAAAGAGGCTAATAAAATTGGATTAAAAGTGGTAACAATAGTAATAAAATTGGTTTGGGTTCAATCAGACATTAATTGAACCTATTGCGTCTTGAGTCATTACATACTCTTTAATGATGTTAATGATTCGAGAAGCGATGTCCACCACTTCCCTTGAGATAACTCCATGATAGGGAGGAGATTTTGTTGGTCTTTTATTTTCATTTATTAAACTTTTGTCCCGTCGATTCATATATCATCACGCAACAAGTTTGCGTTAATTGATGGTTTGCAAATTGAGCCTATCCCTCCCTTGATCAGTTTCATGATAGGGAGAGGCATAAAAGACAAACACCTCATAGAAACACTCTATTTTTGCTCTGTTTCATTTCTATGGCAAAGGGGCAGTACCAAAAATCAGTGGCCAGCCGGCCACCCTTCCATCCGGCCGACCACTTTTCAAGGTCAGCCAGCCACTCCATTTTGGACAAGCAGTGCCATTTTCATAGCAGAACAGAGCAGAGGTTAAGGTGAAAATAGATTAATTTTCTGACTGCAAAACAAAACAGTTCTTGTAGCAAAACAGAGGGGTTTTTCGGCCAAATATTCTTGTTCATGCATATGCGATGCTTCATTTCCCGTGGCCCTTTAATTGAATGCTTAAATAGTAATATGTTGTACTTAATTAGTAGTTTCAGTCAAAGCTTGTAATAGCTAGTTAATTTGGTGTTGTAATAATTAGTTAAACATTCGGACATTCGGACCCTCTTGCATGAGGGCAAACTTGTAATATTGTGTATGTCTTCCAACCTCCACTTCTTTCTCCCTTTTTTTTACTTGCTTATGATGGTTGTATCATATTTTCCATTTTTATATCATTGCCATGCTTAACATCCATATTTGCATGCATCGAGTTCGGTTCATCATTCTAAAATCATTGTTGACATTACCTACTTACTTGAATATGTGCAATATCGTATGCTTTGAGTTGAGTCATATGCAATGTTAATAAACCGAACCTAGGTGAGCATGCATTTTTCATATTAAAGCATGTATTTTTCTAACTATTTTCTTCTATTTTGGCTCGCCTCAGTTGAGTACTAGGTGAGCATTTCTTGCTTTAGCATATTGCATATGTGTTAGTGTTGTCATATCAAGCATGTTATCATAAGGCTAAGTGTTTATTTGATATATCTCTTGAATGCCTGTAGGTGAATGTTGTTTTGCTTAAATTGGGATGATTTGATCAATGTACATATGAATTCTCTTTTTCAAGTGACACATATTCAAAACACTTTTCAAACAAATATGAAAACAAAGCATTCTAAAATGAGCGAAATAGTCTATACTTGTGTGCCTCACATAGTAAAGATAGCATAATAATCAGAACAAGAGCATATAATGTACATAAAAATCACATCATGATTAGTAGACGCCGATCTTTGATCGGGTGAGTGGGGTGCTCAATTCATGACCTTCCCCTCTTATACCTAAATTCCTGAGCCGAGACACTTTGGTTATGACAGACAAGTGGCCTTTGGCACGACTCACGGGATTCCTAAATTTTCCAGAAATATTTAAGTGGCGACTCTGAAATCTGGCAATGCAGTCCATTTCTGGCACCTTTAATGTTTAAAATGGATTTTTCTAAAAATTGTCGAATTTAGACTCATTTGTGTTTTATCTGTTTCACATTACACTTGTGAAACCAGATTCAGAACCACGGGAGTCCGAACTATAGGACTATCATATCCGAGGAGACTAAGACCCTCCGAGGAGCACAAAAAGCAAACTACAATCACCATTTCCTAGATCCTTGTTCAATACCACATGCATTACAATTTATAAACTGTAATACATAGCCAATATAATAGTTCCAACAAAATTGAATGCACAATCAATACATATTTAGATCAATGGAAGACATCAACAACATCTATTAGCATTGCATACTTGCAGCAAATACACCAACAATATGTATTTCCAAAACTAGTGGACAAGTTTTCCAATAGATTTTTCAAACAACACACAATTTACTAAAGTTGTCAGCAAAATAGGTGCAACCTAAACCTATTCAAATAACCACAGCATCCTTGATCAAAGTCACAAGTCTAATGTCTTATACAAAATTCATTCCACCAAAACAAATCTAATCTTCCAACTTGATTCACTTGATAATCACCAAATTCTAATCCTTCATTTCCTTGTTATTTTAAAGTCTTCTACATGTAACATTAAACTCATTATATACAAATCAGTCTCGCATAGCAGAACTTTAATTTAGTATAAAAAATTTAAGGTAAAATATACCTAAGAGTGTCACACAAAGGAAGTAAAATCTCTTTAAGAAATGGCTCCACATACTATCAAAACAAGCAAAAATATTCTGATGTCAATATTACTTTTTCACATAATTGGTAATTATAATATTTTAAAATATCTTGACCATCGAGCAATACTAATGAATCAAAAATAATATTTACATTAGATCCCTTCTTCAGTCCATCTAATGCTTGTACCCAATCAGCTTCACAAAGTAAGATTTGGACTGTTTCTGTTGCGAATGATGCATGATAAGAATCAATTACTCTACCTCTAGCACTAAATGTGGACTTCAAAGCCACTGTGGTTTTAGGAATTGACAATATGTTGACTACCATCTTAGACAATATGCGATACTTGAGATTATTCACTTTCCATCACTCTAATGCATCAAAATGTGAATTTGAACTTTTGTTGTATATATAAACACCTTCTACCAAATATATTGTTATGCCCCACTTTTATGACTCGAATTTCATTACCAAAACCATTATCATAAATTCAATTTCAGAAATAGCATACAGAAGCTCACTAGATTTATAAGGAATACATAAAAAAATAATTCTCCTATTCGAATATAAAATGAATGCAACAGGAGTATATCTAAATAAATTGCCCGAAGGCTTACATTTTACAAGTAAAAGAAAGGGTTTGACCTTTTTACATAAAAAGGCGTTCCACCCACAAATAAAAGGCCCCGTTGTAGACAGCCCATTTTTTATGGCCTTTTAAGACTTGGATGATCTTGTAGGTACATCCGGTGGCGAGTCTGATTGCTCACTGAGTGCTTGAAGTTCGCGGCAGAATGCCACAGGTTTGAGTTTTCCAAACCCTACATCCTTTTTGCCTCATCTTTGGGCCATGTTTAGGTCCTTTCAGATTGAGGTTGGTGATGGCCTGCCAACCGTTTTTGAGGGCTGCCGGCCATTGATGTGCCTAGCCGGCCACCAGTGAACCCTTGCCGGCCATCACTGATGGCCGGCCGGCCAGCAGTGTTTCAGCAGATATTTTGTGATATTTTGTGCCAGCTGTTTGCACAGATTGATGCATCTTCCAACACGTGTGTGGCTGGATCTTTGTGAAGGGAATTTGTATTTTCTATATATATGACCCCTCTCTTGCATGTGGGGGGGGGGGGGTTAGAAAATTCTGAAGACAAAAATTCTTTCTCTCTCTCTCTCTAGAATTTCCTCTTTCTTTTGTTATTTTGTGCCTTAAGTCTAGTTTCTCTACACTTTTGCACATCAACCCTAAACTAAATACTCTCACCCTGGAGCTAAGGTTTCTTAAGGTCCTTTTTGAGCTCTATAAGTGGATTTTAGCTTGATTTAGCTTGTTTTGTTGCTCTAAATTGCATCTTGTCTTCAGGAGGTATAACACTTGTGTTTTAAGCTTCTTTTAAATACTTGTTTTGCCATCTTTACATGTTGTTTTTGAGCTGGTTTTGACATCCAAAAATCTCTGTTTTTATGGTTTAAAAATGGTGGTTTAAGGCCCTTTTTGAGTTAGGGGTGGTTAACCTTTTTGCTACTTAGTTTGTTAAGCTTTTGTGCCTCTTTTCAAAGCTTTTAAATCAAATTTTTTTTGGCCTTTTAACCATTGAATTTTAGAGGATTTTCAGTGGTAAAAACCTTGTTTTGAAGTCCAAAATTAGAGGGGTTAGCCTCCCCTCCTTGTGTCTTGTTTGCATGTCTAGATAACTTTACATGTTGGCATGTTTTTCTAGCAATTTGTAGCTTAAGTCCAGCATGTTTTTGCCTCTATTTTGACCTATTTTGGCTCTGTTTTGGGCTGGTCGATTCAGTTGAGGCTTGTATTGCATAGTTGTAGGGTTAATTCCTTCACTAGCTCATTGTTTTAGGACTTTAAACATGAGTTGCTTGAGTTGGTTGCATGTTATAGTGTCATTTTACATGTAATTCCAACATACATAGCTCTGTCACATTCTCATTTGTTTCACTCTTTCAATTGCTTTTGAGAGTTGTTTCGAGTTTGGGATTCTTTAAGCTTGAGATAGAGTTTATGCTTAATGGTTTAATCCTCTTTGAGGATTCATTATCAATGGCATGAACTCTCTCTTGCCTTACATCATCCTTTGGTGGACGCTTCTTTCTCTTTAGAGGACTCTCACCAATGGACTAAATCAACTAAAGAATGAGTTGGTAACTTAAAATGAGTAAACAAAAGTGATAAGAAAAACTTAAGCAAGATAAGCATGTCTTTGTGTTGCACTGCATGTGTTCAATCGGACGTTATATTGAACACAAGGAAGATTGGAGCATTTCATACTCAAAGTGATGAAATGAGCCAATCTCCTTGGTCTCCATTGCCCTTGATCACACATGATAGGGTGATGGTCTTGAGTCTTGTTTTTGCATACAATGAAATTGTATTTCTTGGTTCTTTGGCCATCATGCATTGAAAATACTTGGTTGGTGGTTTTGGAGCCAAGAGTACCACTCCTTGGAGATGTTTTGATGATAAGGAGTGGTACACAGTACATACAACCTGTGAAATTACTTCTGTCCTGCCCTGTGTTGTGCTCTGTTGCAGCAGAATGAAGTTGTTCATCAGTGGCCGGCAGGCCATACACTGATGGCCGGCAATGCCCTTTTGTAGCAGGCACATGGCCGGCAACCTCCATTAGTGGCTGGCCAACCACTAATGTACTCTCAGAACAGTGCCCTTTCAGCATACCAGAATTCAACTGTGCAAATAGAGGCAGTCAGCAGCAAAGCAGTGGCATTCCGGGTGGAAAATGAGCGCACACATGTGCATTTGATGCGTCTCAAGTTTAACTAGCTAAAACAGCATGCCTATTGTTATTTTTGATCTAGTTTTGTACTTAATTAATTTAGTTTAGTTAATTAGTGCACCATGTATTTGATTAGCTTAGATTAGTTAATTGATTGTTGTAATAATTAAGTAGCTTAGCTTTAGCTATTTCTTTATTTTGTTTTGTATTAATTAGCTTAGCTTCATTCGGACCCTCCTTCGTGAGGGCACAATGTTGTAATAAGGGTGCGTGTGTGTGCATGTCTTCCAACCTCACGTCTTTCTCCCTTTTATTTACCCGCTTTTGATGGTTAGATTAGAGGCATTTTCAATTAGCATACCTTATGCTTGCATGTCTGCATCCATTCATTTGTCTTGCATGCACTGAGGCTCGACACATCATTCAAACTGCATTGTCTTTTCAATATTTCTCTGAATACGTGTTTCAAAGTATGCTATCAAAGTGTTGCAAATACCATGATTACGTAGTCGAGCCTATTTAGTTGCATTATTGCATGTGTTGCATTAGGCATCTTGCATAGTTAGGATCATGCATTTTTCTAACTAGTTTTTGTTTTGGCTCGGAGTACTCGATAAGTTTTTTAAGCCTTAGCATATTGCATGAGTGTGATTGCCATATTGCCATGTTTTGCATGCTTGCCATGAGGCTATGTGCTTACTTGTTAACTACATGAATGCCTGTGAATGGAGACTTGATTGTTTGAATTGGAACGATTCAACAAATGTACGTTTTAAGCCCACTTTGTTGTGGCAAAATCATGTTTGAAGCCCACTATGTTTGGTGGCAAATCCGCATCTTTAAGCCCACTTAAGGATGGCAACTTCAAACTATTTTCGCAAAACAAACATGACTTGAAATGTTCCAATTCTTGCAATTTTAGTCTATATTTGCTTGTGCGTGTCACATAGTATTGTTAGCTAATAACCAGAATAAGAACACATGAGGTTTATAAAACATCAAATCATGGTTAGTAGAGGCCGATGTTTTGATCGGGCGAGCGGGGGTGCTCATTTCATGACCTTCCCCCCCTCGTATCCAAGTTCCCAAGCCGAAGCAACTTTGGTGATGACAGACACGTGGCCTTTGGCACGGGTCAGGGTTTCCTAAATTTCTCCAAAAACAAAATATTTAGGTGGCAACTCTGTATCTGGCAAAGCAGTCCAATTTTGGCATTATTTGATTTAAAATCAATTTTCCAAAAGATATGCCGGATTTAGACTCTTTGGTGTTTATCAGTTTCACATTGCACTTGTGAGACTAGATTTAGAACCGCAAGAGTCCAAACTGTGAGGCCTTCTTTTCAAACCCTTTCCGAAAGGCGGGGAGCGGAAAAAGGCGAGTCCATAGTTTCTAGCGACTTTGCTGGGGATTTAGAGAACTTGAATCGAACTCATGATATGTTGTTTTATTTATACTTATGTGTTTCTTTGCATTTGCATTTGCATCGGTGTGCCCAAGTTATAGTGTTTTCCATCTGCTATTCCTAAGCAGTTTGCCGGAGGCTTGCTTGGAAAAGCTTGCCAAAAGGCTGACCGGTTGCGAGCTCTGCCACGATGGGAACACAACCCTTGGATCTGAACTACCGCTGTACCGTTTAATCCTCCTTTCACTTCTCGGTGTTAGGTGGGAAAGGTATATTAGGTAGCCTTGCTGAGGTATCCTTTTTTTTGACCAATCGACCTAGTTGCATATCGGAAGCCATAAAGACTGTTCCAAACTAGAACAGGTTGCTCACCCGAATGCAGTAATTGTTTGAAACCGCTTGTTTGCGTGGTGAATCCCTAGCTCCTAACGAAATTAGGATAGGGTAACCCTACCCCATTATAGGGGTGTTTTGGCTCTCACTTGCTTGATACGTGCTTTTAGAGTGAAACTCTACAGGAATGTATGCATCAGTTGTAAGGTTGGGTATCAGTTAGAGGGTATCAGTTTTGAGGCAGAACTTTGGGGCAGAAATCAGTGTTTGAGTACAGGTATCCAGCTTAAGATTGCAACTGCGTGTTGTTTCTATCTGAGCTGAGGTGCTGTGCAGTTTCTGATTTTTGTTTCTTTTTTTTGCTTTATTTTCTTTTTGCCAGGTAGTTTTTCATCATTGCTTCAGACGAGGCAGTTACCCACCAAGCACTCTGGACTCGAGTAAGGCGACTTTACCGATCTGGGGATCTTGTAAGAGGACAACCAGTGTTTGCTTCACTAACCCCGGTTACAAGACGGAGGAGAGTCAGGCATAACTCACCGGGCACAACCAATGGTACCTCTGCCAATTCTCTAGGCGCTAGCTGGAAGGTAATGGTACCTCCGATTCTCAGCACAACCAATTCTCCAGGCGCTAGCTGGAAGGTAATGGTACCTTTGATTCTCAGCACATTACACATTTTTCCAACCATCATATTTTACAACAATCATAGACAACTTGAGTGTACTACAGACACATAACCATTTCAACATTCACAATGTCATCTTCCACCGATGACCAAGGACAAAACCTCTAAGCAATATGTATGTATTCAAGTCACACATTAATGACAATCTAACTCTCATGAAACTTTAGATCTAATTACAACAATAGTAAAATAAAATAAAATATTTGTGATCCAAACTCAAGTTAATTTCTAAAATTCACATAGTGTTATCACTTAATTCTTCCATTTCAAAATCAATTATCTTATTTTCCAAGTTAACATTCTCCACCCCCTTGTCCCAATCCATTCATTTTATTTGACAAAAATAAATCCAAGGATATCAGGCCATAAACCAACTCAATTTCAATTCAACACAAGCATAACCCAAGGATTCTAAACTCATGATTAACCCATTTTTTAGCAATTTACAAGCTACTAATTTGTTATGCTCAACTATGAACAACTCAACACAAAGTTAACACTAAATTTTCATGAGACCCGATTTATCTCAACTAAACTACCAAATTATTAATCAAGTTTCCAAAATTCATAACATGATTAGTTTATAATTTCAATCCCTCTTACTCATTAAGCAAAATTATATAATTTAGGCTTTATCTCTCTCTAAACATGAACATGCCAAACCACTCCCCATTTTAACCCAACAACAATTAATTTCCCCAAATCTCAACCTTACACATCAACACTTAGATCCCCCTATCATGATTTTCAAAGAAAAATCCATAATAACATGGTTTTTATGCAATAAAACATACCATATGTCTATCTATAAAAGAGGTATTGAAAAAGATCAAAGAAATCCCTACCTCAAGAGAGAAGAGGAGAAAGAGCTCAAAAATCAACTTCGCTGGAATACGATCTCCACCGGTCAAGACGAAGCCCTCGACATGCTCATCATTTTGGTATAAGGAACTAGCACCAAAATCCCAATGAATTCTTGAGATCAAAAGGAAATGCAATGTTTTGAGGGTTTGGGTAGAGAGAGATGAGGGAAAATGAGAGAAAGATGATATAGAGAGAGAGACTAAATTAGAAAAATAAAAGAAAAAGAGCAAAAGACCAATACATAGCTATAGTGCACAAAAAACGAGACAGAAAACGTGCTTGGCCGTACGTGCAATGCCCTCTTCCGCACGTGCGGAGTGGCCTCCCGTACGTGCGGCTCTTACCCCCGTACGTGCGGTCTCCCCCGCACTTCCCCTCCCACACCTGCATATATTGTAGTGTTGCACACACAGCCTCCCTTGTTTCCCGCACGTGCGGCCCTGGCCCTCTAGCCTAAAAAATCCTCGGCTTCTCTCCCGACACTCCGAAGCCGACCTCGCACCCTGTGAAACGAGTGAAAACTTGAAATTGAAACAAATACATTCGAAAATTTTGAGAAGAAGTTCTCAAGAACAACGAATCCAACTGTTGACAGAACCACGCTTTTAAAACCCGACATCTTAACAACGATAATTCTAACATAACTCAAGAGAACAAAGCAAAATACGCACCGGTCATCACAACCTCCCCACCTTAGGAAATTTCGTCCCCGAAATTTGACAACGCCGAAAAAAAAAAAAAAAAAAGGCTAACTCTTCCTAAGGAACACACAATACCAAGGAAGACCTCCCAACTAACCAAGAAAGCACGATGCTAACTCTCGGCTACAATCAAACTTGGAATACTACCCCGACTCTGGGTCCAACACCTTGGAACGCCAAGGACACCCGAATCAACAAGGACACAAAGAAAGGGGTCATGGACTTTCCCTCGACTCATACCACTCACTGGGCCTATGAGACAAGAACAACAACAACTACAGCAACAACGCGCATGCCCAAAGCATCCACCACCACATGCCCAAACACTCCCGAACGCTTAACACCCCAACATTGTAGAGAATAAGGTTTATACTACAAGACCTCAGGTCAACTCACCCAAAAGGAAAAGATTACAACAGCATCCAACCTAAGACAAAACTCCGGCATAAAAAGCCTGCCAGCCGATCCACGTAACTGAACACACAAGGCCAAGATTAGCAATTCAATTAAAGAGGTTACACTATCTCATCCTTAAATGTATAATAACTAACAACTCAACCCAACAAAAAAAAAAAAATTAACATTTTCTCAATTCTTGGTAAAAATCATTTCTTTGCATATAAAACATTTTCTTAAAGGTGCTCAAATCTCACACTGATCATAAGCCAAATACAATTTCTGCCTTTTAAGCAAGACCCAAAATTCCTTTATTTCCAATTCTGTTCCAAGATAACAACCAGGGAGTCTCTACCATCATCCAACAACGCCCATCACCCATATGGTGATGCCACAACCAACATCAACATAATATTTTCACAATATTAATTAACAGGAATAACAACCGTGCCATCAACACAAAATACCACAATCATACAATTTCATTCGGCCAAGATCATTATTATTACCACGCAAGTTATCATCCACACTGGTAAACAAGCGGTCACATAAACTAGTGAAGACAAGGGTTTTTTTTTCATAACATCTTAAAAGAAAACTCTCTTTTTCATTTATACATTTTCTCAAAATTTACTCAAATTCACACCGTTTTCCAACAAAAGATTCATGTCATAAGCTTCAAGTAAGACCAATTTATTTTGCAAACATTTTCCTAAAACATACCTTAAAATCTCACCCCAAGGGTTTCAGTTTTTAAAAAAAAATGCCATGTAAGGTTTCAAAAGTCAACAATCCCTTTTCAATTTTATTTCCTCAATAACCGGTGAATCCCCACCATCACCCAATCACATCCATCACACTTACAGTGATTTCTTAATGTGACAACTATATCTCTATAACAACAACAAATAGAAATAAACACGGTGCTAAAAGAAACAATGCAACACGCATAACTTTCCAAACTTCGGAGGTTCCATACCAACACAAACATTAACCAAAAAGACCGTCGATACATGAAGGCTCATGAGTGTTCCCAACTTAGAAGCTAACACTTTACCCCGATTCACGGGTTTCAAAAACTTACACAGAGAAGCGCACATTGATAACCACACATATATGCAAGGCTCAACGCCCCAAGCACAACCTACGGTACTACACCGCCTTCTAACTAAATTTGTGCTAAATTTCCAAAGTTTAACTTTACAACCCACATCTAAACCATTCTAAAGTGACTATGTGTCACCCACCTTGATACAGATCGACTGACTAATTACCCAAGAATTTCCACTCCCGATCTTCAAACATCTACATTCTTTTTTCGCCACGTTTACCTAGAGGCAAGTTTCAAACTCCGTTCTACATACTTTTAGAGTCTTCTCGGCTTCCCCAAAACAGACTACTCCACGATTGTTCCATAGGAATTCTACTCACACGCCTAGATGGCAAACATGCTCTTATATTCAATACAAGACCGAATAGGTCATTGGTGATCACACGATCCCTGTCACCCAAGACAATTCTTACCAATGATACACTCGTTACTCAAGAACACAAACCATTCATCGCTCTAGTAATATTTCAAGCATCTACCCATGAAATTCTTTTCCCACTCAAAACTCTACCCACAATCTAATAACATCTCCAACTCATAACTGGCTATGGCACGTCACTGACCCTATTCACGGTCAATAGGACCACAATGAACTCACAAATCAACAACTCAAGACACTAAATGACACACACTAGCGCCATCCTCACTATGCCGAGATACAAATCTCACACTCCCTTAGACTCAACACGCTCATAGCCATTTTGGCCCTTATCACAACACTACGCTAGTCACAAAAATTCCGCAGACTTCTCATTTTCCACAAACAATTTCCAAACTAAATAAAAATTCAATAACCATCACATAATTCAACATCTGATATACAACAACACTAAGATCATCAATCCCATTAACAACTTTTCATTACACATACATAAAAGAGAGTTCAAGACTCATTACATGCCTAACACCTGAGGGTAAATAAACAACAATGCATATACATATGCAACACATAATCACGGTGCCCCAACATCTCACAGTACACCAATCAATAACAAAAGTTTCACAATTTATAACAGTGGTCTCTAAAACAGAAATCCCCCTCAAGGGTGATACTACTGTGCTGATTTAAAAGTTGACCCTCGCGAAACTTCCGAAGCCTGGCCTCTTCGGGTCTGGTACCGATAACGTCCCCGATTGGACTGAGGAGCCAAGGTCTGACTAGGCTCTGAAACACCTAAAGAACTTACACGTAATGGGCAGAAATGCCTAACACGGCTCGGCAGACCGTAAGTAAAACAAACAGCAATCTCCCAACTCTGAATCTGGCTTGGAGCTCGAACCTCACTGGGTCTCCCAACGGATGAGTCTGAAACCCCCGACGAAGACAAGGACTAAGTCTGGGAGTGAGCATGCGCTCGCCTCCACCTCTTACTAAGCCTAGAGTGCTTATGAATCGTAGAAGTTACCGAAGTGACCTCCTTCATAACCCGACCAACACTGCTAACCATGGCCTCCACATGGGCCGCCGCCTCAACTAAAGCAAAATAATTCTTCCACATAGATCCAGCCACCTTCTCCTGGATATCATCACATAACCACCTCTCAAATTCAAAACAACGGCGCTCCTCTGTTGCCACCAACTCTGGAGCAAACCTCGACAGACTAGTGAACCTCATCTCAAACTGAGCCAAACGAGTGGCATCCTGACGTAACTCAACAAATTGTTCCCTCAAACTTTCCCGAGCAGAAGGAGGGAAATACTCGGCCAAGAAGGCCTCAGTAAACGCAACCCACGTGGCACCTACAATACCCTTCGTATACTTCCATCAATAATTCGCATCTCCCTTCAATTGGAAACTCGCCAAAGAAATCCTCAACCCCTCGTCCTCAACTCTGAGCATATCAAGAGTCTTGGTAATCTGTTCCAACCAACTCTCGTCTCCAACGGTTTTGCCTCCCTCAAAAACTCCGATGAATTAGAGCGAAGAAACTCCTTAGTAAGCTTAAGGGTACTATAGCGCCCGACTTTCTCCGCGCGCCCCTCTTTCGGAGAGGGCACGAATAGGTCTTCCTACAGTTCGGACTCCTGTCACAGTTCTGAATCTAATCTCACAAAGTGCAATATGAGACTGATGAACACCAAAGAGTCCAAATCTGGCAAATCGTTTTGGAAAATAGATTTTGAATCAAAAAGCGCCAAACATGGACTGCTTTGCCAGATTACAGAGTCACCACCTAAATATTTTATTTTTGGAAAATTTAAGAAACCCTGACTCGTACCAAAGGCCACGTGTCCATCATCACCAAAGTTGTCTCGACTTGGGAACTTGGGTACGAGAGGGGAAGGTCCTGAAATGAGCACCCCCGCTCGCCCGATCAAAGGATCGGCCTCTACTAAGCATGATATGTTGTTTGATAAACACATGTGTTCTTATTCCGGTTATTAGCTAACTTACATTGTGATGCGCACAACATACAAGTATAGACTAAAATCACGAGAATTGGAACAAAACAACTCATGTTTGTTTTTCGAAAATGGTTTGAAAGTGCCACCCTCACGGTGGGCTAAAGCGCAGATTTGCCACCCTCAAATGGGCTTAAAAAAACATGATGATTTGCCACTCCGCAAAGTGGCTTAAAACATACATTTGTCAAATTGTCCCAATTCAAGCAATAAAGCCTTCATCCACAGGCATTCATGCAGTTAATCAAATAAACACATAGCCTCATGCCAAGCATGCTAACATAGCAACACTCATACTCTTGCAAGTATGCTAAAACGTAAACACTTACAGTGTACTCCAAGCCAAAACAAAAAACTAGTTAGAAATCATGCATGATCCTAACTATACAAGATGCCTAATGCAACACATGCAATAATGCAATTAACAGGCTCGGCTATCTAAGGTGGCATATGAATGCAACACTTGATAACATGCTTTGAAACACGTATTCAAGTAAGTGTATTGAACTACGATGCAGTTTGAATGATGCGCCGAGCCCGGTGCATGCAATACAAATGAATGATGCAAACATGCAAGCATAAGGTATGCTAATCGAAACATGCCCTAATCTAACCACTGAAAGTGGATAAATAAAATGGAGAAAGACGTGGGGTTGGAAGACATGCACACACACACGCACGCTTATTACAACATTTTGCCTGCTCGATGAAAGGTCCGAATGAATACGCTAAGCTTATCTAAGCTAAGCTAACCAACTAATCTAATTAAACTAATTAGACTAATTATTACAAACCAAACGAATAACTAGTAAACTACTTACTAATTATTACAACACTTAACTAATTAGCAAACTAACTAATTAAATTACAAATTCAAATGCTAACTAACAAGTAAAGCATTAAACTACACTACTTTAGCTCTGCTTTAGAAAGTTGAACATGCATGCATTCGGTTTCTCGCCCCGAAAAGCCCACCGGTTTGCTCTTGAGAGGCTCTGTTTGTAGGGTGTCTTCAAGAACCTTCTGCTGAACCTTACCAAAACAATGCTGGGGAGTGCACCAGTGGCCTGCCGACCATGGGGGCTTACTGCCGGCCAACAATGAAAAGGTGTCGGCCATCAGTGTAGCACTGCCGGCCACTGGTGTGCTGTGACACCAAACTGCAACAGAGCATAAAACAGAGGAAAATTGAGGGTCTCCCAAGAACATGTATGTACTATGCCCCTCCTTATCATCTCAAAACATCAAGGGAGAGGCATTATTGGATCCAAAACCATCAATCAAGCATGCATGCAATGCATGATGGCCAAAGATCCAACTTGCACACATTTCAATAAATGCAAGACTCTAAAACCACTACCTTATCATGGAAGATCAAATGCAATGGAGACAAAGGGAATTGGCTCATTTTCATCACTTTGAGTATGAAATGGACCAATTCACCTTGTGTTCAATATAATGTCCGGTTGAACACAATGCAATGCAAATGCAACATGCTTATCTTGGCATGTTTTACTTGATTCAATTCGTGTTTACACATTTTACATTACCGAGCCATTCATTAACCGGTTAAGTCCAATGTGAAAGTCCTCTAATGCAAGAGAGGAAGGCCAATCAAAAGATGACTTAAGACATGGGAGAGACCATGCCTTTGACTAGGAGGAACCCTCAAGAGAGGGTTAAAGCCATTTAAGCATAAGCCTCAATCCCATGGCTTAAGCACAACTTTAAGACTCACCAAGCCTCAAAACAAATCAAAAGATGAAGAAGTGAGGGAGATGGCAGAATTTCAGTGCTTAAATGGCATGAAAAACAAGACTCTAACATGCAAACAACTCATGTACAACATGTTGATGGACTTAAGCATTAAAGCTAGTGAAGAGCACAACACTAGAAGCATGCAATACAATGCACAAAGGACTAAACCAGCTTTGGACAGAGCTCAAACACGCCACAACAGTGGCCTAAATGTGTTAAGATAGTAGCATGAAAAGCAAGAAAAGCATGCTCATGTATTGGCTCACAAACAAGGTGTAGACACCCCATTTTTGACAGCTCTTAAGACTTGGGCACCTTCTTTTAAACACCCCATGATGCAAATTGGAATATGCCATTTTATGAATTCTCAGCAGAAAAAAATCAAATTGAATAATTTGTAGTATTTTATAATTTTTTTTATGTGTACATATTTTTAGATGTTTTTATCAAAACCAAAAAAAAAAAAAAAAAGAAGAAAAGAAAATAAAAGAAAAAGATGATGGTATGGTTAGGGGGATTTTTGAGAGAAGAAAAAGAAAAAAAGAGAGTCAGATAAGGATAATGAGTTTTGGGGTGAAATATTATTATGGGTTTGGGGTGGATGATTAAATATATTTTATTGGGTTGATGATGGTTTTGGGGGGTGTAAAAATGGCAGGGTGTAAAGGCACATAAGGGGATCGTTTTTTGTTAAAAAAAGATATGCGAAGGGGTCAGTAGGAATGATGATGTTTTGGTGGGTTCTTAGAGAATAATTATTTGGGAGAGAGTGGACAGAATTGAGGAGGGGGAGAGAGAAAAACAACACACATATGCATGTGCTCTCTCTGGCCAGGATGGGTTCTCTCTTTGGTTGAAAGAGGGGATCAATAAAAAATAATCAAGAGGAGGAGAAGGCAATGATTTTGGGAGAGAGAGGGGTATGAAACAAAAAATGTGAAAAGCTGGTCTCTCTCCCTCTCTTGGGGTTGGGGGGCTCGGAGAATCATGAGCACTTCTTGAATTTTCTGTGGGTTTGCTATTCAAGACTGAGCTTCACCAAACACATGCACACTACACACACCATACACTCACGGCATACACACACCATACACTATTCACACAGACGCAACACACACACAGCAGCAGCTCATACACACACACACACACACACAACTGAGAGCTACACATACATACACACCACTCACACAACACACTATATACACACCACTCACACAACACACACAGAGAGATACACATGCACACGATTCACACAGACCACAGACCAGCTTACACACACAAGAGATGCATGATCTCTCTCGGCACCTGGTCTCTCTCTCTCTGGCATGAACTGGTTTGGAGTGAAGAGATCATACACATACACACATGCATATAGATCATTCACACCTCTCTCACTCATGGAGATGAACACACAACACATGCATACAGATCATTGATACGGACAGACCATTGAGAGACCATTCATGACAGACACGGTTTAGAGAGAGAGAGGACACACACTCCACACATTCAACACAACACACACACATGCATACACATACATGACACACACCATGCGCACATGCATACACATGCACACACGACTCTCTCCTTCCACACACATGCATACACATTGATAGATTTTCACACACCCAACACACACACCCATACACAACACATCATACACCCATTTACATAACACCACACACATGCACACATTCATGCACACGCACACTGCCAATTCACTCTGCTATCACACACTCAATACACACCCACACACAACACAGACAGCATGCAGAAGACCACTCTCTCAACACGCGACATAGGGAGGGAGATCAATATACATGCATACCTCTCTCTCTCTGGTGCATGAAAAAGGAAGCATTGTTGTTTTGTTTTTGGAGCTAAACAGAGACTCAAGACAATACACACAGGGAGGGAGGGGGACTGATCTCTCTCTCTCTCTCCCTTCAGTTTACATCTCTCATTCTCTGCCATTGTTGCCACAAGCTCCACCTTCCTCCCTTTCAGCACCTCCCACACACACACCCACGGGATGGAGAGACAATACACACACTACACAGATACATACTGAGCTGTGGCAGACCACGGCACACACCCAGCACCTTCCACACGGACACCCACGGGATGGAGAGACAACACACATGCAGACGGGGACACACGGCACACACGACTAAGAGACCACACGACCTCATCTCTCTCTCTCTTTAGTGGTATCTCTCTCTCTTGTGTGTTTCTCTTTTCAGGTTGAGTGAATATGTCATCTTCAGTACCTAGCCAGTCTTCAGGCAGTTCGGGGCGATCAAAACACAGTGCTAGAATTATAGCTCAGACCACCGTAGATGCAAAGCTTCACGTAGATTTTGAGGAGCCGGGCCATCACCGCTGCAACTCCATGACCGAGCCACCATCTCCTACAGCCTCACTCACCTCGGCTACTTCATGTTCCCTCCACCATCTTCTCAGGCCGAACCCAGCACACCAAACCGTGGTCTCTCTCTCTAGCCTGAAACCAACCCATCTCTAACTAGTTTAGTTAATTAGCATAGTTTTGTAATTAATTAATTAATCGGTGTTAATTAATTAGTGTAGTTTTTGTAATGAATTAATTAGAATTTAATTAATTAATTAATTAGTGTAGTGAATTAATTAAGTCATTAGAAATTTTGAATTAATTAATTAGTGTAATAGCTAATTAGTTTAGTTAATTAGAATTTAATTAATTAATCGGTGTTAATTAATTAGTGTAGTTTTTGTAATGAATTAATTAGAATTTAATTAATTAATTAGTGTAGTGAATTAATTAAGTCATTAGAAATTTAGAATTAATGAATTGTGTAATTAAGTTATTAGTGTAATTAATTAGTTTAGTTACTTAGAATTTAATTAATTAATTAGAACTGTAGAATTACTTGATTCGTTAGTATAGTTAATCAGTTAATTCATTAGAATTTTATAATTAATTAAATTAGTTAGTTATTTAATTAGATTATTTAGCTTTGTTATTTAATTGGTTATTTACTTAGATTAGTTATTTAATTAGTTACTTCATGTTGTAATTTAATTAGTTATACTGTAATTAATTAGTTAGCGTAGATTAGTTAATTGGAATTTTATAAGTAATTAATCAGAATTGTATAATTAATTTATTAGTGTAATTAGGTAGATAAGTTAATTAATTTTAATTAATTAGGTAATTAGGTAATGAGGTCGTTAAATAGAATTTTATAATTCATTCATTAGTTAAGTAGGTAGTTTCGTTAATTAGAATTTTATAAAGTCATTAGAATTTTAGTGCAATTAATTGATAAGTAAGGTCATTAGTGTAATTAATTAATTAGTTTAATTAATTACTTTTGTTAATTAGAATTTGATACGTAAGGTCATTAGCGTTTTAGTGTAATTAATGAATTAGTGTAATTAATTAGCTAGCCAATTGGACTTTCATAATTAATTAATTAGTTTAGTTAATAATTAATTAATTAGTGTAATTAATTAGTTTCACTAATTAGAATTGTATAAGTAAGGTCATTAGAATTTTAGTGTAATTAATTAGTTAGTGAATTAGACTTTTATAATTAATTAATTAGTTTAAGTAGTTAGTTCATTAGAATTTTATAATGCTTTCATTAGTGTAATTAATTAGCTAAATTCTAATTTGTAAAATTAGTTAGAGTAATTAATTAATTGTGATGTTGTAGCTAAGTTAATTGATTTGTTTTGTAATAATTAGTTAAGTAATTAGTTAGCTAGCTAGTTCATTCGGACCCTCCTGCGTGAGGGCGCATTAGTTCATTCGGACCCTCCTGCGCGAGGGCAGACAAATTTGTAATAATGTGTATGTCTTAAAACCCCACGTCTTTCTCCCTTTTATTTACCAGCTTACAATGGTTAGATTAGGGACATCATGTCTAATTTAGCATACTCATGTTTGCATCCACTTGTATTGCATGCACCAAGGCTCGGTTCATCATCCAATTCGCATTGTCGTTTCAATACTTCTCTGAATACATGCTTAGACCGCATGCGATCAATTCATTTCATCTGCCATATTAGTAGCCGAGTCTAGTAATTGCATATCACATGTGTTTTATAGTTAGGAATCATGCATATTTTCTAACTTTGTTTTGTAGCTTGTTCGCGGGACGTCGGTAAATATGTGAGTTGTTATGCTTTAGCATCCCGCTTGTACATAATTTTCTTATTATGTTTAGCATCCTACCATGAGGCTAAGTGCTTAAATGAGAAACTATTTGAATGCCTGTGGATGAAGACTTGTTGTTTGAATTGGAACAAATCAACAAATGTGCGTTTTAAGCCCACTTTGTTGAGTGGCAAATCATGTTTTAAGCCCACTTTGCAGTGGCAAATTCACAAACCTTAAGCCCACTTTGTGTGGCAAATTAAGCCCACTTTGTTAAGTGGCAAAGTCAAACCCTTTTCGAAAAACAAACATGAAATTGAATTGTTCCAATTTGAGCAAACTAGTCTATACCTTGTATGCTTCACATAATAAATTTTAGGATTTATTAAATAATCAGAATAAGAACATATATTGTACATAAGAATCACATCATAATTAGTAGAGGCCGATCTTTGATCGGGTGAGTGGGGTGCTCATTATTGACCTTCCTCTCTCATACCTAAGTTCCCGAACCAAGACACTTTGGTAACGACAAACTAATGGCCTTTGGCACGAGTCACGGGTTTCCTAAATTTCCCATAAATATTTAGGTGGCGACTCTGAAATCTGGCAAAGCAGTCCATTTTTGGCATTTGATTCAAACATCGATTCTCCAAAAACAATTGCCGGATTTGGACTCTTTTTGTGTTTCCACTGTTTCACATTGCACTTGTGAAATCAGATTCAGAACCAACACAAGTGGAGTCCGAACTGTACGGGCTATTTCATTCTTTCGAAAGGGAGCGCGAAAAGCCGAGCTACAATTTCTGGACTCCACTGGGGACTTAAAGAACTTGACTTGAAATTTATGATGTGAATTTTTATGTACACTTATATGTTCTTTGCATTGCATTTGCATTAGTGCGCTTAAGTCCCTGTGTTTGCCATCTGCTATTCCTGGACGGTTTGCTGGAGGCTTGCCTACAAAGCTTGCCAAAAGGCTGACCGGTCATGGGCTCTGCCATGTTGGGAACACAACCCTTGGATCTGGACTACCGCTGTACTGTTTGATCCTCCTTTCACTTCTCGGTGTCAGGTGTGAGAGGTATATTAGGTAGTCTTGCTGAGGTACCCTTTTTGACCAATCGGCCTAGCTGCATATAGTAAAGCCGTAGTGACTATTCCAACTTTGGACAGGATGCCACCCATTTGTAGGATGTTGTGAAGCCGCTTGTTTGAATAGTGAACCCTAGATCATTTCAAAAGTTAGGACAGGATAACCCCACCCTCCATAGGGGTGTTTGTTCTCTTTCCTGCTATGTGTTCTGTGCAATTTATTGGATCTATACAGGGGTTCTCAAATTTTGAACAGTGGTTCAGGCATTTCAATTTGTGGGGTTGAGTTCTGTGTGTCAGTATGAGTTAGCAGTAATCAGTGATCAGTTGTGTCGAAACGCTGCTAAACTTCTGATTGGAGGTCCCATTGTTTTTTTTCTAGTTTGCAAACATGGCTTCAAAACAAAAAAAACAAAACAAAACAAAACAAAACAAAACAAAACAAAAAAACAAAAAATAAAAATAAAAATAAAAAGAAAAAAAAATAATACCAAGTGAACTAATTTTATTTGTGTTGTTATTTTACACCCAAAAAAAAAAAAAAAAATCATCATTGATTGTGTTATTTTAGTAATTGTTGTTTTTACAAAAAAAAAAAAACAAAAAGGAAAAAAATAATACTAAGTTAACTCATTTTATTTATGTTGTTATTTCATACCAAAAAAAAATTTATTAAAAAAAATAAAAAATAAAAATCATCAAATCATTTTGTTTGTGTTGTTTTAGTAATTGTTGTTTTTCCAATTTTTTTTTTAAATAAAAAAAAAAATAGGGAATGGGGTTTGTTTTCTTTTGTTCATATAAAATGTGTTTTTGTTTTTTGAGTATATATATTTAAAAAAAAAAATCTGATATCCCACAAGTCCACCATTGTAAATAAATAGAATTTGTGGAATATCCGACCATTTCTGTACTTGGGGAGTGACCACCTGTTGATTACACGGGCTTTATTTTGAATGTTATGGATGGCCCACACGTTGACTGGCAATTTGAGAATGGTTTTATTCTGAGTTCTGAATTTAGTATTGAGTCTAAGTTTGATTCCACCAAGTTTGTAGAGTTGGGATCAGGCTCGAGTCATTCTAGTGAGTCAAAGTCTGTTGATTTCAAGAGTGCTAAATCTAGACATTTATGTCCTGTCTAGATCTTCTTTGTCTTTTTCTTTTGAGTCTGTTGTCATTACTGAGTCATAGTCTCTTTCCAATAAACCACAAAAACAAAAACAAAAACAAAAACAAAAACAAAAACAAAAAAACAAAAACAAAAAAAACAAAACAAAATGCCATAGAGTCTGCCACTTCTCTGTGCCTTTAAATCATTGCATTGACCAAAGTTTTCAAAACTTTTTCCAAAACTCTGATAAAAACAAAGAGGAAGAATTTCCTCGGGATTTGCATATTTTGATCAACTGAGAAGAAGAGAGGTGTACTAAGCCCTTGATGAATAAAATCATTTTTGTTAATGTGGGTACTGAGAAGGATCCTGGCTTGGTCCAAATTGGTTCTATCTTGTCTTCGTAAGAGTACGAGTGATTAGTCACTTTGTGAAAAGATTTCAAAAAACTGTTTTTGCGTGGTCCTACGAAAACATGCCTGGAATTGATTATACAGCATAGGATCCTTCTTGACTCAGGGTCCGACCTCCTTAGCTCCATGATTCGAAGTATTCAATGATCAACCAAAGTGTAAGACTTGCATAGCCGAATTGGAAATAGCCCTTGAACTAGGGGCAATGATGTGATTCAATTGGAAACAGCCTTTGAACTAGGGGCAATAAGGTCGAATATGATTCAAATGGAAACAGCCCTTGAACTAGGGGCAAGGATGTGATTCAAATAGAGGCAACCCTTCCACTAGGGGCAATAAGGTCGAATGTGATTCCAGATTTGAAACAACCCTTGAACTAGGGGCGAAAGTGTGAGGCTTACATATCCTAAAATGGAGACAACCCTTGAACTAGGGGCAAGAAGGTACCACCCTTGAGAGGCTCGCTGGGCTGAAAACCCGGAAGGGCGACCCAGGCAAAAGTTAGAGCACAAAAATAAAATAAAAAATAAAAAGAAAAATGAAAATGAAAAGCTCGCAAGGTTGAAAACCCGAGAGGGCGGCTTTGGCAAAAGTTAGAGCGTAAAAGGAGAGTGTCAATACCCGAGTGAACCTTAGCCAGAATTATGTAGGGCCTGTGATTCAGATTGGAAACAACCCTTAAACTAGGGACAAGAAGGTCCGATATGAGTCAGATTTGAAGCAGCCCTTGAACTAGGGGCAAAAGGTTGGAGGTGATCAAAGAGTTAAAACCGAATCGTTTCCTAATGAAGACCGCCTAGAAAGGCAAAACCCAGAATTTGAGAGAATGAATGTTATTATTGAAGGACAGTCGAGTTCCTATCCACTACACTAGGGGCAACACTAAGGGCAAAGTCAGCCTAGTCCCTACATCATCATATCTACTGGTCTAGTGTAGCAGTTGTTCTTATAGATGGCGTAGAGATTTCACACCCAATCAACATGGACAAAGTAAAATGAAAGTAACCTTTGAGAGGCTCGCTGGGCCGAAAACCCGGAAGGGCGACCCAGACAAAAGTTAGAGCCAAAAAAAAAAAGAATGAAAAAGATATAGAAAAAAAAGAAAAAATACAAAAAATGAAATGATGATGAAACAAAAAGGAGAGTGTTAATACCCGAGTGAACCTTGGCCGGAACTACGGTGGCCTGATTCCAATCTTTGGGATACGTAGGTAGCTTCATCTTGAAGTTCGGCCCCAATAATTTTTCAACTCATTCATTTTGTCCATGTTTGATTGGTGTATCTTTAATCGACTTGGTTGTCCTATCCGTGTTTTGATTGGTGTATCTTCGTTCTGCTCAGTTCAGTTGGTTTCGATTCAACTTGGTTCGGTTCGGTTCGACGGTTCGGTTCGGTCCGGTCCAGTTCTGCTCGGCTTCATTCGGTTCGGATTGGCTTGGTTCGGATATCACCTTTGATTATCTGGTTTGGGACTATGCACCCCAATGGTTGATTCCATGTTAGTTGAGTAGTGGCCATTTGCAAAATAGGTTTTGATTAATTTGAATGAAGCTGACTAATTTTTCTCGAAAATTGTTCCATTTTTGCAAAACTTGGACCATTTTTTGGATTTGAAAAGGGAAAATTTTCAGTGCTCACAGCTTAGCTTACGTGATTTCAAAACAGAAAATGGAATAAGTATGCTAATCTAACTCTTATGTTGGTCAAAACACTTTTACAAAAAAAATCAAGAGACAAAAAAAGGGTCAAGGCAATGAACTAGGGGCATAGGCGAGTCAGTGATTCTATCTTCTCCCCCGCTCGAGTCAACTCGTCAATGTATATGAGTGTGTATTCATACCAGTCAGTGTATATCAGTGTGTCTTCATACCAGTCAGTGTATTCATACCAGTGTGTATTCATACCAGTCAGTGTATATCGGTGTGTATTTATACCAATCAGTGTATTTATACCAGTTAGGGTATTCATACCAGTCAACATATAGAAATGTGTTTGGATTATTTTGGCTTCGTTTTTCTTGCGTTAAGTCAGTTTTATTCAGGTCAGTATGGATTAATGTCCAATTCAGAGTTCAAAATTCAATCACTCTCAAATTCAATCAAACAAAAATGTTTTCAAGTTCAAAGTGATATGCCAGTCATGCCATTGATGAGCAAAACAAAAAAGAGAAACTGATTTTCTTAAAGTTAGGGGAGGACATCCCCGATTATAGAGACTCCAAAAAAAAAAAAACAAACAAACCCAACATATATACAAAAACAAAAAAAAAAACCAGAAATACAAAAAACAAGCCCAGAAAAAAAAATACAAAGTCCAAAAAAAAAAAAAAAAAGAGAAAAGAAAAAAAAAAGAAGAGAGAGGGATCTTTTTTTCTTTTTTCTCCGGTGACGGCCACGCACCAACTTTACTTACTCGGCTCTTCCGTCGCCGAGCTCTTCCTTTTTTTGTCGTCAACCTTCGAAGGCCTTGCCTCAGTGTGTTCCCCAAGAGAAGGCCCTGCCTCAGTGCTTTCAGCAAAAGAGTTAACTTTTCGCCGACCATCAAAGGAAAAATACGCCGGCGCTCCAAACCGGTCTATACAAGTGGCCTGTCGTTTTACCTCTTTATTCTCCATGGAGGTAGCCTTCTGTTTCAGTTCTTTGTTCTCTGCCTTCAGCGCACAAATCTCCGCCCGTGCATCCTTATACATATGCTGAAGCAGATTGAGTTGGGCGTTAACTCGATGTACCTCACACGTCCTATTTTGCAGACGGTGAGACAAGTTAGTGACCGCGGCCACTGTTTCCATACACGACTTCAACGTGAGGTGGTTAGCGTCAATATCAGTTTGAGCAGCCATCACTTGCTCAACTGTCAGTGTAGGAAGACTGGGATGAGTAAGAGCAGGGACACTTGGTCCAGAGGAGCTCGATGGATTATTAAGATCCAGAAAGAGAGAGAGAGGGCGAGACGAAGCCATGTATAGGAAGAGAGAAGAAAGAAGGCAGTCACAGAAGAATGGCAAAAAATAGAAAAGGAAAAGAAGAAGGAGGAGGAAGATAGAAGAGTGATGGAGAAGAAGAAGAAGAAGAGAGTGGTTAAGAAGAAGATGGAAGATACTGAAGAAAAGAAGAAGACGAGAGAGAAAGACAAAGAGAGGGAGAGAGTCGAGGCGAGCGTCGTTCGAGGTGGCCTGCTTTTGTCGGCCAGTGACGCAAAAGCAGGCCGCGTGTCAGGCGTGGATGTCAAAACGCGGGAATATATGTGTACGCATATATGTATATATATTGTATAGCTATGAAATATATATATTTGTTTGAACATTTGGGTCACAGGTGTGGCTTGGGTTTAGCGGTGTGGCTCAGTGGTTGAAGGTTGAAAGGCTGAGCCCGAGGTCAGGGGTTCAAACCCCACATCGAGTGTTTCTTTTATTTTATTGTGGTTTTATGTATATATATGTCTTATATACCGAAATATATATATTTGTTTGAACATTTGGGTCACAGGTATGGCTTGGGTTCAGTGGTTTGGCCCAGTGGGTTGAGGATTCAAAGAGCCTAAACCCGAGGTCAGGGGTTCGAACCTCACATCGAGTGTTTCTTTCAGTTTGTTTTGGTTTTGTGTATATATGTCTCATATATGTATATATATTTGTTTGTATATCTTGTCATAAGAGTGGCGTGGCTCAGTGGTTGAGGACTCGGAGACCAAGCTTAAGGTCAGGGGTTCGACACCCCATATCCCATGTCTACCCATTTTGAGATTTTCCTTTCTTCTTTTTGCGTGTTTTGCGTACGTGTGCTGACGTCAGCAAACGGAATATGCCTTCTCAGTAACGGCATCTACCCGCTGACGGTTGCAAACGGAATATTCTCCATCTGTGTATATATCCGTATATGTTTGTGTATAGGTCCGTATATGTCTGTGTCGTATATACCTGTATATATACTGTATATATCTGTGTATATGTCTGTATTTTGTCTGTAAATATCTGTGTGCATTTATATGTAAATATCTGTGTATTATCCTGCTTGTGTTTGCAATGAGTTCCTAGGAGACCAACTGCGACGGTGGAAACTAGAGTTCGAATGGCGATGCCTAGAACGCAAAAGGTTCGGGATTTCCGAGACTAAAGTCTAGTTTAAATACCCAGGGGTGTATCCCCGGCTTGAAATCTGTATGGCAGCCCCATAGGTTGAGGTAGCTTGTATGCGCCTCAACTCTGGAAACTGAACCAACCTAGTCTGTCACCCCGTTGGAGAATAGGGAAAGTTGTGTATATGATCAGGAAGAAAAGGGGCATCTGTGACTTCTACATGTAGAGATTACCCATTGTCAGCAAAAAAAAAAAATCATTCTACCATACTTTCTTCCATTCGCGTGAGGCGCATTTAGATTGCAACTCGGTTAAAAACAACAGGTGCGCCTGTCTGTTTACACCACCCAGCCCCCTTTCGCGAAAAGACGCGTTCGGACTACAATATCCCCCTTTCGCGAAATGACGCGTTAGGACTGCAATAGCCCCCTTTCGCGAAAAGACGCGTTAAGACTACAATATCCCCCTTTCGCGAAATGACGCGTTAGGACTGCAATAGCCCCCTTTCGCGAAAAGACGCGTTAGGACTACAATATCCCCCTTTCGCGAAATGACGCGTTAAGACTGCAATAGCCCCCTTTCGCGAAAAGACGCGTTAGGACTACAATATCCCCCTTTCGCGAAATGACGCGTTAGGACTGCAATAGCCCCCTTTCGCGAAAAGACGCGTTAGGACTACAATATCCCCCTTTCGCGAAATGACGCGTTAGGACTGCAATAGCCCCCTTTCGCGAAAAGACGCGTTAGGACTTCAATATCCCCCTTTCGCAAAATGACGCGTTAGGACTGTAATATCCCTCTTTCGCGAAAAGACGCGTTAGGACTTCAATATCCCCCTTTCGCGAAAAGACGCGTTAGGACTTCAATATCCCCCTTTCGCGAAAGACGCGTTAGGACATCAATATCCCCCTTTCGCGAAAAGACGCGCTAGGACTTCAATCGCGCTATCTTGCACATCGCACTGTCTTGTGCAATTTCAAATCCATTGTACTGTTTTGTGCACCACACTCGCACTATCTTGTACATTCCCATGGTCTAGGAGACCTTAAATCCTCTGAAGGTGCAATTCCTTTGGTGTTTGTCGTGCCCGAACGACTTCACTGGTCTAGGAGACCTTAAATCCTCTGAAGGTGCAATTCCTTTGGTGTTTGTCGTACCCGAACGACTTCACTAGTCTAGGAGACCTTAAATCCTCTGAAGGTGCAATTCCTTTAGTGTTTGTCGTGCCCGAACAACTTTGGGTGGTCTGGTATAGCCACCTGCCTGTGATTGCAATGAGTTCCTAGGAGACCAACTGCGACGGTGGAAACTAGAGTTCGAATGGCGATGCCTAGAACGCAAAAGGTTCGGGATTTCCGAGACTAAAGTCTGGTTTAAATACCCAGGGGTGCATCCAGGGGTGTATCCTCGGCTTGAAATCTGTATGGCAGCTCCATAGGTTGAGATAGTTTATATGCGTCTCAATTCTGGATACTGAACCAACCTAGTCTGTCACCCCGTTGGAGAATAGGGAAAGTTGTAAATATGATCAGAAAAGCGGCATCCATGGCCACCCAAATCGGTTAACAACAGCAGGTGCGCCTGTCTGTTCACACCACCCAATCTGTTAATAACAGCAGGTGCACCTGTCTGTTCACACCATCCTTCCTCCTTTCGCATGAGACGCGTTAAGTTGTTTTGCATGATCATAAGTGCTTGTTTAGTGTAATTAGGTAGATAAGTTAATTAATTCATTAGTTAATTAGGTTGTTAATTAGCATTTTATAATTAATTAATTTGGTAATGAGTTAATTAGATAGTGAATTTTATAATTAATTAATTAGGTAATTCATTACTTAGTTAGTTCATTAGTTAATTAATTGGAGTACAATTAATTAGTTAGTTCCAATTTGTAATAATTAGCTAGAATAGTTAATTAAGTGTAATGTTGCAGCTAGCATAGTTAAATACTCGGCTTCGCGTAGCGTATAAGTCTAGCTCCCAAAACCTTTCTGCATATCATTAGCATCTTGCCCCTGAACTACGCTGGTTTGATTCCTTGCAAAGGGATACGTAGGCAACTTTCGGGTTCAACCACATACATTGCATTTTGTTTGATTGCCCAAGTCTTACGGCCTCGTCAAAAAGGTCGTCTTCGGGCTTTGACATTCACTCACGTCATTTCATGACTTCAAGCTCTGTCAAAGAGGGGCAACTGTAGACACCCCATTTTTCACAGCCCTTAAGACTTGGGCACCTTCTTTTAAACACCTCATGATGCAAATTGGAATATGCCATTTTATGAATTCTCAGCAGAAAAAAAATCAAATTGAATAATTTGTAGTATTTTATAATTTTTTTTATGTGTGTACATATTTTTAGATGTTTTTATCAAAACCAAAAATAAAAAAAAAGAAAAAGAAAGAGAAAATAAAAGAAAAAGATGATGGTATGGTCAGGGGGATTTTTGGGAGAAGAAAAAGAAAAAAAGAGAGTCAGATAAGGACAATGAGTTTTGGGGTGGATGATTAAATATATTTTATTGGGTTGATGATGGTTTTGGAGGGTGTAAAAATGGCAGGGTGTAAAGGCACATAAGGGGATCGTTTTTTGTTAAAAAAAGATATGCGAAGGGATCAGTAGGAATGATGATGTTTTGGTGGGTGGTAAAAAAAAGCTTCTTAGAGAATGATTATTTGGGAGAGAGTGGACAGAATTGAGGAGGGGGAGAGAGAAAAACAACACACATATGCATGTGCTCTCTCTGGCCAGGATGGGTTCTCTCTTTGGTTGAAAGAGGGGATCAATAAAAAATAATCAAGAGGAGGAGAAGGCAATGATTTTGGGAGAGAGGGGGTATGAAACAAAAAATGTGAAAAGCTAGTCTCTCTCCCTCTCTCGGGGTTGGAGGGCTCGGAGAATCATGAGCACCTCTTGAATTTTCTGTGGGTTTGCTATTCAAGACTGAGCTTCACCAAACACATGCACACTACACACACCACACACTCACGGCATACACACACCATACACTATTCACACAGACGCAACACACACACAGCAGCAGCTCATACACACACACACACACACAACTAAGAGCTACACATACATATACACCACTCACACAACACACTATACACACACCACTCACACAACACACACAGAGAGATACACATGCACACGATTCACACAGACCACAGACCAGCTTACACACACAAGAGATGCATGATCTCTCTCGGCACCTGGTCTCTCTCTCTCTGGCATGAACTGGTTCGGAGTGAAGAGATCATACACATACACACATGCATATAGATCATTCACACCTCTCTCACTCATGGAGATGAACACACAACACATACATACAGATCATTGATACGGACAGACCATTGAGAGACCATTCATGACAGACACGGTTTAGAGAGAGAGATGACACACAATCCACACATTCAACACAACACACACACATGCACATACATACATGACACACACCATGCGCACATGCATACACATGCACACACGACTCTCTCCTTCCACACACATGCATACACATTGATAGATTTTCACACACCCAACACACACACCCATACACAACACATCATACACCCATTTACATAACACCACACACATGCACACATTCATGCACACGCACACTGCCAATTCACTCTGCTATCACACACTCAATACACATCCACACACAACACAGACAGCATGCAGAAGACCACTCTCTCAACACGCGACATAGGGAGGGAGATCAATATACATGCATACCTCTCTCTCTCTGGTGCATGAAAAAGGAAGCATTGTTGTTTTGTTTTTGGAGCTAAACAGAGACTCAAGACAATACACACAGGGAGAGAGGGGGACTGATCTCTCTCTCTCTCTCCCTTCGGTTTACATCTCTCACTCTCTGCCATTGTTGCCACAAGCTCCACCTTCCTCCCTTTCAGCACCTCCCACACACACACCCACGGGATGGAGAGACAATACACACACTACACAGACACATACTGAGCTGTGGCAGACCACGGCACACACCCAGCACCTCCCACACGCACACCCACGGGATGGAGAGACAACACACATGCAGACGGGGACATACGGCACACACGACTGAGAGACCACACGACCTCATCTCTCTCTCTCTTTAGTGGTATCTCTCTCTCTTGTGTGTTTCTCTTTTCAGGTTGAGGAATATGTCATCTTCAGTACCTAGCCAGTCTTCAGGCAGTTCGGGGCGATCAAAACACAGTGCTAGAATTATAGCTCAGACCACCGTAGATGCAAAGCTTCACGTAGATTTTGAGGAGCCGGGCTGTCACCGCTGCAACTCCATGACCGAGCCACCATCTCCTACAGCCTCACTCACCTCGGCTACTTCATGTTCCCTCCACCATCTTCTCAAGCCGAACCCTGCACACCAAACCGTGGTCTCTCTCTCTAGCCTGAAACCAACCCATCTCTAACTGGTTTAGTTAATTAGTATAGTTTTGTAATTAATTAATTAATCGGTGTTAATTAATTAGTGTAGTTTCTATAATGAATTAATTAGAATTTAATTAATTAATTAATTAGTGTAGTGAATTAATTAAGTCATTAGAAATTTTGAATTAATTAATTAGTGTAATAGCTAATTAGTTTAGTTAATTAGAATTTAATTAATTAATCGGTGTTAATTAATTAGTGTAGTTTTTGTAATGAATTAATTAGAATTTAATTAATTAATTAGTGTAGTGAATTAATTAAGTCATTAGAAATTTAGAATTAATGAATTGTGTAATTAAGTTATTAGTGTAATTAATTAGTTTAGTTACTTAGAATTTAATTAATTAATTAGAACTGTAGAATTACTTAATTCGTTAGTATAGTTAATCAGTTAATTCATTAGAATTTTATAATTAATTAAATTAGTTAGTTATTTAATTAGATTATTTAGCTTTGTTATTTAATTGGTTATTTACTTAGATTAGTTATTTAATTAGTTACTTCATGTTGTAATTTAATTAGTTATACTGTAATTAATTAGTTAGCGTAGATTAGTTAATTGGAATTTTATAAGTAATTAATCAGAATTGTATAATTAATTTATTAGTGTAATTAGGTAGATAAGTTAATTAATTTTAATTAATTAGGTAATTAGGTAATGAGGTCGTTAAATAGAATTTTATAATTCATTCATTAGTTAAGTAGGTAGTTTCGTTAATTAGAATTTTATAAGGTCATTAGAATTTTAGTGCAATTAATTGATAAGTAAGGTCATTAGTGTAATTAATTAATTAGTTTAATTAATTACTTTTGTTAATTAGAATTTGATACGTAAGGTCATTAGCGTTTTAGTGTAATTAATGAATTAGTGTAATTAATTAGCTAGCCAATTGGACTTTTATAATTAATTAATTAGTTTAGTTAATAATTAATTAATTAGTGTAATTAATTAGTTTCACTAATTAGAATTGTATAAGTAAGGTCATTAGAATTTTAGTGTAATTAACTAATTAGTGTAATTAACTAATTAGTGTAATTAATTAGTTAGTGAATTAGACTTTTATAATTAATTAATTAGTTTAAGTAGTTAGTTCATTAGAATTTTATAATGCTTTCATTAGTGTAATTAATTAGCTAAATTCTAATTTGTAAAATTAGTTAGAGTAATTAATTAATTGTGATGTTGTAGCTAAGTTAATTGATTTGTTTTGTAATAATTAGTTAAGTAATTAGTTAGCTAGCTAGTTCATTCGGACCCTCCTGCGTGAGGGCGCATTAGTTCATTCGGACCCTCCTGCGCGAGGGCAGACAAATTTGTAATAATGTGTATGTCTTCCAACCCCACGTCTTTCTCCCTTTTATTTACCAGCTTACAATGGTTAGATTAGGGACATCATGTCTAATTTAGCATACTCATGTTTGCATCCACTTGTATTGCATGCACCAAGGCTCGGTTCATCATCCAATTCGCATTGTCGTTTCAATACTTCTCTGAATACATGCTTAGACTGCATGCGATCAATTCATTTCATCTGCCATATTAGTAGCCGAGTCTAGTAATTGCATATCACATGTGTTTTATAGTTAGGAATCATGCATATTTTCTAACTTTGTTTTGTAGCTTGTTCGCGGGACGTCGGTAAATATGTGAGTTGTTATGCTTTAGCATCCCGCTTGTACATAATTTTCTTATTATGTTTAGCATCCTACCATGAGGCTAAGTGCTTAAATGAGAAACTATTTGAATGCCTGTGGATAAAGGCTTGTTGTTTGAATTTGAACAAATCAACAAATGTGCGTTTTAAGCCCACTTTGTTGAGTGGCAAATCATGTTTTAAGCCCACTTTGCAGTGGCAAATTCACAAACCTTAAGCCCACTTTGTGTGGCAAATTAAGCCCACTTTGTTAAGTGGCAAAGTCAAACCCTTTTCGAAAAACAAACATGAAATTGAATTGTTCCAATTTGAGCAAACTAGTCTATACCTTGTATGCTTCACATAATAAATTTTAGGATTTATTAAATAATCAGAATAAGAACATATATTGTACATAAGAATCACATCATAATTAGTAGAGGTCGATCTTTGATCGGGTGAGTGGGGTGCTCATTATTGACCTTCCTCTCTCATACCTAAGTTCCCGAACCAAGACACTTTGGTAACGACAGACTAATGGCCTTTGGCACAAGTCACGGGTTTCCTAAATTTCCCATAAATATTTAGGTGGCGACTCTGAAATCTGGCAAAGCAGTCCATTTTTGGCATTTGATTCAAACATCGATTCTCCAAAAACAATTGCCGGATTTGGACTCTTTTTGTGTTTCCACTGTTTCACATTGCACTTGTGAAATCAGATTCAGAACCAACACAAGTGGAGTCCGAACTGTACGGGCTATTTCATTCTTCCGAAAGGGAGCGCGAAAAGCCGAGCTACACAAGGCATAAAGACACAACTCTTAAACACAATGAAAGAGTGGTATGCATGAGAGTATGACAGAGAAATATGCTCTGAGATCACATGCTAAATGATGCCGAAACATGCAAACATCACAAGCAAAGCATGCTAAGGGCCTGGAAACACAAAGCTAGTCAAGTCCATTTACACTATAGCTGTACAAAGCATGCCTCATATGACCAAAACCACTCTAAAAAGAGTTTAAGCATGCTAAAGCAAGGCCAAAAATATGCTGGAATGGAGCCAACACATGCTAGAATAATAGGCTAATACATCAAGTATGTTAAGCTAGTATGCATGATTTGCACTACAAGTGTAAGAAGCAAGTAAAAGGTGACTCAACCAACCCAAAACAGAGCTATAACATGCCAAAAAAGTCACAAAAATATGCTGAGATCAAGCCTCAAGGAGGTAGAAATACATACACATATGTTAAGCCATCAACACATGCAAAGGAGAAACAAGGAGGGGAGGCCACCCCCTCCTATTTTGGTCCTCAAAACCCAGTTTTTGCCACTGAAAATCCCCTAGATTTCAGTGGTTAAAAGGCCAAAGAAAGTTGTTTTAGAAAGCTTTGAAAGATGGCACAAAAGCTTAGCAAGCAAAGAGACAAGAAGGGTGGACCACCCCCAAACTCAAAAGGGGCTTAAACCACCATTTTTAGGATTGAAAAACAGAGTTTTTTTCAGTTCAAATCCAAGCCAAAAACAGTTTGCAAAGGTGGTGTAACATGCCCGGGGGATACCCGCGCGCGTTAAACAGTTCGAACCCCCGAGATCTCTTTGATCTCAAGTTTCACGAGTACAACGTGAAACGTAGATGAGAGTCTAGATTTGGCAACTTTTATTGAAAATCCATTTTATTACAATTTTGTCAAAAATGGAATGCGTCATCAGATCTCAGAGTCGCCACCTAATATTTTGGGAAATTAGGAAACCCATGACTCGGTGCCAAGGCCACTGTTCGTCGTAACCAAGGATGCTTGGCTCGGAACCTTAGGTATGAGAGGGGAAGGTCAATAATGAGCACCCCCGCTCACCCGATCAAAAGATCGGCCTCTACTAAACCATGATATGACTTTTTATTTTCTATATATGTTCATGTTCTGATTATTGAATAAATCCTAAAATTTACTATGTGAAGCATACAAGTATAGACTAGTTTGCTCAAATTGGAACAATTCAATTTCATGTTTGTTTTTCGGAAAGGGTTTGAATTTGCCACTTGACAAAGTGGGCTTAAAGTTTGTGAATTTTGCCACTACAAAGTGGGCTTAAAACGTACATTCATTGAATCATTCCAATTCAAGCAACAAGCCTTCATCCACAGGCATTCAAACAGTTTATCATTTAATCAATTAGCCTCATGGTAGGATGCTAAACATAATAAGACAATCACACACAAATGGGATGCTAAAGCATAAAACTCACAGATTGACCGACGTCCCTCGAACAACTACAAAACAAAGTTAGTAAAATATGCATGATCTTATATACAGAATCCTAATGCAATTCACTCATGAGATGCACTAAAGATTCGGCTTCTAAAATATGGCATGTGAATCATCTCGATAACATGAGGTAGCGCACAAAATCATAGGATAATCAATTGAAGCATAAAGATGCAAATTTAGCCGAATCTTATGCATGGAGCATGGATGTAAAGCAGGGATATGCATGGCATGTCAGATATATACATATGTACAGTTAGGGAAAGCGATTAAAGAATGGGATAGAAAGAAGCGGGGTGGGGGAATTATTACAATACTTTGAATATTACAAATCCAAGGGAGATGAATAAAATAAAATCCTCACAAACACTCAAAAGAAAAATAAAATAAAGAACTTTATCACTGGCACATTCCACTCCTTTTCGCATGTCCCGGGTTCCGCAACACCACATGATTCACATTTTCCAGATTCAAGCGGCAAACCAAGGAACGGATTTGAAATCTGACTAGCATGGCTCATAGGGAAATCACTATTGGATGATGTGCAAATTTCCTGATAGTGTAGAGAGGGAAAGAGTGATTATCTCCTCTTCAGAACCTCGGAGTTGTACCCGAGAGAGAGAAGTTGGGTGGGTTTCTCTTCTCTAAACCATGTGTGTATCTTATTGTCTCCTCCTTACATTTTCAAAGAAAACCCCAAAACTGCCCGGAGAAGGAGGGAGAGAGTTGTGTATGTATGTCGTGTTTTTCCTCCTCAAAACCGTATGTGTTTGTGCATGGTGTGTGGGATGCTGTGTGTGTCATGCATGGGTGTGTGAGAGAGAGGTCAGTGTGTGTGTGTCATGCATGGGTGTGTGTTGTGAATGGTGTGGGTGTGTGTAGCCGTGAGTGTTGAGAGTGGTGGGTGTGTGTGTGTCATGCATGGGTGTGTGAGAGAGAGGTGGGTGTGTGTGTGTGTAGCAGTTTGTATGGTGTTTCAGAAGATGAGAATGAATTCCCCCTTAGCCCATGTGTGCGTAGCTGTGTATGCCGTGTGTCTGCTGTGTGATGTTGGGTCTGTGTTGTGTGTGTTGGTGATGGTGTATCAGTGGGAGGGAGATGGCAGTATGTAAATGGCTGTGTGTGCATGATCTCCCTCTCTCTCTAAACCGTGTGTCTCTTTGTGTGAGAGTCATCCCTCCCCTCTCACCCTAGTGTGTCTATGCATGATCTGTATGCATGTGTTGTTCTTCCTCTTCCTCTTCAGCCGAGAGAGAGAGCCCCCATGCATGTGTGTACATATTTTGCTTCAAAGAAATGCTCTCCTTTTTTAGCTCAAACCCACCGTCCTCATGCACACCAAGAAGGAGCCCATGCATGTATTGTTTTTGTTATCTCCTAAAAACCCAAAAAGCTGTGTTTCACTCCATGCCTCACTCTACCATCTCTCTGAAAAAACCTCTCAGCCCCCAGCCTGAGCCCAAAGCTTTCTCTGAAATTTTTTTTTTCCCCCAAGAGAGAGAGAGTCCCCCCCTATCAACACCACTCATCTTTTTTTAATGTCCCCACCCATGTCTATATATTCTAATCTTTTATGATTACATTCTCCAGCACAATTCCACTAAAAAAAACAAACACATTATGATTCCACCCTTTCCTTCTTTCTTTCTGTAAATATATTCTCTTCCACCGCCCCATTTCTTTTCTTCATTTTTTTATGTTATCATCATCCCACCCACAAAACAAAAAAAACAAACATTCTGACCATATTTTTCTTTTTTTTTTATTTTCTATTTTTCTATTTTTTTGTTTTTATCATTTTTTATTTATAAAAATATCACATGCCAATTTATATAAACACACCTAAAAATTTGTACACACACAAAATTATATAAAATTATAAATTCAAATAAAAATATTTTAATTTGACCAAAATGGGTGAGTTTTGAGATTAAAATTTCAATTTGATTTTTCTGGTGAGAGTGGTCAAAATAAAGTGCCCAAGTCTTAGGGCCGGTCAAAATGGGGTGTCTACAGGTGGCAAAAACAAGTATGAAAACAAGCTTAAAGGGTGATAGTTATACCTCTTGAAGCCAAGCACACTTTGAGGCACAAAACCAAGTCAAAACCACCTTAAGAAGCTCCAAGAAGACCTTGTAGAACCTCAGCTCAAGGACCAACAACTTTGATCAAGGATGTATAGGCAAAGGAGAAGTGTATCTACACTTGTAAGCTCTTATGCACAAAGGTTCTTGAGAGGGAGAAATGTAGAGAGAGAAGTGTAGAGAGAGAGGCTCTTAAAATTTTACTCCTCAATTGTTCTCACCTTTCAAAATAATAGATATGGCTTCAATATATAACAATATAAGAGCCTTAGGTTGAAAATATCTCAAGAGAGACAGCTGGAACAGTTGGACAACAAATATCTGCAAAAATCTGCTTTCTGGCATCAATGGCCGACACATGATCATTGTTGGCCGACACTACATCATTGTTGGCCGGCATGGGACACTCTTGGATGGAAGCGAGCCGGCATTGGCCATTCATGGCCGGCACATGGCCAAAAAATCCCATTTATGGTCAGAAACTTCCACCTCTGGTTGGACAGAAAAATCTGCTTTTTGGGCCCAACTTCAAATGGACATAACTCCTTCATCTGGACTCATTTGCAGGTCATTCTTGAGCCTAAATTAAATCCCTGGAAGTCTTCTTTCCAATGGTGGTAGCCTCACTTCAAAATTCCAAGTGTGCTAAGAGATATCCCTCTTTTAGTGAAGACTGCTCAGTTTCGATCCTACCTAGATTCATGCCGAACTTCTTCTCCAATTTGTTTTCTTCTCTCCTCTCTCATTTTCTTCAACTCCAAACCCCTAAGCAAGGTGTTTTGAAAGATTTTTCAAAGAGTTCACCTCTCTTCCATTTATTTCCACTTTGTCCTTGCTCGATTTACTGAAAAGCGCAACATTTTAACGAAACGCGAGCCTCGGAACATCGTAGAATCCTTTTTTCAAAAACATTTGGAAAGAGAGGGTTTCAAGGTCTAAAATCTTTTGGTCAAAAGGCTTTGGTCCAAAAAGGGGTGTAAGGTTACGATTTGACTCTCTCCTTGCTGAAGAAATCGAACATTTGCACTGCACATCTTTCATCACCAAATAAACGATCAGTAGCGCCCAAGTCTTAAGGGCGGTCAAAAATGGGGTGTCTACAGGTACGCCCGTTGTCCCCCTCATTGCAAGCTAGAGTGTCTTGCACTGCTCTCACAACCTCGCGTGCAACTTCCTCGCTGACAGCCGATGCTGTAACAACAGGTGCTAGGGGAACTGCCATTGCCCTACCGACACCCCTACTACTCATCCGTCCTCTATTCTCTCATGCAAACATCCTATAAAATCCCAAAACAAAATCAACTTAGTGTACACCGCAATGGCCTCCCAAAGGCACACACTCATCATCACTAAGCAACAAGACACACTTAACCCCTGAAACATACAATTCCCAATGCATATAAACAATTTAAACATCTAAACACAAAATCGAATCAAGTCCACAAGGATGGTCACTCCTCCCGAAACTCTCAAAGAATTCCTATTAGAAACCACGTTGATCAGGCGTGTTTCCAATAGGACCTCAAAGCAAGTTCACCGGCCACAAGTACTATCCAAGAAACTTAATCCTATGCTCACATAAATGCAACATATAAGTCCTAACACTTATCCTAACTGTATGCAACGTCCTCACCAAGCATGGTAAACCCTCTTGTGGTAAAAACTACTTCCCACGAGCCCAAAGTATTCAAACCCGGCTCGCTCTGATACCAAGTTGTCACGGCCCACTTTTATTACTCGGATTTCATTACCAAAACCATTATCATAAATTCAATTTCAGAAATAGCATACAGAAGCTCACTAGATTTATAAAGAATACATAAAAAAAAATAATTCTCTCATTCGAATATAAAATGAATGCAACAGGAATATATCTAAATAAATTGCCCGAAGGCTTACATTTTATAAGGAAAAGAAAGGGTTTGACCCTTTTACATAAAAAGGCGTTCCGCTCACAAATAAAAGGCCTCGTGACCAACAGGTAAGGAAGATCCATGACCTTGAACACTTCTCCATGTTCACCTGAAAAAGATTAGCAACGTGGGATGAACATATAGTCCAGTAGGGATCTCAACATGATCCTCAACAATAACAACCTATAGATAGCTATGATCACGAATGCTTAGTTTCATACTATATAATAATGTGACAATTTATAGCCAAAGTAAACATACATAAATACTTTTCTCAAAAACATTCATTTCTTTCGTTAACGTAGACAACTCACCTTTACTTCCTCTTATCACCATTTTGCCAAATTTTATATGACAAATAACAAATTCTTGAGAGAAAGACTTTCACCAAAAACCTTTTACACTTTCTTACCCTTTTTAAACTTGCACCTGATTTGACTTTTCAAAACATGTTCACGAGTATCTGATATCTTTCACATTACTTACAATCTCAACACATTACTCATGTCTACTTCCCACACACTCATGCCCATGGAAATATACCTTTAGTATGAAAAGAAACACAACAACATCCAACAACTATCTACTTCTACCATTTAAGCAATTCGGCCTTCCTAAAACCACAACCATCATAACACATGACATACTCAAATATACCGAAGCATTAAAAATAAATAAATTTCGCTCTACCTGCTTCAAGCATGGTAAGCCAATGACATATCTTTCCACAATGAAATGCCAATTTACCAAACACTGGCTGGAAAGGAATGGTACCTCTGCCAATTCTCCAGGCGCTAGCTGGAAGGTAATGGTACCTCTGATTCTCAGCGCAACCAATTCTCCAGGTGCTAGCTAGAAGGTAATGGTACCTCTGATTCTCAGCACATTACACATTTTTTCAACCATCACATTTTACAACAATCATAGACAACTTGAGTGTACTACAGACACATAACCATTTCAATATTCACAATGTCATCCTCCATTGATGACTAAGGAAAAAACCTCTAAGCAATATGTATGTATTCAAGTCACACATTAATGACAATCTAACTCTCATGAAACTTTAGATCTAATTACAACAATAGTAAAATAAAATAAAATATTTGTGATCCAAACTCAAGTTAATTTCTAAAATTCACAGTGTTATCACTTCATTCTTCCATTTCAAAATCAATTATCTTATTTTCCAAGTTAACATTCTCCACCCCTTTGTCCCAATCCATTCATTTTATTTGACAAAAATAAATCCAAGGATATCAAGCCATAAACCAACTCAATTTCAATTCAACACAAGCATAACCCAAGGATTCTAAACTCATGATTAACCCCCTTTTTAGCAATTTACAAGCTACTAATTTGTTATACTCAACTATGAACAACTCAACACACAGTTAACACTAAATTTTCATGAGACCCGATTTATCTCAACTAAACTACCAAATTATTAATCAAGTTTCCAAAATTCATAGCATGATTTGTTCATAATTTCAATCCCTCTTACTCATTAAGCAAAATTATATAATTTAGGCTTTATCTCTCTCTAAACATGAACATGCCAAACCACTCCCCAATTTAACCCAACAACAATTAATTTTCCCAAATCTCAACCTTACACATCAACACTTAGATCCCCCTATCATGATTTTCAAAGAAAAACCCATAATAACATGGTTTTTATGCAATAAAACATCCCACATGTCTATCTATAAAAGAGGTATTGAAAAAGATCAAAGAAATCCCTACCTCAAGAGAGAAGAGGAGAAAGAGCTCAAAAATCAACTTCGCCGGAATACGATCTCCACCGGTTAAGACGAAGCCCTCGACATGCTCATCATTTTGGTATAACGAACTAGCACCAAAATCCCAATGAATTCTTGAGATCAAAAGGAAATGCAATGTTTTGAGGGTTTGGGTAGAGAGAGATGAGGGAAAATGAGAGAAAGATGATATATATATATATATATATATAGAGAGAGAGAGAGAGACCAAATCAGAAAAATAAAAGAAAAAGAGCAAAAGACCAATACATAGCTGTAATGCACGAAAAACGAGACAGAAAACGCGCCTGGCCGCACTTGCGGCGCCCTCTCCTGTACGTGCGGAGCGGCCTCCCGCATGTGCGGCTCTTACCCTCGCACGTGCGGTTTCCCCCGCACTTCCCCTTCCGCACCTGCATATATTGCAGTGTTGCACACACAGCCTCCCCTGCTTCCCGCACGTGCGGCCTAACCTCCCGCACGTATAGCCCAAGGCCCCGCATGTGCGGCTCTGGCCCTCCAGCCCGAAAAATCCTTGGCTTCTCTCCCGACACTCCGAAGCCGACCTCGCACCCTCCAAAACAAGTGAAAACTTGGAATTGAAACAAATACATCCGAAAATATTGAGAATAAGTTCTCAGGAACAACGAATCCAATTGTTGACAGAACCACGCTTTTAAAACCCGATATCTTAACAACAATAATTCTAACATAACTCAAGAGAACAAAGAAAAATACGCACTGGTCATCACATATATGTCCAAATCAGATTTCACTAGTTGAATAATGTCAACTTTTCCAAAAAGATTCAAATTTAAATCTTCCCGTGGCAGCTGCTTTTCCAACACCACAAGTAACACTACTAGAAAAACCAACTTCTCTAGTCCTTTGCTGCAAATTTTGTTCCATGTTGCTTGAAGAATGAATAGCAACATATTCATTGTGGAGCTCATACAAAACCCCACGTACCATGGAAATGTTTCTAGCAGCTTATGCCTCTAGGTAGAGCTTTGGAAAACAAAACTCAACAAGCATCATCTTTTATCATGGATCCAATACTGCAACTATATCAATCAATAAATTAAACTCACCGCACTACTTGTCCAAAAAAAAAAAAAATCATCTTCAAAGCCATTGATTTAATGTAGTCATTATCATCCACTGACTTTTCATCTAATATTTATTTTATCATCTAAATCAATAAAACTCAACAAGCATCATCTTTTATCATAGATCCAATACTGCAACTATATCGATCAATAAATTACACTCACCACACTACTTGTAAAAAAAAAATCATCTTCAAAGCCATTGATTTAATGTAGTCATTATCATCCACTGACTTTTCATCTAATATTTCTTTTATCATCTAAATCTCAGTAAGGAACAAATTCAAAGTTGGATATTTACTTCCACATATGATATTTATGACTTCATTGAAAATTGCCAAGACTTGACATACATTCTCAACTTTCACTCAATTTTCAATCTTGGGAACAACTTTGTTAGTCATGTTGTTTAATTTTGATGATATCTAAATATTATTTGATAAATTATAATTTTTTTAATATGCATATCTTACATTCATTTGGCACAAAATATATATTGCATATTGCATCAGTTACAAAAACATTTGATTATACTGTGCATCTTTTGAATATATTATATAAATATATAATAATCAAATGTAAAGTTAGCAAAGCTGGTGGGAATTGCATCTCTCAAATCTCTTATATTATACTTATATAATATAATATTAATTTATATATTGTTTAATCAAACCTTGGTGGTTTGCTTCATGTTGCCAGCTACCATTTTGAAAAAGGAAAAAAGATGGATTTTACCTTTATCATCATTTCAAACATTATCTCTTTCACATGCTGTTTGTTGATGAGTGTTTAAATTCAAGGAGTGTTGAGAGCATATGTTCTGTCAGAGGAGCATCTCCTCCCCCAATGGATAGATTCTTGGATATAAATAGAAGTGTTTTGTTTAGAGAAAAATCAAAAATTTGAAGGGAAAAAATTTGTGTATTCAGAAATCTTGATTGTATTCTCACTCTACTCTTTCACTTTCAAATCTAAGTGTAGTCTTGTTCTTACACTTTCATATCTACTCTTTGTGAGAGAATCATTGTAAAAGATGGTTGAAATACCTCTTATCTTTATTCATTATTTTGTGAGAGAATTTTGTAAGGGTGAGACATTTATTGTTGAGTGAGGTTTAACATATAAGAGTAAGACCTGTGTAAAATCCACAAGTTTGGTGAAGCTTTGGTGTTGTATTGATTCGTTTGATAGTGAAGAAATTCTCGAGGCTGATCCTTGAAGAATAGACGTAGGCCCGACGTGCTGAACCTCTATAAATCGCTGTGTTTGATTTTCTCTCCTTATCTCTTTTACTTTTATATTGATTATTATTGTTCTATTTTTTATCTGTTAAAATTCGAATATTGTGATTATTATATTTAATATTGTGAAATTATTTTTAATAATCTAATTCACCCCCCTCTTGGGTTGCCTACCTGGGATAACAATTGGTATTAGAGTAAGGGCTCTAGTATTTTTTGACTTAACAATCTTAGAGTCTGGCAACCATTATAAGAACAAAAATTATTGATGGTCACTCACTTCCAATCGTCCATATTTTACTAGTAACAATTATAATTACTAGAAAAATAGAATGATAATATATATTCAAGGGACAGACTACAAGGTATGAAATATTATTAAAAATGGTGAAATTATTCCTTTCAAAATCGTAGACACAAAAAAAGTCCCTAAAACTAAAGATGAATGGGATAAGAATGACCTTAGAAAAATTCAAGAAAATGCTAAAGCAAAACATATTTTGTATTGTGCACTTGATCTTAATGAATATGATAAAATTTGTGCTTGTGACTTAACAAAAGAGATTTGGAAAAAATTAGAAGTCACGCACGAAGGCACGAGTCAAGTAAATGAAATCACAAAAGAAGTAAAATCTGCAGATGGAGATGATGATGAATGTTGCTCCGATGAGGAAAGCAACAACAATGAAGCATCTAACCTATGCTTAATGGCATTTGGAGATAATGATAAGGTAAATAATGAATCTTATTCTTTGGATGAATTACAATCCGCATTTGAAGATTTGCATGAGGAATTTAGAAAACTTGGTATTAAAAATATTGCTCTTAAGAAATTACTGTTAAGTTCAACAAAAGAAAATGAATCTTTGTCTAATAAAAATGAAATTTTACCAAAAAAAAAATTTAAAGATAAAAGAAGAAAATAACATTTTGAAATCAAAAGAATTTCCTATTTTGAAAAATGAACTAAATGATTTGAAACTTGAAAATGATGTTTTGAAAAATGAGGCTGAAGTCTTTAAAAATGAAAATGAAATTTTAAAAAATAAAGACGAAAGTTTTAAAAAGGAAAATGATTCACTCAAGAATTCTTCAAGTGATTTGAAAATTGAAAATGACTTTTTAAAAGAAAAAAATTAAAGGTTGAAATCAAACAATTTTCAAGTTTACCCAAGGAAAAGAAAATTTAAATAAATTATTTGGAAATGAAAGATGTATTTTTGACAAAACCGACATTGGGTACAAACCTTACAAGCAACAGATGTTTTATAAAAATTTCTTTGTTAAAAAATCATTATTTAGTAATCCTAATAGTGTATGTCATTATTGTAATAGAAATGGTCACTCAATTTCATAAAAAGGGATTACATTGAACAAAAATGATATGGGTTCCAAAATCAAGTATTTCTTAAACTAACAGTCACAGATCCAAAAAGATATGGATACCAAAATCGAATACTTGATTTGTTTTGTAGGTGCTTCAAGGCGAAATATGGTAAAAGAAAATGGTACTTGAACAGTGGATGTTCAAAATATATGACCGAAGACAATATTCACATCTTCTAAGATGAACAGTAATCATGCAATATTCAGAGACAACAATAAATAATTGGTATAGGTAGCTTCGGTAAAAATTGGTTACCAAATTTGAAAATATTTTATTTGATGATAAAATTTTTACACTCTTGCATATATGAATATCTTATTTCAATACATACATGATTGTCATGACATGTCATACCATGCCATAGATGCATTATATTTTGACCATACACAAATTGAGCCACATGAAGGTAGGAAGAAAAAAAAAAGTTATTACTATTTTGATGTTTTGACTAAAAATATTATTATATTATTTTTTATGTGTGCACAGAATGTTTGAAAATTTATGATCTAATTTCAACTTTAATTATTTTGATTAAGCCACATTATTATTAAAATGATTTGGATGATGTAGTATATTGAGATTTTTCATGTGAGCTAATATTTGTTTTATGTGTTACATTTTCAAAAATCTGAAAATAGCATTCTAAATGTTAGGAATTGACCCTTCCTAACCAAGGTCGGTGAGACACGAAATAACAAACAAAGAAGAAAAAATGAATCAAACAAATCACACACACAAGAACACAAGGATTTACGTGGTTTACCCCAGAATAGAGCTACGTCCACGGCTGCTGCAGTTTTCACTATGATCAGAAAAATAAAACTCTCTCTTAACCTAAAAAAGGTACCCCATCATCTATTTATAAGTATAGAATTAGGGTTACACAGAAGCACATGGGAATTACGAAAGTACCCAAAAATTTCGGCCGAGGGGAGTGAACCCCCTCCCCCTTAGGAAGAGGCCCCTCCAAACCCCCCATTGGACCCAGTGTTTGAGTGAACAGTAGGGTTGAGTGAACAGTACTTATCAGGGTCGACCAACCCAACACTTAATTAGAAGAGGAAAGTGACCTATTGAAATCTTCTCATCTTTTGAGTTTATCTATTTTTATTAATGATAAAAGAGGATAGTGAAATATAACAACATTTATTATGTTCTTACTTAACTTGATATGATTATATTTTATATACTGTATGTTTCATATGATTGTTTTATGATTGCTATATCTGCTCAAAATCACCATAGAAAAAGGAAGCACCAACTTAGGGAGAGAAATAATTTTACTAAACACATCTGTTAAACCCCTTTGAGATGATTTATTTATGAAACGAAATTAAAGATTGAAAAGTTTCCAACTTATGAATTGAAGACTAGATGGGATTGATTATTCATGAATTTAATTATGCATCATATGATTTGTAATGTATGTTCTTTGATGATGAATGAAGAGAAATATGTTTTTTCCAAAAAAGAAAAAAGAAAATCATGCTTATGCTTAAATTTGAACTAAATATATTGATTTCATGATTTTTCAGGCATATGAACTGTTATATGCTAGACATGCCTTAGTTATGGAATTACTTTAGCTCCATGAGATTATAATGAGTTTAAATTATTATGAGTAATAACAAGTATTCTAGGTAATGTTTATGCTATGATTGTCAAATCTCTTAGATTGTATCAGTGACATTTGGTATCAAACATGTGGGCTTGCTCTTTCACTATTATATGATACTGTTATTATCTATTTGCTCATTATTAATATGAGCTTAAACTGTATTTATCCATCTACCCATTACTAACATTGAAATGGATGATTATGTGAGATATCATGAGACTTGCTGTCCTTAAACATCATCACTATTGGTATCAGCACTCATTGTCTTTCTTCATTGCATAGATTTGTTATTGCTCATTGATTTCTTACTTAGTAGTCTAAATACTTCTATATAATGTTTATACATTTTTTTTTAAAATTTTGCTTTATTAATAAAAAAAAGGGTGATTTTTTTTATATATAGATTCTCTCTCTCTCTCTCTCTCTCTCTCTCTCTTTGCTCACCTATTCGTCATCCCGTTCTCGCTCTCATTCTCTGTCTTTCTCTTTCTTGCTCTCTATTTTCCTCTCTCTCTCCCACTCTTACTTCCTCTCATCCTCCAACACCAACTTCATCACCACCATCATTGTAGCACTTGTGTTCTTTAAACTATTGGAGAGTGCATTTAATTCCTTTATTTTCATTTTAGGAGTCTTTGGGGTTGTTGTATTTTGGTTTTGGAGGAGTACAATTCGATTTAAACTTGTTAGGATTGTTCGTTCATGATTGTTTACATTGAAAAGTTCTTTGGAAACTTCAAAAATCTATTCTGGGGTTGTCACTGCCTTCTATTTCTTGCCTCCTTCTGTTGCAAGGTTCGACGCTAGCCTTGGAGGTGTTGACACCATCTTGCTGTTGTGTTCTTAGATCGCTGCTGAAATTTAGTGTCGACACTAGCCCTTGGTGGTGTCGACACTTGTCTTTTCTTGTTGGCCTTTGGGGTTGGCACCAGTTTGAGAGGTGTTAACCCTTATCTATTGCAGAATCTGGGGTTTGCTTGCTGAAATTAGTGTCGACACCAATCTGGGAGGTGTCGACACCTTGTCCTCTACACACATTAGTGTCTCAACTTTTCTTCCTAAGGGTCGACACCTCTGTCGGAAGGGTCGACCCCTATGAGTAAAATTACATATTTTTAGTCTGGTTTTAAGGCTTTCCTGTTGGGGGTTTGACTTATTCTTTTCTTTGACTTTAGGGCTATTATTCTATCACTATAAATAGGCCCTAAACACACTTTTCTCATTCACTTTTTCCTTTTTCTCTCCCTCTTTCTTCTTTACACCGTGAATCTCTCTCTCTCTCTTAGAAACTCACATTGTTTCCACTTAGATCTCTAGATCTACTCGCGTAGAGGCATCTTTTCACCTTGGTCCTTTGAGAAAGATTGGAGATCTCATTAAGGGCTTTCTTTTGATCCAAGAGTTTTGTGGTTTCATCAACCTTGAGTTTTTTGGAGTTCTCTTTTTCACTTCAAGAGGTAAGGTCTATTTCCTAAAATCAATATGAGTTCGGTAGCATATTTGTGGCGTATTTTGTTATGTATATTTGGTAATCATTTGGTATGATTTTTATCCTTGTGATTTGTTATTTCAAAGGATCTATGGATTTGGGTGTTTTGGGTTAAACTTAGGGTTTGGATTTGAAATGTAAAAGGGAGATTTTCGAATGAGTTCTTGAAACAAGTGATGATTTTGTATTGATGTTGATATATGTTGACATGGTGGCTTTCCTTTACTCAAAAGTGATTTTGAAAGAAAATGAGGTTTTGTTCTAAAAACATGGGTTTTGGCTTATGTTGGAAAAATATAAAAATGATGTTGATTTTGTAAGAGATGGGAAGAAAATGGTTATGGAATTTTTCGAAAATGGTTGTTGATTACTCTTTTGAAAAATATATCTATATTGATACCTTTGATTATTGCATTAGAGATAACTGCATTGCCTATAAGTAGAGGATAGCATTGCCGTGTGATAGAAATTGCATGTGAATTAGGCAAATTTGAAATCATTCATATCATGGAGCATGTAATGGATTTTTTAGATTTAAAACTGTATGCTTGAAAAGAGGTTTTGGAAATTCTTGTATTATGTTTTGGAACATTTGCATTGTTTTGAAAAAATAATATTTTTTTGAATCACATTTATTGTGCTATTAGAAAAAGGTAAATAAAATGGTAAAGCTACAAGGGGGTGTTAAAGCAGAATTAAGTTGGCATGTGTGTCCATGGTGAAAGACCTAAGCCCGCACGGTAGATGTCGAGCCTTCCAATTAGCACCGGTAAAAATGACTTTGTGACTTGTATAGTTACTCGTATGAACACTAGTCCTGAGATTTACCCATTTTATTTATTATCATTTTGGCTTGAAAGAATGTTTTTGGAAAAAAGTTTTAGCGATGTATTCTCATTTGGTTTAGCAATGTATTTGCTGGTTGGTATTAAGATACTTGGATTGGTTTTTGGAAAAGAATTGTATATCAAACAAACGTTTTGAACTCGGAAAATGTTTTGATTGAACGTAAGGTTTTGGTAATTGGAAAGAAAGGATTTTGTCAAGTAATCAAATGGATTTGAAAACGCATTCGGACATATTGTATATATGTATTGCATCATGATCATTTATGCTGGTGGAACATGTTTAGTTTTTGAAATATTTTCTACTAGCCTTTATGCTCACCCTACATAGTTGAAATGTTTTTCAGGTGTACATGTGTGGATGTGGATTGTGACGTGAAACTGTGTTCAAAACCGTGTAGGGTGGTTCTATTATTTGTAGGCCAAGGGTTATTTGTGTTATTCAATGGCCGAGTGCCATTTCTTATAAGGGTTGCACCCTTGTGTATGATGTAAGCCTCAAGGCATCTAATTTGATTTTATAACATTTATGCATGTTTTAGTTACAGAGCATTCATTCGACTTAGATGTTGTATCTAGTAATGTATAAAATCAGATAAAACACATGTATTGTGTGACTATATAATATTCATTTGCATAAGAGTTGTTACTTATTGTTCATTGCCGGGTGGTTTATTCACGTGAGCTGGACCTTATTAATTTGGGACGTGACAATCATCCGACACCATTATCCACCAACTCCATCACTACCATCATCCATCTAAATCTATCTCCGACCTACACAAATCCATTTCCTATTTGCACATATCTATTTCCGATCTACACAAGTCCATCTCTATTCTACACAAATCCGTCCCCGATCTACATAAAATCTATCTCGATCTTCGCCTTCATTTCTGATCTTCACTATCATCACAGATCTTCATCATCGTCATCAATCCTTACATCCACTAGTAGCATTTCCCTATCAACATGTTAAAATTATTTTTGAAATGTATTATATTTCTTGTCTGGTTGTATGTGCTACAAACTCTCTTATATTTAATAACAATTGCTTTTACCTGGTATGAAGAAATTGGTTTTATTTGTATTTTCTCTTTTTATGCTAGTGCACTCGGTGTAGTTGTATATGGTCAAATCTGAATGGCTTTTGGTATTATAAATTGGTAATTTGTTTCTTTAAATTTATATCATCTGTGTAATTTTTAGTGCATTAATTTAGGGAAAGACTCTTAATGTAATATTTTGAGATTGAAACAGACATAGAAGCACAATCTTAAGGGAAATTTGTATATTATATACATAATTCAGGGGGAGTTTATATAATTATCAATTTTTTTTTTATCTTACTCCTTATCTGCACTAAAAATTCTTTTTATAATAAAGAAAGACAATTTTTTTCGATAAAGAGAAATGCTTGTATTTTTATTACAGAAGGAGAACATATATCTAGATTACATGTGAGTTCTAAGAAGGCATCACAAATTTTTTGCATGTAATTTTTCTCAATAACTTTTCATGAGTCTCCCTAACATGCACTTGTGACACCCAAATTTTTAATTTAATTCAACACCATGTTAATATCAATTAACCATGAGTAGGAAAAATATAAAAGAAAAACAAATATATATATATATATAAAGCGCATAGCGGAAGCTTGTGGTTTGAAAAGTTAGTTGTTATTAATTTTCAAATATTAGAAATTGAAAGATTAAATTGTTTAAGGGGATGGATTGTGGGACATCGCACTTTTAAATATTAAATATTTTAGTAAGCGGTAAGTGATGTTGTATAGTTTGGTGGTGAGGTTTTTAGACATGAATAAATTTAGGGATCATTGTGGATTACCAAAGAAGATAATAACCTTTAGAATTGTAAAAAGAAGCCAGGTAAGATTTCCGTGAGCCAACGATTAATGTGGCTCTTGGTAAATTCTTGGGGTTAAAACCAAAGGTCAAGGCCAAGAACAGGTGGCAAAAGAGGGAGCTTCTACGTGTATAATTCTTAGCCTGGGTCTCACACTTGGGTAGGTATAAATAGTGAGGGTGCTAAAGTAGAATGAGAAAAAGCAACCAGCTAAGTAGAGTGTCAAGAGGAGGAGTAACACAACAAGAAGAGGTTCGGGAGCAGAGGAAAAAACAAGGGTAAATTTATATTAAAAGTGAGTAATATTATATCTTGAGTCACCATAAAATATTTTACGTGTATATTGAGTTACTACGATTTATTTTATGTAATTCATGTTTTATAAATTATATTAATGTTTCAATTACGTTAATGATTTTATATAAACCATATTTGCTTAAATTGAAACCCATGGATATGATTTGTTTAAATTTATAAAATATTTGACAATGATTAGATAGATATTTATTTTTGTAAGTACCACCACGAGAGTCCCATGCTTTGGGAGACTTAAATAACCATTGGCTTTTAATTGGTCACTTTGTGGTCTTTTGTTTGGCATGGATCCATTGACCTCTGTTTTGATTGTCACTTTGGTAACCTCTGTTCTATTCTGTACCGTGGTTATAATTATCTTGCTTATATGATTTCTGAATTAAATTTTGTTGTTTAAATGATTTATAAATTATTCATTATTTTAGCCTAAATAATTATCCATAGTAATTTTTGTAACCTCATGCTCACTATATAATATTTCTCACCATGTCATGTACTTATAGCTGTTATTCCCTTTCAAGTGATGAGATTTAGCGGGATCGAGATTGGGAATAAATCGCAGTATTTTTATTTTTATTTACTATCAGTAATCATAATCAGACTCTTGTAATTAAATAAGGCCCAAATGAATTTTTTTTTTCTTTTAAATAAACTTTTTTTGGTACCCATTTATTTTATTTTATGTTATCCACTTGCGCTATTAATACAGAAATTTTAGAATTATGTTTTTTATTGTCGCGACGACTAACCCTTGGGTACCAAGGTTGGGTCGTGACAGCATCTCTCTATTTTTTACTTCTGTGAGTCTTGTCATTATAACAGTTGCATAATATTGCACCGCATTCTTTAACTGAGAATTTTTGCTATCTAGTTTTCTCTTCACCTGACGAGTTTCAGCCAATCGTTGTTTTAAATTGATCACCTCTTTTTTTAATTGCTGATTCTCTTGGATTCTTGCTTGTAGTCATCGAGCCATATTGGAAACTACAATCATTGTCTGTGTACTAAGGGCCATAGTGTTATTAATAGCATCGGTAAATACACTAGGACTCACAGCTACTGAAATAGCGTGCGAAAGTGCTATAGGTAACCTTTCATTTGCTTGAATCTCAAGCAGCTCATTCAAGTCAAAATCATTTATGGCCAAGGTAAGGAATGACATGATTACACAAATTGTAATCAAATCTTTTTGCTAAGAACACTTGATGGTTTCGTATCTCTGCACATCATCTATGTCACTTTTTATACACACCACCTATCCAATAATCGATGCATATCTGCTCAAATCTCTTGTTTGTCAATATTTTAGGCGCCGCTGCACCATTTTTTCTGTGATGATACCAAATCTCAAAAATGATCATAGGGGCAAATAAAAAAATTTATTATATTTTTTTGTCAAATAAGATTACTTGCTCAAATGTGTTTGTATGATTTTCATCTTGGGCATTGAAATTTTCTTCTCTATTAAAACTTCATATATCAATCTTTTATTTTGATGATGTCAAAGAGGGAGAAAAATATGAATTTGAATTGGGCATGTCCTTTAATTATCAAATATTTTATGTTGCAAAAAATTCAAAAGATATTGATGTTGATTTTAATTTTGTGTCAAATCTATACATGTATTGCCATCATAAAAAAGGGAGAGATTGTTAATCATGTTGTTTAATTTTGATGATATCTAAATATTATCTGATAAATTGTGATTTTTTTTTATATACATATTTTACAATCATTTGACAAAAAAAAACTAATGTATATTGCACCTGCTGCAAAAATATTTGATTATATTGTATATCCTTTGAATATATTATATAAATATATAATATAATACATAATAATCAAATGTAAAGTTAGCAAAGCTAGTGGGAATTGCATCTTTCAAATATATTATATTATATTTATATAATATAATATTAATTTATATATTGTTTAATCAAACCTTGGTGGTTTGCTTTATGTTGCCAGCTACCATTTTAGAAAAGGAATTCAAACATTATCTATTTCACATGATGTCTGTTGAGGAGTGTTTAAATTCAAGGAGTGCCGGGAGCATCTGTTCTGTCAAAGGAGCGTCTCCTCTCCCAACAGATGGATTCTTAGGTATAAATAGAAGTGTTTTGTTTAGAGAAAAATCAAAAATTTAAAGAGAAAAAAAAATTGTGTATTTAGAAATCTTGATTGTATTCTCACTCTGCTATTTCATTTTCAAATCTAAGTATTGTCTTTGTTCTTACAATTTCATATCTACTTTTTGTGAAAGAATTATTGTAAAAGAGGGTTAAAATACCTTTTATCTTTATTCATTATTTTGTGAGAGAATTTTATAAGGGTGAGGCATTTATTGTGGAGTGATGTTCAAGAGATAAGAGTAAGACCTATATAAAATCCATAAGTTTAGTGAAGCTTTGGTGCTGTATTGATTGGTTTGATAGTAAAGAAATTCTCGAGGAGGATCCTTGAGGAGTGGACGTAGACCCGGTGTGCCAAACCTTTATAAATTACTGTGTTTGATTTTCTCTCCCTATCTCTTTTACTTTTATATTGATTATTATTGTTTTATTTTTTATTTGTTAAAATTCGAATATTGTGATTATTATATTTAATATTGTGAAATTATTTTTAATAACCTAATTCACTCCCCTCTTAGGTTGCCTACCTGGAATAACAATCTTTAAAGTCCAAAGCGGCAACCAACATCATATATGCTCAATTTCATCATGTAGGACATATTGGACAATCACTGTATTTAATGAAATAAATTCTGTTTGTGTACTAAACAACAAACGGAATACAAAAGAAAAATAGGAAATGAGAGAGATTGTTTGACTACAAAAATCAAACCAATAAAAATAAATAAATAAATAAATAATAGATTTTTATTTTGTTACAAAAACAAAATCAAAATCTGATTTAAATAAATAATAAACCACAAAAACAAAATCAAAATCTGATTTAAATAAATAATAAACCAAAAAATAAATTAACAACTTACTAGATTAATTTCTTGAACAATATTCTGATCAAGTCCAGTGTTAGACACTGTGTTCTTAAGACAGATTCGTCCTCTCCACGGTGCTTTCAGAATATGGACGTCTATCTCACAGGATAAAATGATCAATCAACGAATAAATGCAGCACTACAATTTATTCACACAACGAACACACTAAGTGTTTACACTCTTTCTCAGAAGGAAAATAATGCAGTAAAAATGCAGAGAAGGCAGACAATATTTTGGACAAAATTAGAGTGCAAAACCAAATGAGAGACTTTTCTATATATAAGTGTAAAGGTGACTCTTCATGTTGAATTAAACAAGTAATAAACCTGTTTGAACAGGTAGCAAACCTGTTTGGTTTGAATGGCACTGTTTGGGTTTGAATTCAAACAGATATGAATTTGTTTGGGTTCGAATTTTGAACAAAACCTGTTCTGGGTTTGTAACGGACTCGGATCTGTTGGACAAAGGTGCAAACTGTTTTGAAATTTCAAAAATTGAAATTAACCTGGACAGAAATTCAGAATTAATTTCGAATTCTTGGACAGATTTTATTTCAAAAAATAAAATTAAATCCAAATGTTTTTGGCCAAAAAGATTAGTATTGGGCCAGATAAGCCCAACCCAACCACACACCCGCGCCCAGGCCAGTCCGCCCGACCGACCGAACGGACAGACGGCGCGCGCGCGTGTGGTGATTTTTGGGTCCAATGGGTCTAGCCCATTTTGCTTATAACCTCCTTCTCTACAAAACTTGGATACCTCTTGGGGCCTACCCCAAGTTCCAATCCCATGCCTTATAAACCTACTCAAAACTTCCTACCAAATCAATGTGGGACAAGCCATTATACAAACCTTAAGGAATTTCCACCAAAACTTCATTTCCATAGAGCTCACTTTGGCTTCAATTTTCCATTCACCCAATAATGGTTTTGAGCAACCAAATATACCACGTGAATCACAACATGGCATAGAATGCGTTACCACTTAGACCCGCGAAAATCGACGCTGGGTCCCACCTAAAAATTAGACCATAAGTTTAAGAAAAATTCTGTTTTTCCAGAATTTTCAAAACCATTTCTAACAATCCCCCACATGAATGGAATTTGATGACAACGGAAATGCAACAATATGCAGAATTTGTCGAAAGAGTATAAATTGAAAATATCTTACATCAGGATAGGTAACTTTCGGTCTTGAACCTTCCCTAGTGATAACCTATCGGACTTAATAGCTAACCAATGGACGCGATACCTTGAATTGTTTAGCCGTTTGTGTAAGCCAAGACAATAGATTTCACACAAAATATCTTCTAACACATCGTGGTTCTCACTGTTGTATTCATTTTGGCCTTGAACGCTCCTGGTTTTCATGAGTGCTTCTAGAGAATTTAGCCTTTTCATTCTCATAGAACTGGCCCCAATTCGACACTCATATAAATGATTCTTATTGTGAGTATCTCCTTATACTCGTCTTGATTTTTATACCTAAATCAAGATATAAGTAATCATTAAAAGCAAAGCTTATCCTTAGACCCCTGCATACAACACATGTTGCAGATATCACTTTCACCATAGGAATGGGTAGGGAATTTTAATCCCTTGGTGATTTCTGGCAAATCACACATAAATTAGTTGTCCCTTTGAACTTAGTTCTTAGGATCTTCAGTCATATAAGTAGGGTTACCATTATGATGACTCTTATGTAATAGGCTTTAATCTCATCCCCTTCAATGAACTATACACTTGCTCTTTTGTCAAACCTTTTGTTAACGGATCCGTAATATTCTCTTTAGATTTTATATAATCTATTGAGATTATTCCATTTGAGAGCAATTCCCTTATGGTATTATGTCGACGATGAATATGTCGTGACTTACCATTATACATATGATTTTGTGCCCTACCGATTACAAATTGACTATCACAATGAATGCAAATAGCTGGCACAGGTTTTGGCCACATTGGAATGTCTTCTAAGAAGTGACGAAGCCATTCTGCTTCTTCTCCTGCTTTGTCTAAAGCAATGAACTCAGATTCCATTGTGGATCGTGCGATGCATGTTTGTTTCGTGGATTTCCAAGAAACAACAGCGCCTCCTAGAGTAAAGACATATCCGCTAGTGGATTTTGAATCTTTAGTATCCGATATCCAATTGGCATCACAATAACCTTCGAGTACTGCTGGATATCGAGTAAAGTTCAAACCATGATCACTGGTAAATCTTAGATATCTAAGAACCCGAATGATCGCCTTCCAATGGTTTTCTCTGGGTTACTAGTGTACCTACTCAATTTACTGATAGCATAAACTATATCAAGACGAGTACAATTCATTAGGTACATTAGACTTTCAATGATTTGAGAGTATTTTAACTGAGACACCGCATCACCTTTATTTTTTGATAAATAAAGACTGATGTCTACAGGTGTTCTAGCTACATTCATATCATCCTTGATAAATTTACCAAGAATTTTCTTAATATAATGTTATTGAGATAATGCATATCCGTCAGATGTTTTAATAATTTTCATTCCTAATATAACATCTGTGACCCCCATATCTTTCATATCAAATCTTCTATTCAGCATTTGCTTAGTTGATTTGATCATATTCTGATTGCTTCCAATGATAAGCATGTCATCCACACAAAGACAAACAATGACATATCCTTGGTCAGTGTTTTTAACATAGACGCACTTGTCACATTCGTTTATCTTAAACCCATTAGTAAGCATAGCATGATCAAATTTTCCATGCCATTGCTTAGGTGCTTGTTTTAATCCATAAAGAGATTTTACAAGCCGACAAACTTTCTTTTCTTGCCCCGATACTACAAACCCTTTGGGTTGTTCCATATAGATCTCTTCATTTAGATCACCGTTTAAGAAAGCTGTCTTAACATCCATTGGATGTATTTCTAAATTAAACAAAGCTGCTATAGCAATAAGCATGCGAATGGATGTTATTCTTATCACAGGGGAATATGTGTCAAAATAGTCTAGACCTTCTTTTTGTTTGTAACCTTTTACTACAAGTATTGCTTTATACTTGTCTATTGAACCATCTGCTTTCATTTTTCTCTTGAATATCCACTTATATCCAAGAGGTTTAAAACCAGGTGGAAGATCCACCAATTCCCAAGTATGATTTTGCATAATGGATTCAATTTCATTGTTAATAGCCTCTTTCCACAAAGGTGCTTCAGGACCTGTCATTGCTTCCTTAAAGCTTTAAGGTTCATTTTCTAACAGGTATGTCAGAAAATCTGGACCAAAGGATTTTGATGTTCTTGCTCTCTTACTTCGTCTTGGTTCATCATCAGTTAAATCCTGTTGGTCGAGACCATTACTAGTCTCATGTGTTTGATTGTCATTAGTCTCTTGACTTTGTGTACAATCATAAGTTCTTTTCTGTGAACTTAATTCCTATCCTTTCTTGTAAGGAAAGACATGTTCAAAAAACACAGCATTCCTTGACTCTATAATAGTGTTCACATTTATATCAGGTATTTCTGATTTATAAGTCAGAAACCGATATGCACTACTATTTTGAGCGTAACCAATAAACATACAATCCACTGTTTTTGGTCCAATCTTAGTCTTTTTAGGAACAGAAACTTCAACTTTTGCCAAACACCCCTACACTTTTAAGTATTTGTAGGAAGGTGGTCGACCTTTCCATAATTCATAAAAAGTGCTGTTAGATTTCTTGTGGGATATTCTGTTAAGAACATAATTAGCAGACAGTATTGCTTCCCCCCACAAGTTCTGCGGTAAGCTTGAACTTAACAACATGGCATTCATCATTTCTTTAAGGGTTCTATTCTTCTTTTCGGTAATTTTATTTTGCTATGGAGAATAGGGTGCTGTAGTTTGGTAAATAAAGCCATGTTGTGCACAAAATTCATTTAATGGTGTATCATATTTACCACTCCTATCACTTCTAACCATTTTAATGGTTTTTCCAAGTTGATTTTCAACTTCTGTTTTGTAGAGTTTAAACATTTCTAAGGCTTCATCTTTGCTTCTAAGTAAATATACATAACAATATCTTGTGCAATCATCGATAAATGTTATGAAATACTTTTTGCCTCCTCTAGTTTGAACAAATTTAAGATCACATACATCTGTATAAATTAAATCTAGAGGTTCGGTTTTCCTTTCAAACGATTTAAATGGAGCCTTAGTTAGTTTCGCTTTTACACAAGTTTCACATTTGTGATTAGGATCAATTTCAAACTTTTGTATATAATCCAAACCAATTAGTCTACGCAAAACATCAAAATTTACATGTCTTAATCTACGATGCCATAAATTTGACTCAAGAATATAAGCAAAAGATGTGTTATTCTTATTAATAGCAACTTTTGGTACAACCGTCATTACATTTAATTTGAAGAGACCATCACTCATGTATCCCTTACCAACATACATACCACTCTTTGTTAATACAAATTTATCAGACTCAAAGACAAGCCAAAAGCCATTTTTACTTAACAAAGAACCAGAAACCAAATTCTTTCGGATGTTAGGTACATGCAGTATGTTGTCGAGGGTAAGTTATTTCCCTGATGTCATCTTCAAGATCACCTTTCCTTGTCCAGCCACAGTAGAAATAGAAGAATTTCCCATGAAAAGTTGTTCACCATTGCCCCAGTGTCAACCCATCACTCATTGGGATTTCCAACCAAATTAGCCTCAGACACCACAGCAGAGAGATTGATGTCATTTACCCCGTCAGAGATGTGATCTAATTCCGTCACATTGGCTTGATTGGTGGTCTTCTTGCTTGTACTTCTACAGTCCTTCTTAGGGCGGCGGCAGTCAGAAGCTTGATGTCCAGTCTTGCCACAGTTATAGCATTTTCTTTTGAACTTCTTGTTGCCATTGTTGTCACCTTGTTTAGGACCATCTCTAGTAAACTTCCTCTTTTTGTTATGTGGTTTGTGAACTTGTTCAACCACATTAGCCTTGGACTCAATGGGATTTTTCCCATTCCTCTTTTCAGCCTTTAGGTTATCTTCCTTAATTCTCAATCTTACAATCAACTCATCCATGGTCATCTCCTTGCATTTATGTTTTAAATAATTTTTGAAATCTTTCCAAGCCGGTGGTAACTTTTCCACTAAAGCAGCGACTTGGAAAGACTCGCAGAGAGACATACCTTCAGAATGAATATCATGCAAAATTATTTGAAAATTTTGAACTTGAGAAATTACTGTTTGGGAGTCTACCATAACGAAGTCTAGAAATTTACCGACAACAAATTTTTTTGTGCCGGCATCCTCTGTCTTGTATTTTTTTCTCCAAAGAATCCCACAATTCTTTTGCTGACTTCAGAGGGTTGTAAACATTATACAGCATGTTGTCAAGGCCATTGAGGATATAGTTTCTACAGAGGAAATCTGAATGATTCCAAGCATCTACAGCGGCAACAACTTGCCAATCGCTTTCATCCTCTCTCAGTATTGGAGCCTCTTCACGGAGAAACCGAGCCAAGTTTAGAGTTATAAGATAAAACAACATTTTCTGCTGCCATCTCTTAAACTCAGTACCGTTAAATTTTTCCCCTTTTTCTCCATGATTTATTGGAACTTGAACATGGTTTTGGATAGGGACCGGAGTTGGTGTAACAATTGGAGTACCACTTCCAGTTGCAGTTTTTGTTGCAGTAGCCATCATATCTGATTACAAAAATCAGAAAAAACCAAAACACAAATTAATTTTCTAGTTACTAAAACCAAAAAATAAATTATAATACAAAATAATTTTATTTTCCTTGTTACTAAACTAGAAAATAAAATACCACAATAATTTTCTGTAACACAAATTAATATTCTATAATTGTTAATGACACCAGTATATTACTATTAATTGTCAAAGAAAATAGACAATATCTTACTATTATCTGTCAAACAGTATATTACTACTATTTGTTTTCCAACCAGAATATCACTTTATGAAAACACAGAAAATTAGATATAATGAAGACACCAATAAATTAATATGTTTTAAGATTGTTGGACAATCTTCACTGTATTTAATGAAATAAATTCTGTTTGTGTACTAAATAACAAACGGAATACAAAAGAAAAATAGGAAATGAGAGAGATTGTTTGATTACAAAAATCAAACCAATAAAAATAAATAAATAAATAATAAAAAAAACAGATTTTTATTTTATTACAAAAACAAAATCAAAATCTGATTTAAATAAATAATAAACCAGAACATAAATTAACAACTTACTAGATTAATTTCTTGAATAATATTCTGATCAAGTCCAGTGTTAGACACTGTGCCCTTAAGACAGATTCGTCCTCTCCACGATACTTTCAGAATATGGACGTCCATCTCCCAGGATAAAATGATCAATCAACAAATAAATGCAGCACTACAATTTATTGCACAACGAACACACTAAGTGTTTACACTTTTTCTCAGAAGGAAAATAATGCAGTAAAAATGCAGAGAAGACAGACAATATTTTGGACGAAATTAGAGTGCAAAACCAAGTGAGAAACTTGTCTATATACAGTTGTAAATGTGACTCTTCCTTTTGAATTAAACAGGTAATAAACCTGTTTGAACAGGTAGCAGACATGTTTGGTTTGAATAGCACTGTTTGGGTTTGAATTCAAACAGATATGAATATGTTTGGGTTCAAATTTTGAACAAAACCTGTTCTGGGTTTGTAACAGATTCGGATTTGTTAGACAGAGGTGCAAACTGTTTTGAAATTTCAAAAATTGAAATTAACCTGGACAGAAATTCGAAATTAATTTCGAATTCTTGGACAGATTTTATTTAAAAAAATAAAATTAAATCCAAATGTTTTTAGCCCAAAAAAATTAGTATTGGGCCGGACAAGCCCAACCCAACCACACACCCGCGCCCAGGCTAGCCCGCCGCCCAATCGACTGGACAGACAACAACGACGGGGCGTGCGCGTAGTGATTTTTGGGTCCAATGGGTCTAGCACATTTTGCTTATAACCTCCATTTTCTACAAAATTTGGGTACCCCTTGGGGCCTACCCCAAGTTCCAATCCCATGTCTTATAAACCCACTCAAAACTTCCCATCAAATCAATGTGGGACAAGCCATTATACAAACCTTAAGGAATTTCTATCAAAACTCCATTTCCATAAAGCTCACTTTGGCTTCAATTTCTCATTCACCCGATAATGGTTTTGAGTAACCAAATATACCACGTGAATCACAATGTGGTATAGAATGCGTTACCACTTAGACCCGCGAAAATCGACGCATGGGTCCCACCTAAAAATTAGACCATAAGTTTAAGAAAAAAATCTGTTTTTCCATAATTTTCAAAACCATTTCTAACAGGACAATCTAAAATCAACTTTTTTTAAAGGTAATTGTAATTGCTTAGCAATCTCATTGAAATGATTGAGGCATGCTTCTGATACATTCAAATACTTGATGTCGTCTCGAACACCATTAATAATATATCCAATTTGGCTAAGCCCATCTTACACCATGATATTGACTATATGTGCATAACAACATACATAGAAAATTTTGCCACAAAAAAGAAACTTCTTTACTACAAATTTTCTTTTAAAATCCTCAAGTAAACATCATTATATGATGCATTATCCATGGTAATAGTAGAAACCTTGTTTTCAATTCCCTATTTAAACACTTGTGAAGTGCATTTACAATGATAACTCCAATATATGGAGGTGGTACATTTCAAAAGTTGAGGACACGCTTTTGTAACTTCCAATCTTTATCAATAAAATGCCCAGTGATAACCATATATTAGATCTTTTGCCCTGATTTCCACAAGTTTGTTGTGATATTAACCCTGTTAACACTCTATAACAATGTTTTCAACTTTTTCTTCTCTATCTCATAAGTTGACACACAATTATTTTTTTCGCAGTGGTGTGAGTTATCTTCTGCCATTGTAGAGTGGCAGTCTTCATGAACTTGTTGAACAAAACATTCTCCATTATGATAAATGGATCCTCATGATAGAGTATCATATGCGAAGAGGCTTCTCTCACCTTCGCATGGTCATACTTGAAGGTTGTAACATTGGTCATACTATCTGAACCTATAGTATCTAATGATAAAACCTTTTGTTTCTTGTCTGAAAATTAACGTCTTATACAATTGGCCAAGTGCTTATGAAATTGGATAGTAGCACTAGTCGGAGGAATGAAAAATCGAGATTTATAATACATGCATTCAACCTTCTTTGTACCATCTGGAAGAACCACTTCATTAATTTCTTTCCAAACTTTTGATGTTTGTTTCTTTTGCTTCTTTTTAAATGTGTTATTCTCTTCTTGAACAACTTCATTGTTGATACCATTGTTCTCTACTCCTCTGTCGTTATCAATATCATTTAAATCTTCATCAACATCATCTATGAGTGGGCTAGTAGATGACACCTCAAATGATAAAAATGATTTACATGAATCTTGTTCTGGAGAAGTGAGACTAACTTGTCTATTTGACATATATAAGAAAAACAGTTAAGCAATCAACTAATGGACACATAAATAAATTAACAATTAATGTGAAATTTAACTAAAATATAATTGAATTGAATTATAAGTTTGAACATGAATACAAAATGTCTCTATCCCTACTTTTATTGTTGCGTCATCATTATAATAATGTAAATATGGATGATTTTGTTAGTATTGATCAACATGAATAAGTTGGTTATCCTACTCCTACTCCTTTTGTTGCATCATTATCATCATCCAAAGAGTCTCATGTTTGGGAGTATCCACTATTTCTGATGGCAGCATTGAATTAAAATCAAATGTAAAATTTGTGCAAAAAGTCTTAGTAGTTCATCAGCAAGTGGTACTAGTCATTTAAGAAGTCATTATCACAAACATATACAAAGTCAACAACAACCGAATATTAGAACTCAAATGCAATTAGGCAGTACACCAGTTGGTAATTTAACTACATTTTTATATGATCCTATATGTGCACAAGATATACTAGTTAATTATATTATTAAACGTGAACAATCTTTTACTAATAGTGAGTATCCCCGATTATGCTGAATTAGTTCAAAGAGCTTATACATATCAAGAGGTACAAACCGAATTATTTAATATTTTTCAAAATTTGAATGAAAAAAATTTGTTTAACATTTGATATATGGAAGTCAAAACAAGGTTTAGAATATCAATGTACTGTATATGATATAGATAACGATTGTAAATTACATCAAAGAATAATTTAATTTAAATTGGGAGAACTTCCATATAATGGTCATTTACTTGGAGTAACAATTAGGAGTGAGTTATTTGGTTGGGTTGCGCAAAGTAAAATATTTACAATTAGTTTAGATAATGTAACACATTATAATCAAACTATATCTACTTTTAAGTCAACTTTACCATCACTACCTCTTAGTGGCGCTTTATTTTATGTCTATTGTTGTGTGTATATTTTAAATTTGATTGTTAAAGAAGCTATGAGTTAATATGATAATTCTGTAGCAGTTGTTGACGCCACATTTAAACCATTCAATTCGAATGTGACACTTGGCAGGCAAAGGGCATTCTACAAAAGATAGTAAGATATTGAAGAGTCTTACTTTCAAAGGTGCTGACGTGAGCCATGAATGTAGGTTTTTAACTAGTAAAGATCTTAAGGTACATGTGAGAGGCAAATGAAGAAGAAGTTAACAAGAGGGCAGTTGCTAGCGGTTACACAAGCACAATGAAAAGATAGTGGCCATAGGAAGTAGTGAGAAGAAAGGAGATTATGGTGAAAGATAGTAGCTCAACTGCTTCGAAGGCACCAGAAGAAGACTATAAATAGATGAAAGCAAAGACTAAGGATGCCTTGACCAAATTCAAACTCTACGTCTTTATCAATTTCATTTATCTTTAAATTGTTGCACTTTACTTTCAACACTGTACTTTTATGCTCTACACTTACATTTTATAGGAGTAGATTAACTCTTTAATTCCAGAACTCAGTTGGTTTAAAGTTTCGAAGTTGCCCTTACTGAAGGTAACACTTTGTAATTTTAATTTTGAAATAATTTAATTTGTTTAATTGATTTACAATTTATCATTACATTGTCAATGTTTCACATAATTTTTAATCTTTTGTGTTTATTATGCTACATAGTGATTTTTTTTATTGTATTTTATTAAGAAAAAAATTAATATTTCAAAAATATATATATTATGGGTGTTGAAATATGACCTTACAACCAGATCAAATCCCTTATCTACGATTTTGGAAACTAAGTCATAAAGCACATGTAAGAATAGAGAAGTCCAACACCTGCACACAAAAAGATAACAAGACCGATGGCTCGTCTACCGGGGTGCACTCCGACGATCAAGTTAGCAAACTTATCTCTCAAAGATCTCGGCACAAAATAACACTAGTTCAGAACATACCTTAGACTTACGAGGGTGCCCTTTTTATATAATGATCAGTGTCCAACTTTCCTTAAAAATCTTACTTCATAGAACTCTATCTTTTACAAAGATATCACTTATCTAAGACTCATCTAATTTAGATTTGGATCAATTCTCTTAAAAGTCCAACCTTACCTAAATAAGTACTCTAACATCATCTAGGACTCTTGTCATCTATCCAAATATCTCAGATTCTGTTATGATCGCATCATACCTTAGCATTTCTAGATTTCCCACGGGGCACTTCAGCTAACAACCTAGGTCATGTGGATAACCCTAAAAATATGTCCCTACAATTGCCCCTTAGGTTCTGTTACCTCGGCAACCTGGATAACCTTCATCGTCTGACCTCCTAACATGTCAGCTAAATAATATGACGAAAGGAATTCCCCGAACCGAGATTATGACTCGTCGGCTTCATGAAACAAGGACTTGCATGTGTCCACTCGTCAAAAACCAAGAACTAAAATGTTCTTTCTCATCCAAGTCCAACATCTCAATCGAGATCGTAATACTAGCCTAGATCGTGACTCACTAGTTCAAAAATGTCAAGATTCAAAATCTATTATCTCAAAACAAACTCCACCGTCATACCAACATCATGACGTGTCACCTACTAAGTGGTTCCTAACACGCCCCATAACTCATACACACCACCCCATCTGACGCCACCTGACATCAACCATTAGATGCCTCTCAAGAAATTTGAATCATTACATTTTGCCACCTCTTCCAATTCTAACAAAACCTTTTCACTTTCCCACTTCGTTTATCTTTATACCCCCAAACTCTCTCTCTTTGCCTCTAAAAACCACCATCGCTATTCTTGAAGCTTTTATCGCTACGAATACTCTGTTTGTGCCCAAGGTTCAAACTCTACCAGCTAAACCTAACTAGCAGCCAAGCACTTCATTAGCTACTCCACGCATCAACCCACTATCTCAACGGTAGTGTAAACACTGGCATAGCGATAATCCTATCGCTAGAACCAGGAGTAGGAAACACCGAGGTCCTAAGCTTCCAGCCTATGATATTGACTATCCTCCAATTGCTCTATCTGTTGTATACCAACGAGTAACCATCCCCGTAACCAATGACGACATGTCTCGCGGACTACCCGTCGTAGAAGACCTTCTTGCTGACATCCCTGATGTCATAACTGTGTAATCCATTCCATCTTCTTCACCAACTCCACAAAAGTCCAAAAAGCCTAAGTCTAAAGGTAAAAAGATACAAATTGTGACGCCATCGCCCAATATTGACGATGTCGAGGACAACATGCCGATATCCCAGATGGCTACTAAAAAACACCCCGCTCTTAAGTCTGCCAAAACTCCAATCAACAAACGTCTTAAATCCACTAGGCCTGAAGGATCAAAGGATGTCACTTTCGATGACACCTGGTGCCCTGAGATCATGGTCGGTAACCAACCACTGAAGGTTGGAGATAGTGTCTCCAAGAGCATCGAAATCATTGATGCTCTCAGTACTGGTTTGTTTCTGCCATCCGACATGGATGCCATTAGCGACCACAACAAGTACAAGCACTTTGCGAAAATGATATTATACTCCATCTTGGTAAAATTTCCAATTTCCTCTTCCAAACAATTCATACTTAAAATTTTTCATTCACTACTAACCTTCATTTTTCTCTTTACAGTCAATCCAACATGCCCATGCCTTTTCATACATGGTTAAAAAAATGAAAAGGGTTTTGACTAAACAAACCATCAAGTTTGATGAATACCTCTAGTAGCTCAACATCTCAAAAAAGAATTGCAAGAAGCAAAGGAACCAAGTTATTGTTGCTGAAGCCAAGACATAGAAAGTCAAGGCCATTGCTAAGGCTGCAGAAAAGAAAGTTGCCGAAGCTAAAAAGAAACTAATAGAGGCATTAGCCAACAATGAACAAAAGATCAAGGAAGTAGATGCTAAGGCCTATCAGGAAGGCCAAGACTCCGTCCGAGATTAATATAAGGAGCAGATTAACATCTCTTACAATAAAGGTTATGCTCTTAGATGGGTTGCTGCCCTAAATACCACAACTGTCCCCAAGGACTCGCCACTTCGGGATATAACAACACTTTCTCTGTTTTTCCTTCCTCTACCTATTAAAGATCTTGATAGCTCAGAGGAAGAAGATGAAGGAAAAGAAGACCCTTCAGCGAAAGTCAAGTCCCCTACCTTGAAAGACTATATCCTAGACCTCACTAGAGGTGATGAAGAAGTCAAAGCACTTCTTTTGCAACCAACCAAGCAGACAAGATTGTGGGCGACAAGACTGTCAAAGAAACTCTGAAAGAAATCAATGAAGAGACCGTAGCCAATTCTGAAGCAAACAAGATTGCAACTTTGATGACTAAAGCCAACACAACTGCAATTGCCGAAGTTAGTCAGATTGAAACTCTTGCTTCTACCAATCCTGAAGCTAGTGCTTAGGATATTTTCTTCATTTTTGCCTTGTATTTTCCTTTCTTTTGAACAATATGTTCTGTTTTGTAAGGCCTAAGTGCCTTCTAATGTAATTGCAACTAGTTTTTTTTTTTTTTCAAATGAACAATCTCTTTTTTTATCTAAGTGTTGCACTTTATTTCTATCGATGCATGCTTTCTTTTTACCTTCATGTCTTCAATACTCAAACATTTTCTAAGTGTAACATCTCGCATCAAACTCGCATCTTATCTTATACGACACAATTACTTCGAATTACATCATCTCGGGTATAACTGTTATCTCAGATAACTTCAACAAAATTTGTTTGAAAACTTCACTAAGTATCACATTCAAATCACTGACTTAGACTTCATTAACTCATCCATGCTTTTTTCTCCCTAATGTGAATGTAAGTACAACTTACCTTCACATTAATGAGCCCGTATTTCATTCTTGCCTAAGTCTTGCAGACTTAGACATCCATGATTGATGTCATCGTGTTTAGCTCGTCTAAATAAAACACTGAAGGCTTAACCTTAGTGCACTGATTTCACAGTACAAACTATCTCAGCTTTTCGATACAAATTAACCAAGTTGACAAGCCGACATTACTGCCCTATGATAGAGCCATAGTTAATTTCATCTTGTTTCTCGTTGAAATATCACTTTAACTTAGTTCAGCTCTGCCTTCCGACAAGCCTAAGTTAAATACACAATTCCTCGTTGGAATACACTTTAACTTAGTTTAGCTCTGTCTTCCCGACAAGTCTAAGTTAAACACACAATTTTTCATTGGAACATCACTTTAACTTAGTCCAACTCTGTCTTCCCGACAATCCTACATTAAATGTATAGTTCCTCGTTGGGACATCACTTTAACTTAGTCTAACTCTGTCTTCCTAACAAGCCTAAGTTAAACACATAGTTCCTCGTTGCAACATCACTTTAACTTAGTTTGGCTCTACCTTTTTGGCAAGCCTAAGTTAACTCACTCAGGGGTCATTCCCTACTCAAGGGTCATTCCGTTCAATTAAGATTCGTTCCTTTTGATTTCATTTTAATGGTCATTCCCTATGATTTGTTGTTGACCTTGACTAAGGTTAACTGCATCATTAAGCTCCAAAATTCGTGAAGCCACATTCCAAGGCCTCAGCAATCTCTAATCTCGGGTAGGCTTTGTTTATCTCAACTCTGTTTGCCTCAAGTAAACTCTGATCTTCTCAAAATTGCTTACCTAGGTCGAGCTCTTTTCATCTCAAATCTGTTAACCTATGTTGATGCCTTGTCTTCTTGGATATGCTTACCTAAGGTGAGGTTGTATCTTCTTAGATCTACTTATCTAGGGTGAGTTCATTTCTATGGGATCTACTCATCTAGGTTGATATTTTCTCTTCTTGGACCTACTCATTTAAGCAAAGGTCTTGTCTTCTTGGATCTGGGATCTGCTCACCTGGGTTGAGCTCTTGTCTTCTCAGACCTATTCATCTAGGTCAAGGTCTTATCTTCTATAATCTGTTCACTTAGGCTGCAGTCTTTCATTTGGGATCTGCACACCTAGGCTGAGCTTTTGTCTTATGGGATTTGGTTACCTAGGCTAATCTATTCTCTTCTTGGATCCACTCATTTAAGCCGATGTCTTGTCTTTTAGGATCTGCTCACCTAGGGAGAATTCTTCTCTTCTTAAACCTGCTCATCTAGGTCGAGGTTTTGTCTTCTAAGATCTGCTCACCTAGGCTAAGCTCGTTCATTTGGGATCTGCTCACTTAAGCCGATCTTTTCGAGTAACTCAATCCTTCAATACTTAAAGATTGTCTTCATCTCCTCAAGAGCGCTTATGCCCCTTATCTTTGCATTTATCCCTTCTGGAAGGGTTTTCATTATTCACTGCGTTCTCCATACCATTGTTCTTGTTTTTCGTTAATGTCAACACATTTTCCAACTTTGCTGAACTCGTCGTTGCTGATACGTTGATCTTACATGATGTTGGCCATCTATTTCGACTAAGTTTCCATAGACGACACTAAATTGTGGGTGTTAAACTATGACCTCATAATCAGATCAAATCTTTTTTTTGAGATTCAGGAAACTAAGTTGTAAAGTACATACAAGAGTAAAGAATTCCAATACCTGCACACAAGAAGACAACAAGACCGGTGGCTCGTCTATTTAGGAGCACTATGACGATCAAGCCAGCAAATTTATCTCTCAAAGATATCGACACAAAATAATAGTAGCTCAGAATATACCTTAAATTTAAAGGGGTGCCCTCTTTATATAACGATCAGTGTCCAATTTTTCCTAAAAGTTTTACTTCATAAGGCTTTATCTTTTACGAGGATATCACTTATCCAACACTCCTCTAATTTAAATTAGAGTCCAATCTTGGCTTGTATATATATATAAGTTCAGTTGTTGATTAGTTCGATTTAGACTTGATAATTTAAAAATCTAAAACCAAACCAACCCAACCCAAATCAAACAAATCGATTTGGTTAGTTATTCGGTTAAATGGATAATTTGGACAGCCCAAATATGTAGTGCGGAAGAGAAAGTTGTATGCGTAAGGGCACAGTAACGCAGTCAAAGTTAATAAGAGTCGAGAGTCGGGTTTTATCTTCAAAGCTTCAAAATAGGGTTTCGGTTAGTTCTAGCTTCTGGGTAATGCTTTAACTGTATCAAAATCAGAACTTTTGAGCTGTGATAAGCTGCATATTATCTACTCCTTGATGAGGTATGTGTTGGGTTGCTCCAGATATAGTATTTTTCGGGTACTTCTAGTTCTGTTAATTGTCGTTTGATGACTTTTGAAGAACTAAGGGTTTATAGGGTTTGCTATCTTGGTATGTGTGGATAGGCTTGTTGTTTAGGTGATTTATTTGATTTTGAAGGTTTGCTTGTCTGTTTAATTTGGGTTTGGAATTGGGTTTATAGTTTTTGTTGTTTGTGATGGAATATTTTAATTTTTCTTTTTGTTATAATATTCTACTGAATTATTGGTGCTTCTGGTTTGACTGGTGGTCATAGTTTGTGATAGCTTCTGGGTTTTCTGTTCTTGTTGGGTTTTGTTGAAAGGTTTAAAGATTTATGTTTTCTGGTTGTGGGATTCAAGGTAGTGGTGGTGATAGTGGTGATTTATTGGCAATAGAACAATAGAGGTTCGTGCAGAAGATAACAGAAGTGCCTCAGCGGTGATGCCGAGCTTGGATCCCCAGATGCCTGTTTCAAATACCATGTAAAATTTATTGTCAGATCAATCTTCTTGATCTTGTATGATTGATTAAGGTTTTTTTTTTTTTTTTTTGATAATTTGTGTTGGGCTAACATGATAATTTTGGTTATGATTACTCTATTCATCGTTATCAGCTAGTTATTTGTTTGAATCTTGAATAACTTTTGCAGTTAGTCTTGATAAGTGGTGGAGCTAGGAATTTGGTTTGGTTGAGGGGGCCAAAATTAAGGCAAATTATGGAGTCAGATCGATTTGGGACACAATGTTTTGTTTGGTGTGATTTGGAAGAAAAAAAATTATCAATATTTCAAAATTATTTCAATATCATTTATATCACTACAATAAAACCATCGTACCATTCAAATCTATAGAAATCTAAAGCAATAAGAAATAAAAAAATGCAAATGAAAAATGCCAATGAAATACACATAATAAAAGGAAATCTTTCTTAAATTTATTTGTGAAGATAATAAGGAGTCCATCTATGTTCATATTCCAGTCAATGGTGTGTCATGTTTATTCAAAGAAGAATGAAAAAAATTTAGGGAATACATAATTTTTGAGAAATAAATAGAACAAACATTTTCAAAACCTTAGACTAAAATGTAATTTTTGAAAAGTTGAGGAGGGGCACGTGCCCCTCCTGGACCTTGTCATGCAATGAATGTGCTTATGGAGAACAACTTGCAATTTTTATTAAAAAATAATCGTATGTTCTTTGAAGGAATTTAGCGACAATTGATAATTTTTATCTATTAAAAAGTTGCTACTTTTGAGTTTTAAACAATTGTTTTTAGTTGGAATACAAAGGTAAGGCCAGCAGAAGAAACAATATTGGGATGGTAAATTGATTCAATCCATCTCTATATATTTTTTATTTGTTAGACAACGACTTAGGAACAGATGTAGTAAATATTTATATCATTAATACCGTATTTGTTAGAAGGAAACTATGGCCATCCATATCAACCTCATCTACAATAGTTGTCAAACTCTGCACATTATGTGGTAACGCACGTTAAGCATTGTTCAGATTAACTCTTACAAATTTAAAGTGATTGATGCTGATTGACACCCTGTATGGGATAATTGTCAATCTGTTCTGTAGATGTGCACATCAAGTTTTAACCGAGTCAACTATTCACCAAATTAAAGCGAATCTATCAAAATTGTAGTGATGATCTCTCATCTCTGTGCTTGAGCTTGTGTTTGCATGCATGCTTGCCTTCATGGGATTGTGCATATTATGATTTTTAGCTTAAATAGATTGAAGATAACATATTTTGTTTTTTACATATGCCTTAAAATGTGAACATGTTTAGTTGAGTGTGAATTTTAGTTTCTATGTTGCTTTTAGTCTTGTCGTCTCTCCAACAAAATCTGGTATGTAGTGGATCAAATTTCAGGAATGTGTGTTGAATCTGTTTTGTATGATAATGATTTAATATAGAAAAGAAATCTTGTCTACCATTAACCTATGAATAAAATGTGTACATATTGGCTGCATTAGGAAACAGATATATTTCTGGTCAATGGAACCATTGGTAGTTTTGTTAATAAATTAAATTCCTAGAGAAGTGTTCTAATTGTTACGTTCTTTTCTTCTGTTGACTTAACTTTCTGAATTACATTAGTCTGTTTTGTCAATCGTGTGGCTCTGATGACTTGTCACTTTCAGAGGCACTGAGGGGGGCACACCGCATTCTTCTCGAATTTCCGACTTTGCGGCGCTTGAGCAATCTCATGGATTTCGCATAGTAGATGCTGCTAACATTAGTAGAAGTATGTACTTATAGTATTAATGTTCCCGGGGATAAACATATGTTCTAGCACTTTTGGTGTTTCATCAACGATGAGCTTCAAAACTCGTGCATTTCTTGGTTTGTTTGAACTCTGCAATAATTTTAATGTATCACATCAGTTTGTTGCCTCCTGAATTCTTGCTGTGAACTTGGTTTCCATCTTGTTTTTATTTCTTTTAATTGCATAATTTGCATTATGGGGCTGCAGGCCCATTAGTACGAACCCCTCAAATATTCATATTCTTTCTTAAATGTCATGAATTTGAGTTCCTTAAAATTGGGGATTGAGTTCTTTATATTAGAGTCCAAGGTCATTTAACGAGAGGAGGAGAAACAAATATATATAATAGGGTGAGCTTGGAACACCCTGGAAGCACACATGGGGGAATAGAACAGGAATATGACACGGTACGGACAAGCTAACATGGCATTTTTCAAAAAATGAAGACAGAGATATGAAAGGGCCACGAGACAAGCAAATATCTATGAAAATGTAAACAAATAATTCAAATTTTACAAAACAAATAAGCATAATTAGTTCACATAACGAATAAAATTCTTATTATTATATGTGGGGAAGTAAAATTAATCTTTGTTCATAAAAATAAATAAATAAATAAAAATTTAGCTCATATTAGATTCTTATCCAAGATGTATGATTTGATGATGCCATATGAATCTTGAGAAACATGTGAAGTGTATGGTTAACCCAACAACAAAAGTTTCGTAGGGGGACTAGAGTAAGCTACCATGAGACAAAATATGTTGGAAAAAAAAAGGAGGAAGAGAAGGCTCTAATGTCTTACTTTTAGAATCGTCTAATGTATTTACAAGCAAATTAGAAGTTGTCAAGACTTTAAAGTTTCAATTTTAAAAATTTTTAGGAGGGAATAGTATGAATTCATAATTTTCCCTCCCTAATTTCAATCTTCAGTCCCTTTTATTTTCTTCAAACTTGTACCAAGACCATGAATATGTCTGTAGGTGTCCTAGTGATAGACATGTTACACGTGTGCTCCACATGTTTATAATGTCTAGTTTTATAAATGACAAGTGCCTGGCATGGATGCTACACCCTAGGAAGCATGTCCATGCATCCTAGAGAAGATCTAAAACATGTCCATTTTAGTTAGGGTTTATGAGTATCCGACTTTAAAAATAAATTAGGAACACAGAATTTCCTGAACCACAGTGAATTTCCGTTGTTTCATGTCAAGAAGATCTCCACATCACTCGGTGATTGAACTTGGGAATTTCTACAGCCCAAAGTCCTTGTTGATGGGTTACTCTGCCTAAATTTAGGATTTTGAAATGCTTGTGTTCTAAAATTACAGTACTGCTGACATATAAATTGCTCACTCATCGTTTTATTGATTTAATTGTGCATGTTACTTACATGCTTCTCTTTGAATTTGCTTTGAAGGGTTCCATTACTTTTATTTTATTTTTATATGAAGGACTGACACAGTGATTAGTTTTGTTGCTTATTTATTTATTTATTTTTTGTCTCTTGTTCTTTTGTTTCCTCCACATAATTTGGCTCAAATTATTTGACTGATCAATTTATTGTCTTTTAGACCCTGTATCCCAGCCAACAATTTCAAGTAGTCCAGTAGGAGGCTCTGATTTCCAATTTGGCACATTTAATCAGGTGATTTTGGTTTTATTCCCTGTTTGCCTGTGATTTCCACAAAATAATAATAATAAATAAATAAATAAAATTAAAAGTGATTTCACATTGTGATTTTCTCTCTTTTGGATGTTCAGTCACTTGCTTCCTTCAATGCAAGTTTGGCTGCTGCTGTTGCGGGTTCTCGTTCCGTACAGTTGCAAAATGGACAACAGCCAAACTTAGTTTCTGTATCTGACAATCATCGTGACAACAGTAGGGAGTCAAATATGGAAGATGCCAGTCCTCAAACCAATACCTCAACAGATGTGGATACAGATGAAAGAAATCTAAGGGTGATGCATCTTAAATATCTGTGTCTAAATGATATAATTTTCAGAGCTTACTTGTGGGTAGGGCACTTGCAATAAGCACAAAATAGTTGGCACAAGTCATGTTTCTAATTATATATATATATATATTTTTTATGTTATTGTTTTGTTAAAAAATAATAATTTAACTAACAGTATTAAAGGGTTGACAATGCAAATGATATTTTAGTTTGCTAGCCACATAAAAGTTACTAGTTCATAAGGGCCAAAAGGCATTGATTTTCTTGAAAAAAAAAATTGTAAAAAGATAATTATGTAAGCTACATTTCAAAGATATATAAGTGGGGAAGAATTCAAATGACATTTTAGTGCACTTAGAACATTTCATTTGATAGCTGTGTGTTTTGGTGACTTAATTCACCTTAAATATGAAATAACAAGAGAGATGAGGAATTGGGTGAAGTTAATAGGTCAAGACCTTTCCTTAGCCAAGTAATTTCAAAGGAAGAAGGCGAGAGAACGATTTGGAAAGAAAAGGTCAAACATTCCCTAAATGTTGATGATTTTATCTAGACATTCTCGAATATATCAGCTTTAATAATTGTTTACTGGATTTATTTTTTTAGGGAACATGGGTACTCTGGGAACAAAATTTTGAGCTGATTTATCTTGTTTCTCTTTATATAATCGTATAGATTCTATCTTTTTGGTTGTGAAGGACTTTTGTTATGATTTCAAATGTATAATTTGTCTTTTGTTGGAAGTGCATTGTTCTTAAAAAATAAAATAAAATAAAAACCCTTCATTGTTAAGAAGCACTGGCTGCTGGCATAGTTTAGTTGTGAATTGACATTTAATAATTCCCTTGGGCAGATTGAAATGGCTCAAATGAATGCTAATGCAGCCTCTGATTCAAGCGACAGATCAAAGGAGAAACCATTGGATCAAAAGGTTAATTAATTTAGACTATTAATGTTCATATACCGTAGGTACTTCATTTGTTTTTGCTAATCTTTTCCCCCATAATGGTTATTTTCAGACATTAAGAAGGCTTGCTCAGAATCGTGAAGCTGCCAGAAAAAGCCGATTGAGAAAAAAAGTAAGTTTTCTCATTTCTAAATTTCAATTCTTTGTTCTGAGTAAGTTTTCTCATTTCTAATTTTCAATGCTTCGTTCTGAATATCATTCTCTGTCATTTTAGCTTTATTTGTAATTGGCAAATGCATATTGATGATTATCTATTGATGCATTGCCATTTAAGTTAAACTTAACTCTTCTTTTTTTTCCTCTTTTTATTTTTTAATTATTTTTTATATTTTTCTTCTTCCTTGTAGGCCTATGTACAACAGCTGGAGAGTAGTCGGCTGAAGCTGAGCCAACTTGACCAGGAGCTCCAGCGAGCCCGCCAACAGGTTTGATTCTTTTATTTGGTGTATATCATTGTTTTTTCTTTTTATGTTTTTCCTACAGATAACATTTATGTGTATCTGTCCATTTTTTTTATTGGCAATCAATCCATCTTGCTCACCATTTGTTCTTGTTTTTAATTCAGGGAATATTTATTTCAAACTCAGGAGATCAGTCCCATGCAACGAGTGGAAATGGTATGCATACTTTATTTGACCACTTGTCTTGTTTTCAATTGGTGCTTCTAGATACTCTAATAATTTCTTGAAAACAATTATACAGCTTTTGATGCAGAACATGCAGGCACAAATTTTTGCTTGGAAATTTTATTTTTTCTTTTATAATTTTATGTCCTTAGTATTTTATTTATTTTCTCTTTTAATTAAAGTCTTATTAAAGTCAGTAGTTGTATTAATATTTGGTTCCCTATTTTATTAGGGTTTTAATTTCCTATTTTGATAGGGTTTTTAGCCTATAAATATTAGTCTTGCATTGTATGAGGCAGCTTTGGGTTATTATTTGTAGGAAAATTTAATGTATTATTGATTGATTGTATTCAATATCTTATATTTACAAGACCAAATGACACTCCTTATATAGGAGATATTACAAACATCATCATAACCCATTAAACCCATTATATACCACTTACATATTATATATTTCCACTATCTACCACTAGCACTCACCTACCACACTACTATCTACCACTAGCACTCACCTACCACACTAATACTCACCTAACACACTCACATTACATTTACTTTTTACATTTACATTCAACAGCCCCCCTCAAACTCAAGGGGGTTAGGAACTAACCAACTTGAGTTTGGAGAGAGTAACAAAACAGGAAAAATAATCTGACAAATAAAAGAGGATAGGAGACACTGTAGGGTCGTGTCAGACCGTTGTAGAAGACAGTTTATGGGGTCATGTCGGACCGTTGTAGAAAACAGTTTACGGGGTCATGTCGGACCGTTGTAGAAAACAGTTTACTAGGTCATGTCGGACCGTTGTAGAAAACAGTTTACTGGGTCATGTCGGACCGTTGTAGAAGACACTATATGGCTGTGTCGAACCGTTGTAGCTGAGAACCGAAATCAATGTCGGAACAGTTTACCGAGTCTTGTCGGACCCACATAGGAGCTAACCGGAATCAATGTCGGGACAGTTTACAGAGTCTTGTCGGACCCATATAAAAGCTAACCGGAATCCAAGTCGGGACAGTTTACAGAGTCTTGTCGGACCCATATAGGAGCTAACCGGAATCAATGTCGGGACAGTTTACAGAGTCTTGTCGGACCCATATAAGAGCTAACCGGAATCAAAGTCGGGACAGTTTACCAAGTCTTGTCGGACCCTCAAAAGGCGTGCCCAATCTTATCAAAAGGCGTGTCATCAAAAGGCGTGCCATCAAAAGGTGTGCCATCAAAAGATGTGCCCGACAGCCATCAAAAGTCGAGCCATCAAAAGGCGCGCCGATTTGTCGTCTGGCGAGGAGAGGCGCGTGATACGCGTGTCTGCCTTGCCTATTTAAACCTAGGCGAGGCAGCCGCTTATGCAGAACAAAACATCTGCTGAAAACTCGGAAAAAAAAACTCTTCATTTTGCTGAGAGATATACTCTGTAACACTTCTGCCCAGAAAATGGCTTCTTCTTCCCGTTCCGCTACCCAGAACATAGCCTCTTCTTCTCGGGGTCTTACTCTCTTTCCCGACCTCAATGAGTGCACAAGAGAGATAACCGGGGCAGTTGCCCTGGAACCGCAACCAAGTGCCCTTGGACCAAGCCCCCCTGGTTTTGCACCGCTGAACTATCCGATGGTGGCAGTTGAGCAGATAATGGTTGCTCAATCTGATATTGAGGCCAATTATTATACATTAAGGTCATGCGTTGAGACCATGACGGCGGTCAACAACCTGTCGCACCGGCTTCAGAGTAGAACTAATGAGGTGCAGCAGTTAAACGCCCAACTGGCTCTGCTCCAGGGCATGTATAAGGATGCCCGAGCAGAGATATGTGGGCTGAAGGCAGAAAACAAGGAACTGAAGCGGAAGGCCACCGTGATGCTCAGATTTGGAGGACCGCCATATGTGACGGTTGAGGAGCAACGGGAAGTTAACGTGCTCGGCGGCGTGGGAAACACGGAGGCAGCACCGGTAAGGGCCGCCCAAGACAAAGGCAAGAAGAAGAGAACAGCTGAAGAGGCGAAGAAGTGAGGCCGGTTGTTTGTGGTTGTGGTTGAGTTGTCTTTGTGAGGGTTTTTTTTTTTTTTTTTTTTTTTTTTGTGTAAAAATGTGATCGGGGTTGATCCCCGAGATGAATAAAATAAGGTAAGGTTTGGTGTGCAAATCGATATGGCAAATTCCAAAAAATGGCAAGAAATATTGTTAAATTTGAAATTAAGAAAACCAATGCAGATGCTAACTTCGGTTTTAAGCCACCATCTGCATCTGCTCCTGCTCCATGTACAGCTGCTCCACCCAAGAGGGGAGAATCTCAGAACCACCGCTGGTCAAATGATACTGCTGATACTCATTCGATGGGAAGACATTCCAGCAAAACTCCACCACTACAAACAACATTAAACGTAGTAATGTAGGAAAAGATGTTTTCCACAGCAGATATGGAAGGCTGTAGAAATACCACGAGTAGAACTGAAAATGCAGTGACCTGGCACATAAAATGCCAATAAAGTTCCCAACAAACAGGGTAGTTACAATATGCTCTTTATTTAGAAGCTTGATGGTAGATTGACTATCAACAACCCTTAGCTTCACAGGGACAAACCTCAAATGCAAGAAATTCAAAAGTCCACCTTCATGCTTGCACCATCTGTAGTGGGCAAACACTGCAAGTAGTATCAGGTGAGTAATAAGCAAAGAGACCGCAAACTCCTTTGATACAAAAACTGGTTCAGGCACAAATTTGAAGTTAACAGACCAAAAGTGGATGAAGACACGCCCAAGATTGAAAGCTCCTGATATATATGCAATAGGATGCGCTAATAAAAAAGGCAGCCCCAACAGAATCTGCACAATCGCTGCACCTGCTAAAGCTGAAAACACCCCTACTATATCCATAGCCTTCAACATGAGTAATAGTAAAGGTGGAGCATAAAGAAGCACATTCATCTTTATCGAAACAGCTCTACTGAAAAATAATCAAACCCAGATGCCACTTTTGGTTAAGAAGTAAGGCCAGTGCAGCATGGAAGAGCGTCGTGGCAAAGCAATCATTGAAAAGACGAAGCACGAAGATGGAGTGCACTCTTTTTGATAGACAAAGCAGGGAAAGGGCCCACCATGGAAGCACATCAGTCTTCACATAGATGTACAAGACAATTCCCAGATTTAAAATGTAGAGAATGCCAAATAGAATCTGAGCAGGAAAGACCTGCCCTCCTGTAACAAACTGTATGGCAGAGTATACATAAAGAAAACCAGCTGGGTAAACCAGAGGGCCTGTGTCACCTTTCAAGTTCCTGGAGAGAGAAGCAGTCCAAGGGTTGGGATTTGCTATGGAATTTGTGGCAGCGGTATGTGTAGATGTCCGGCGGGCGGCCAAGGCGAGGTTGCCGCCCGCCGGTGAAGCGAAAATACTAGGTGCTAAACCCGCTCTGATACCATGTAGGAAAATTTAATGTATTATTGATTGATTGTATTCAATATCTTATATTTACAAGACCAAATGACACTCCTTATATAGGAGATATTACAAACATCATCATAACCCATTAAACCCATTATATACCACTTACATATTATATATTTCCACTATCTACCACTAGCACTCACCTACCACACTAATACTCACCTAACACACTCACATTACATTTACTTTTTACATTTACATTCAACATTATTATTATTATTGAGATTGAGGTTGTGGTCATTTTGTGATAGGGCTATGGCCCATGCCCTCTCTCTCTTCCTTCCCCTACAGTGTTCTACATCAGTTTTACCTGCATCACATGCTTATTTACGTATTTTTGGATTGAAATAGTGAAAGCTTTCATCTATGGTCAATGAATATGTTACCGAAACCAGCTCATTACAATTGGAACAAATACAAATGCTGTTAACTGTAGAGATATGCTGGCTGTTTAATGAACTGATCAGCTTGAGTTTAGTTTGCTTGGATCTCCTGGAGCTTGTTCAGGCCAAATTTGGGCCTGTATTTTATGTGGAGTTGCTAGGTCAGCCAAGATCAACCTAGTTTGTGCTGCACTTGATGATGATTTATTTTAGTTAATACAATAAGCCTAATGATGAATTTAGAGCCAATCTGTAAAAAGTTGTGGGCTGGGCTCCACAAACAATGTCAAAATGGGCCATGGAGTTGCAGTTTTAACTTATATACTAGAAGCTTTGTAAGGGATTAGGCCTGGGCGTCGTGTTGGGTCGGTTGCATTGTGTTGTGTTAGAATTACCCCGAACACTAATCCAACCTACTGATTATTTTTTGTTATCGTGTTGTATTATTTCGGTCCATGTCCGGTGCGTGTTGTGTTAACTTGTCATGTAAAAAACTTTCATCCATAGTCAAAAACACCAAGTGTATGGAAAGATTAAAAGTTTTTTGTTCACAATTTAAATTTAATAAAATTAATCTCTATTGGATACAATTATTTATAAAAATATTTGATTTCAACTCAATTCCCTTCCCCTAATATACAAAAACTATATGCTTATCAAAAAATATATATATATATACAAAAGCTGTATCATACTATTATATTTTTTTACTATATAGATTCTGAAGTAGTGGACCCCCTCCAAAAAAAAAAAAAAAGAATTATCTTCAAGAAAAAAAAAAAAAAAACTAAATTAGCCTTAAAATTCTGTTTTAAATCAGTTGCATGGAGTTTATAAAGATTTCAAAAATGTCATGTCGCTCCTTTGTGGAAATAACATTATAATGTGTAATTAATTCTTTATTAAACAGGTTATCCATATCAATTTTGTGTTATGCAAGTTGAGCACTAACCTAATTTGTTTATTATTTGTGTTATTGGGTTGCGTCATATTTGTCTTTGTGTTGGAAAATGGCCAACCCTAACCCGCTTAATTCGTGTATGGTTCGTGTCATGTTATCATGTCGTGTCGAAAATTCCCACCCCTAGAAGGTTGTACTTATGGTAAGCTAAATCTGTAGGGATTTTCTCAGGTTGATGAACTAAGTAGGGGTTTTCTCCTTGAAGCCTTTGTTAAAAAAGGGGTTGAGGTTTTAAGATTCAAATGAAATAGCTAAGCTAAATCTGTTCTGACTGAGTGCGTCAAACCTAGGTTCTTCAGAAGATTTTGGAGATCAATCAGTCTATACTTGGCTTGGATCAGTTTTCTCACTTCTTTGTCTCTAGTGATTGTGAGGTTAGATTGTTTCAATAGATAATTCTCTTTTACATGGTTTATTTGTTTATTGTTTGATTACTAGTGACCATGAAGATGTTTTTTTGGTATTTTTGGTGTTTTACTTTTGTATTTTGTCCTCTTTTAGTCATCAGGAATTGTTTCTTGTTTAATTTTTATCAAGCACACTTTGTAATAAATAATGCAATAACACTCTTGATTTCGGCGGAAAACGTTTTCCAAAAAATGTTTTCTTCATTTTCTGGTGTTTAGTATAACATAAAACAAAAGTCAATGAAAAACATTTTTCATGATCAACAGAAAACAAGCCTAGTTGGGCTGAAAAATGTTTTCCACTTTTTAAAGGCATAAAATATTTTCCGAATTAAAGTTTTACCAATGCCGTGACATTGCCACCGCCACAATCACCTCCACCACACCACCACCATCACCGTTGTTGCTGCCACAACCACCACACCACTACCACTGTCGCCGCCGCCGCCGCCGCACTCCCCAACACGTCCACTCCATTGCCTCCACTACTACCACCACTAATGCAATTATTAGTACATTAGTTTTAAGAACGCAACCAAATATAGGAAAACATTTTCTAGAAAAAGTTTCCTGTAGAAAACGTTTTCCATTGAAAAATGTTATCCGCCGAAACAAATGGAGCGTAAGTGTTTTCTCCTTCTTCAAGCCCACAGTGAGAGAACAAATACTCTAGTGGGACTTGAACTCCTAACATTTTATTTTGCATAACTCCAAAGGATTCCACTTATGTATAGAGGTCAGTGGCAATTTGCACCCAACATAGGATGTGAAAAAAGTATATTATATATTTGGGTAAATCATGCTTACCTCCCTTGAGGTTTGAAAAAAATTACAGTTAATCCCACATTTTTGACATAATTGCATAAACCTCTCTTTTTGTATGGTTGAAGTGATCGAAACTAATGTCAATGGTGGTAGACACTGAAATAAACAAAGATAAATATACATTTTAGTAGGAAAGAGATGATAACATCATTTTTTCATTCTTACAACTGTCGAATTATTGATGAAAAAGGATTGGAGTGTTTTGTGAGTTAAAACCTTGAGGAGGTCAGTGTAATTATGTCAAAAGTGTGGGGCTAATTGTATGTTTTTTTAAATCTCAGGGAAGGTGAATGTAATTTACCCAATATATTTTATTAAAATTATTCTATGAAGCACGGACAACTCTGCGGAGGTGACATACAAGTGTCCAACACATGTTGAACACGGACACAGGCCGAACCCGTGTCGGACACATTGCAGACACTTTGGGACACATTGAGGATATGTTGGGGACACGCAAAGGACACGTTCAGGACCTTAAAATTTTAATTTTGTTTACTATTATAACATACCTAAAGTTGATAAATTTGATAAAATTAAATATGAAATAAAATACATAATAATGATTTAAAAATATGACACATAATAAATACATAAAATTATATGCAAAACCAAACGTATTGTGTCCATGTGCCCGTGTCGTATCACGTGTCTATGTTTCTTAGTTTCGAATTGCATTGTGACTAAATGAATAGTCATCAATCTTCTATCACATTCTCTCTCCTCTGCAATTCCCAATTCCAAGAACAAGAAAGCCCATTGAAGGTTGAATTCAGTGGTTGGAGACGCCCACTAGATACATGGCTAGAATGGGTAGATCACATGTATCCTTTGCACCAATTAGATTGCAAAAGAGTTGGAATCCACGATGTAATCACGAGCACAACATGTAAAATCTGAAGTGACCATGATTTGGTTTCCAAAGTTGCACAAAAATGGTGTCCAAAGACCGAAACCTTTGTGTTTCCTTTCGGGGAATCAACAATCACTCTTGAAGATATGACTGCTTTAGGTGATTATTTTGTTTTGGCTCACTTTGTTTTGAGTTTTTTCAAATCCAAAGAATTGGAGGAAATAAAAAATAGATTGCTCAAAGTGCAATTAGAACTGGAAGAACTTCATACAAAAAGACATCTCAATCTGGTTGGACCAAAAGATTCATGTAAACAAGCAGCAAAATCAGGCACAAAGCTTTTCTTACTGTGTGGCTGACGAGGTCTATGTTCCCAGCACCCGCATTTTATATGGTTAGCAAACATGTATTTACCATTGTTGTTCTTTTAGCTTCAGGTACTAAAATCGCTCTCGCACCAGCTGTTCTTGCTAATCTTTACATAGACTTAAACTTGTTAAAATAGATGATTGTAACTGTTTCAAACAATTTGAAGATTAAGGAACTATTTACATTGACACTTTGGGATCCTTTTCAATTGATTCAGATTTGGCTTTAGGAGAGATTTTCAAATTTGAGGCCAAACCGGAATTCAATTGGAGATGGTTTGCCCATACTCGATCAGACAAGGTGAAGAAACTGAACCCCAAGCCTGCGGATTGTTGTTCCCAGGTGCCAAAAGTAAACACCAAATAAACAATCACACAAGAAAACAACAATATTTACGTGGTTCGGCCATGCGCCTACATCCATGACAGCGGATTTCACTATTTGAGGAGAAAAATTACAACTTGTTTCTGCCTTTCTCAACTACACCTCTCCCATTCTTCTCTGTCACTTTTTGCTCACACTTTTTGCACACTACTTGCACACTTTTTATGCACTACTTGCACCCTTATTTATACAGCAATTCTTGGGGACAAATTTGTACATCGAAGTGTTGGCAATTTGCCAACTTGTTCTTTGCACTGCAACTTGTCGCTGCAATTTGCCAACTTGCTTAGCTTCTAGAACAACAACTTGTCCACTTGCGTGGCTTCTAGAAATTGCCATTGAAGGTTGAATTCAATGGCTGGAGACGCTCACTAGATACATAGCGAGAATGGGTCGATCACATGTATCCTCTACACCAATCAGATTGAAAGAGTCCGAATCCATGATGTAATCATGAGCACAACATACAAAATCTGATGTGATCTTGATTTGGTTTGCAAAGTTGCAGATAAATGGTGTCTGGAGACTAAAACCTTTGTGTTTCCTTTCGGGAAATCAACAATCACTCTTGAAGATATGATTGTTTTAGGTGGTTACTTTGTTTTGGCTCACTCTGTTTGAGTTTTTCCAAATCCGAAGAATTGGAGGAAATAAAAAATAGATTGCTCAAAGCGTGATTAGAACTCGGAAGAATTTGATACAAAAAGGCATCTCAATTTGGTTGGACCAAAAGATTCATGCAAACAGGCAGCAAAATCAAGCACAAAGCTTTTCTTGCCGTGTGGTTGTTAAGGTTTGTGTTGCCAAAACCTCCGTTTGATACTGTTAGCAAACATGTATTCTCCATTGATGTTTTTCTAGCTTCAGGTACTAAAATTGCTCTCGCACTGGCTGTTCTTGTTAATCTTTACAAAGACTTAAACTTGTTAAAACAGAGCATTGTAACTGTTCCAAACAATTTGGAGACTAAGGCACTATCTACATTGGCATTTTGGACTCCTTTTCAATTGATTTAGATTTTGGTTTGGGAGAGATTTTCAAATTTGAGGCCAAACCCGAATTCAATTGGAGATGGTTTGCCTAGATTTGCTCGATGGGACAAAGTGAAGAAACTGAATCCTAGGCGTGCGGATTGTTGTGCCCCGGTGCCAAAAACAAACACCAAATAAACAATCACACAAGAAAACAACAAGAGTTACGTGGTTCGACAATGCGCCTACGTCCATGATAGCGGATTTCAGTATTTGAGGAGAAATTACAACTTGTTTTTGCCTTTCTTAACCACACCTCTCGCATTCTGTGCTATCACTCTTTGCTCACAATTGCTTGCACTCTTGCACACTTTTTGTACACTACTTGCACCCCTATTTATACAGCAATTCTTGGGGACAAATTTGTACTTTGAAGTGTTGGCAATTTGCCAACTTGGTCTTTGTAGTGCAACTTGTCGCTACAATTTGCCAACTTGCTTAGCTTCTAGGAGAACTACTTGTCCACTTGCTTGGCTTCTAGAAATCGCCATTGAAGGTTGAATTCAATGGTTGTAGACGCCCACTAGATACATGGCTGGAATGGGTTGATCACATGTATCCTTTGCACCAATCAGATTGGAAAAGAGTCGGAATCCACGTTGTAATGATGAGCACAACATGCAAAATCTGACGTGACCATGATTTGGTTTGCAAAGTTGCAGAGAAATGGTGTCCGGAGGCCAAAACCTTGGTGTTCCCTTTCGGGGAATCAACAATCACTCTTGAAGATATGATTGTTTTAGGTGGTTACTTGGTTTTGGCTCACTCTAGAAATAAAAAATAGATTGCTCAAAGCACGATTAGAACTTGGAAGAATTTGATACAAAAAGGCATCTCAATCTGGTTGGACCAAACGATTCATGCAAACAGGCAGCAAAATTGAGCACAAAGCTTTTCTTGCCGTGTGGTTGTTGAGATTTGTATTCTTAACATCTCCATTTGATACTGTTAACAAACATTTATTTTCCATTGCTGTTCTTCTAGCTTCAGGTACTAAAATTGCTTTTCCACCGGCTATTCTTGCTAATATTTACAAAGACTTAAACTTGTTAAAACAGAGGATTGCAACTGTTTCAAACAATTTGGAGACTAAGGAACTATCTACATTGGCACGTAGGACTACTTTCAATTAATTTAGATTTGGGTTTGGGAGAGATCTTCAAATTTGATGCCAAACCCGAATTCAATTGGAGATGGTTTGCCCAAATTTGCTTGATGGGACAAGGTTAAAAAACTGAATCCCGAGCGTACGGATTGTTGTGCCAAGGTGCCAAAAACAAACACCAAATAAACAATCACACAAGAAAACAAAAAGATTTACGTGGTTCGACAATGCGCCCATGTCCAAGATAGCAGATTTCACTATTTGAGGAGAAAAATTACAACTTGTTTTTGTCTTTCTCAATCACACCTCTCCCACCTCTTTGCTGACACTTGCTTGCACACTTTTTACACACTACTTGCACGCCTATTTATGCAACAATTCTTGGGGACAAATTTGTACTTTGAAGTGTTGGCAATTTGTCAACTTGTTTTTTGCATTACAACTTCTTGTTGCAATTTGCCAACTTGCTTAGCTTCTAGGACAACTTTTCCACTTGCTTGGCTTCTAGAAAACGCCATTGAAGGTTGAATTCAACGGTTGGAGACGCCCACTAGATACATGGCTAGAATGGGTCGATCACATGAACGCTCTACACCAATCAGATTGGAAAAGAGTCGGAATCCACGGATGTAATCATGAGCACAATATGCAAAATCTGACGTGACCTTGATTTGGTTTGCAAAGTTGCAGAGAAATGGTGTACGTAGACCAAAACCTTTTGTGTTTCCTTTCGGGGAATCAACAATCACTCTTGAAGATATGATTGTTTTAGGTGGTTACTTTGTTTTGGCTCACTTTGCTTCGAATTCTTTCAAATCCAAAGAATTGGAAGAAATAAAAAATAGATTGCTTAAAGCGCGATTAGAACTCGGAAGAACTTCATACAAAAAGGCATCTTAATTTGGTTGGACCAAAAGATTCATGCAAACAGTTAGCAAAATCGAGCACAAAGTTTTTCTTGCCATGTGGTTGTTGAGGTTTGTGTTCCTAGTTCCTAGCACCTTCATTTGATACTGTTAGCCAACATGTATTTTCCATTGTTCTTCTTCTAGCTTCAGGTACAAAAATTGCTCTCACACCGGTTGTTCTTGCTAATCTTTACAAAGACTTAAACTTGTTAGAATAGAGAATTGCAATTGTTTCAAACAATTTGGAGACTATGGAACTATCTACATTGGCACTGTGGACTCCTTTTCAGTTGATTTAGATTTGGGTTTGGGAGAGATTTTCAAATTTGAGGCCAAACCTGAATTCAATTAGAGATGGTTTGCCCAGATTTGCTCGATGGGACATGGTGAAGAAACTGAATACCGGGCGTGCGGATTGTTGTGCCCACATGCCAAAAACAAACACCAAATAAACAATCACATAAGAAAGCAACAAGATTTATGTTGACAATACTCCTATGTCCACGACAGAAGATTTCACTATTTGCGGAGAGAAATTACAACTTGTTTATGTCTTTCTCAACCACACCTCTCCTATTCTTTTTCTGTCAGTCTTTGTTCACACTTGCTTGCACACTTTCCACACTGCTTGCACCCCTATTTATGTAGCAATTCTTGGGGACAAAGTTGTACATTGAAGTGTTGGCAATTTGCCAACTTGCTTAGTTTCTAGAACAACTTCTTGTCCACTTGCTTGGCTTCTAGAAATTGCCATTGAAGGTTGAATTCAATGGTTGGAGACGCCTACTAGATACATGGCTAGAATGTGTCAATCACATGTATCTTCTACACTAATCAGATCGGAAAAGATTCAGAATCTACGATGTAATCATAAGCACAAGATGCAAAATCTGACGTGACCTTGATTTGGTTTGCAAAGTTGCATAGAAATGGTGTCTGAAGACCAAAACCTTTGTGTTTCCTTTCGGGGAATCAACAATCACTCTTGAAGATATGATTGTTTGAGGTGGTTACTTTGTTTCGGCTCACTTTGTTTTGAGTTCTTCCAAATCCAAAGAATTAGAGGACATGAAAAATAGATTGCTCAAAGCGTGATTAGAACTTGGAAGAATTTGATACAAAAAGGCATCTCAATCTGGTTGGACCAAAAGATTCATGCAAACAACAGCAAAATTGAGCACAAAGATTTTCTTGCCGTGTGGTTGATGAGGTTTGTGTTCCCAGCACCTCCATTTCATATTGTTGGCGAACATGTATTTTCCGTTGCTGTTCTTCTAGCTTCAAGTACTAAAATCGTTCTCACACCGACTGTTCTTGCTAATCTTTACAAAGACTTAAACTTCTTAAAACAGAAGATTGTAACTGTTTCAAACAATTTGGAGACCGAGGAACTATCTATATTGACAGTTTGGACTCCTTTTCAATTGATTTAGAATTGGTTTTGGGAGAGATTTTCAAATTTGAGGCCGAACCCGAATTTAATTGGAGATGGTTTGCCCAGATTTGCTTGATAGGACATGGTGAAGAAACTAAATCCCGGGCGTGCAGTTTGTTATGCCCAGGTGCCAAAAACAAACTCCAAATAAACAATCACAAGAAAGCAAGAAGATTTACGTGGTTCGGCAATGCGCCTACGTCGACGATAGTGGATTTCACTATTTGAGGAGAAAAATTACAACTTGTTTTTGTCTTTCTCAATCACACCTCTCCCATTCTTTTCTATTACTCTTTGCTCACACTTTTTGCACACTACTTGCACCCTTATTTATACAGCAATTCTTGGTGACAAATTTGAAGTGTTGGCAATTTGCCAACTTGTTCTTTGCACTGCAAGTTGTCGCTGCAATTTGCCAACTTGCTTAGCTTCTGGAACAACAACTTGTCCACTTGCTTGGCTTGAAGAAATCGCCGTTGAAGGTTGAATTCGATGGTTGGATACGCCCACTAGATACATCTCTAGAATGGATCGATAACATGTATGCGATGTACCAATCAGATTAAAAAAGAGTCGGAATGCACGATGTAATCATGAGCACAACATGCAAAATCTGACGTGTCCTTGATTTGGTTTGCGTACTTTAGAGAAATGGTGTTCAGAGACAAAAACCTTTGTGTTTCCTTTTGGGGAATCAACAATCACTCTTGAAGATATGATTGTTTTAGGTGGTTACTTTGTTTTGAGTTCTTTCAAATCCGAAGAATTGGAGGAAATAAAAAATAGATTGCTCAAAGTGCGATTAGAACTTGGAAGAACTTCATACAAAAGGGCATCTCAATTTGGTTGGCCAAAAGATTCACGCATACATACAGCAAAATCGAGCACAAAGCTTTTCTTGCCGTGTGGTTGTCGAGGTGTGTGTTCTCAGCGCCTCCATTTGATACTGTTAGCAAACATGTATTTTCCATTGTGGTTCCTCTAGCTTCAGGTACTAAAATCGCTCTTGCACCGGTTGTTCTTGCTAATCTTTATAAAGACTTAAAACTTGTTAAAACAGAGGATTATAACTGTTTCAAACAATTTGGAGACTAAGGAGCTATCTACATTGGTATTGTGGACTGCTTTTCAATTGATTTAGATTTAGGTGTAGGCGATTTTCAAATTTGAGGCCAAACCCGAATTTAATTGGAGATGGTTTGCCTAGATTTGCTCGATGGGACATGGTGAAGAAACTGAATCCCGAGCTTGCAGATTGTTGTGCCCAAGTGCCAAAAACAAGCACTAAATAAACAATCACACAAGAAAACAAGAAGATTTATGTGGTTTGGCAATGCGCCTACGTCCATGACAGCGGATTTCACTATTTGAGGAGAAAAATTACAACTTGTTTCAGTGTTTATCAACACCACCTCGCCCATTCTTTTTTGTCACTCTTTACTTACACTTGCTTGCACCCTTTTTGCACACTACTTGCACCCCTATTTATACGCCAATTCTTGGGGACAAATTTGTACGTTGAACCAGTGTTTATAAAGGCCCAAGGTGCTGAAGGTCTCTCGGGGCCTAGGCGCAAAGCGCAAGGTGAGGTGAGGTGAGGCGTGGGCTTTATTGAAGTAAGGCGCACAGTCTTAGTAAAAAATAGATAAATTAACATAGATTAATCATTCATAGTACAAAGATAATTTTTTTTTTGATAGAATTATTATGCACTAACTTCAATTTGTTCATCAATTCTTTCTCTTCACTTTATATACACTTTTATTATGTAGGAACTTTGTTTAAACTGTACAAATAACACTATTATTAAGCACAATTTGTTGATTTTTTTTTTTCATTTTAGTTTTTTATTTTCATATATTTGAAGCTGGAAACAAATTTCATGTTAGTTTCATGACAATAAAATTGTGTGTGACATTGTGTATAACTTTTAAAATTATTTTCAATAGTTATTTATGTAGTTATTTTATTTGAATTGAATGTAATTACTTTTAATTGTTTTTTGAATTAAATTTTGATATTTAAAAATTTGAATTCATAACATAAATGAAAAGAATTAATAAAATAAGTGAAGTGAGAGAATAAGAGAGATAAGATAGACAAGAAAAAGGGTTAGAAAAATGGAAAATAATTTCAGTGTAATGTAATGTGTGATTAATTAATTATTTGTAATTTTTTTTTCCCTAACAGAGAAAGGAAAAAAAAAAAAAAAAATAGACCAACAGTGTAATATAATTTGTAATTTTAGTGTAAAATAATTACAAATAATTTGTATTTTACCAACATTGTAAAATAATTTGTAATTTCCATGTCATATAAGCCTTATTTGTATTTTTTTTTTTCAATGGAGACTAAACTGAGAAGAAGAAGAAGAAGCAAAAGAAAAAAAAAAAAAAAACAGAGCAAGTCGAAGAAGAAGCAAACAGCGAAGCAGTGAAAAAAAAAAAAAAATAGGCAACAGATTTCTTCTTCGTTGACCAACGAACCAACGAAGAAGAAGCAGCAGAAGAGAAGAAGAAGAAGAAGAAGAACTGACTTGATGAGCCGAAGTCAACGTTGAGAGAGGAGAGGAGCCTAGTCGAAGTCGAAGTTGAAGTCGATAGATTTTTTATTCGATAGATTAGGGCTTTGAGTGAGTCGTATACTGATTTGGATTGGGTTGTGTTGTATTACATGAGTTGTAATCCTATATGGTTGGAGCCTCTCCCACACAGATCACAACCGTTACATCAGATTCAAGAATAAAAAAACAAGGCCCCTTCAGGCTCGTGCCTCGCTGCGCCTGGTCAAAGTTGCGTCCAAGGCTCGCAACTCTTCAAACGCACCTCGCCTGGCTCCCCTTCAGGCGCAATGGGTGCGCCTCACTGCGTCTTGCCCCTAGGCGCGCTTTTCACAACACTGCATTGAATTATTGGTAATTTGTCAACTTGCTTAGCTTCAAGAACAACAACTTGTCCACTTGCTTGGCTTCTGAAATCGCCATTGAAGGTCGAATTCAATGGTTGGAGACGCCCACTAGATACATAGCTAGAATGGATGTCCTCTGCACCAATGAGATTAGAAAAAGAGTCGGAATTCACGATGTGATCATGAGCACAAGATGCAAAATCTGACGTGACCTTGATTTGGTTTGCAAAGTTGCATAGAAATGGTGTCTGAAGGCCCAAACCCTTGTGTTTCCTTTCGGGGAATCAACAATCACTCTTGAAGATATGATTGTTTTAGGTGGTTACTTTGTTTTGGCTCACTTTGGTTTGTGTTTTTCCAAATCCAAATTATTGGAGGGGAAAAAAAAAAGATGCTCAAAGCGCGAATAGAACTCGGAAGAATTTGATACAAAAAGGCATCTCAATCTAGTTGGACCAAAAGATTCATACAAACAAGCAGCAACATCGAGTAGAAAGCTTTTCTTGCCATGTGGCTGTCGAGGTCTGTGTTTCCAACACTTTCGTTTGATACTGTTAGCAAACATGTATTTTCTGTTGTTGTTCTTCTAGCTTCAGGTATTAAAATCGCTCTTGCAGCAGCTGTTCTTGCTAATCTTTACAAAGACTTAAACTTGATAAAATAGAGGATTGTAACTGTTTCAAACAATTTGGAGATCAAGGAACTATCTACATTGGCAATTTGGACTGTGAGAATATATTTTGTATATTCTCAATTTGGCATGATTGTGTATATTAGGCAATAGGAATTAGGAAAGATTGTGATGTAAATATTTGAATTGGCTATATTTCCTTTTTCAGTCATAGGTTTAGGGTTATATAAACTGATAAACTCTTTGTAAATAACTGACAATTGAATTTACAGAATAACATTCAGAAATCTTACATGGACTCCTTTTCAATTGATTCAGCTTTAGGTTTGGGAGAGATTTTTGAATTTGAGGCCAAACCCAAATTCAATTGGAGATGGTTTGCCTCGATTTGCTTGATGGGACAAGGTGAAGAAACTGAATCCTAGGCATGCGGATTGTTCTGCCCAGATGCCAAAAACAAACACCAAATAAACAACCATCACACATGAAAAGAAGAAGATTTACATGGTTCGACAATGTGCTTACGTCCACGACAGCGGATTTCACTATTTGAGGAGAAAAATTACTACTTGTTTCTTTCTCAACCACACCTCTCCCATTCTTTTCTGTCACTCTTTGGTCACACTTATTTGCACTCTTTTTGCACACTACTTGCACCCTTATTTATACAGCATTTCTTGGGGACAAATTTGTATATTGAAGTGTTGGCAGTTTACCTACTTGCTTAGCTACTAGAACAACTACTTGTCTACTTGCTTGGCTTCTAGAAATTGCCATTGAAGGTTGAATTCAATGGTTGGAGATGCCCACTAGATACATGGCTAGAATGGGTCGATCACGTGTATCCTTTGCACCAATCAGATTGAAAAAGAGGCGAAATCCACCATGTAATCATAGGCACAACATGCAAAATTTGACGTGACCATGATTTGGTTTGCAAAGTTGCAGAGAAATGGTGTTCGGAGACCAAAACCTTTGTGTTTCCTTTTAGGGAATCAACAATCACTCTTAAAGATATGATTGTTTTAGGTGGTTACTTTGTTTTGGCTCACTATGTTTTGAGTTCTTTCAACTGAAGAATTGGTGAAATTAAAAATAGATTGCTCAAAACGTGATTAGAACTTGGAAGAACTTCATACAAAAAGGCATCTCAATCTGGTTGGACCAAAAGATTCATGCAAACTGGCAGCAAAATTGAGCACAAAGCTTTTCTTGCTGCGTGGTTGTCGAGGTTTGTGTTTACAGCACCCCTATTTGATACTGTTTGCAAACTTGTATTTTCCATTGCTATTTTTCTAGGTTCAGGTACTAAAATTGCTCTCACACCGGCTATTCTTGCTAATCTTTACAAAGATTTAAACTTGTTAAAACAGAGGATTGTAACTATTTCAAATAGTTTGGGGACTAAGGATCTATCTACATTGGCACTATGGCCTCCTTTTTGATTGGTTCAGATTTGGATTTGGGAGAGATTTTCAAAGTTGAGGCCAAACTCGAATTGGAGATGGTTTCCTTAGATTTGCTCGATGGGACAAGGTGAAGAAAATGAATCCTTGGTGTGCGGATTGTTGTGCCCAAGTGCCAAAAACAACATCAAATAAACAATCACACAAGAAAATAGCAAGATTTAAGTGGTTTGGCAATGCGCCTACGTCCACGATAGTGGATGTCACTATTTGAGGAGAAAAATTACAATTTGTTTGTCTTTGTCAACCACACCTTCCCTATTCTTTTCTGTCACTTTTGCTCACACTTTTTGCACACTACTTGCACCCTTATTTCTATAGCAATTCTTGGGGACAAATTTGTACTTTGAAGTGTTGGCAATTTGCCAACTTGTTCTTTGCAGTGCGACTTGTCGTTGCAATTTGCCAACTTGCTTAGCTTCTAGAACAACTTGTCCGCTTGCTTGGCTTCTTGAAATCGCCATTGAAGGTTGAATTCAATGGTTGGAGACGCCCATTAGATACATGGCTAGAATGGGTAGATCACGTGTATCTTCTGCACCAATCAAATTGGAAAAGAGTCAGAATCAACAATGTAATCATGAGCACAACAGTAAAATATGATGTGACAATGATTTGGTTTGCAAAGTTATAGAGAAATGGTGTCCGGAGACCAAAACCTTTGTGTTTCCTTTTGGGGAATCAACAATCACTCTTGAAGGTGTGATTGATTTAGGTGGTTACTTTATTTTGGCTCACTCTGTTTTGAGTTCTTTCAAATCCAAAGAATTGGAGGAAATAAAAATAGATTGCTCAAAGCGCAATTAAAACTTAGAAGAACTTCATACAAAAAGGCATCTCAATCTGGTTGGACCAAAAGATTAATGCAAACAGTCAGCAAAATCGAGCACAAAGTTTTTCTTGCTGTGTGGATGTCAAGGTTTGTGTTCCCAGCACCTCCATTTGATACTGTTAGCAAACATGTATTTTCCGTTGTTGTTCTTCTAGCTTCATGTACTAAAATCGCTCTCGCACCGGCTGTCTTTTTTAATCTTTACAAAGACTTAAACTTGTTAAAACAGAGCATTGTAACTGTTCCAAACAATTTGGAGACTAAGGCACTATCTACATTGGCATTTTGGACTCCTCTTCAATTGATTTAGATTTGGGTTTGGGAGAGATTTTCAAATTTGAGGCCAAACCCAAATTCAATTGGAGATGGTTTGCCTAGATTTGCTCGATGGGACAAATTGAAGAAACTGAATCCCAAGCGTGTGGATTCTTGTGCCCAGGTTTCAAAAACAAACACCAAATAAACAATCACACAAGAAAATAGCAAGATATACATGGCAATGCGCCTACGTCCACGACAGCGGATTTCACTATTTGCGGAGAAAAATTACAACTTGTGAATGTCTTTCTCAACCACACCTTTCCCATTCTTTTCTGTCACTCTTTGCTCACTTGCTTGCACACTACTTGCACCCCTATTTATGTAGCAATTCTTGGGGACAAATTTGTACTTTGAAGTTGGGACATTTGTACTTGCTTGCACACCTTTTGCAAACTGGTCTACTTGCTCGGCTTCTAGAATCTGAGGCAACACATGGCAACACATATAGGCTATAAAATGTGAGAGTGTTTTCAATGGCTCCCTGTATGCGATGGATATGAAGAACAGGTTGTTGATCAGGTTTTATTGTGAGAAGTAATAGTGGGTACTAATTGGTTCTGGTTTGGAGGAAGATTTTGAGTCCTTTGCTAGGTGTTTGAAGGTTTGTGAGCTAGTTAGATTCAATTGTATAGAGCAGTATTTTCCACATCGCGTGGCGATGCAATTTTGAATAGATCAAGATCTTTCGGGTTTTGTAGCTTGTGTAAATGCAACTTGTAATATTGCTTCGAAAAATTTCATCAGGCCTATTACAGGTGAAAAGATGTATGTTCCATCACGATTCTTTAAATCCGTTGTAACCACTCGATATTTGTGTTGGTGGGAAAAATCAAAAGTTCAGCGTGTTGTCAAAACAAGAAGTAGATAAACGGAAAAGTATAATGGTTCAGAAAAGAGACAACACAACCCTTATAGAAAGATGGAAGACTATGATCCTACTGGCTTTCCTCCCAAATTCATCGGAAAAATGTTAGATATTCCTCTCGAATGCACTGGGAAAACGTTAGATATTCCTCCTGGTTTTCCTCTCAAATCCATTGGGAAAATGTCTTATATTCCTCTGAGCTTTCTTTCTAAATGTCACGAGAAAACGTCAGATATTCCTCCCAAATGCACTGCGAAAACGTCATATATTCCTCCTGGCTTTCCTCCCAAATCTATTGGGAAAATATCTATTATTCCTCTTGGCTTTCTTCCTAAATGCACCATGAAAATGTTAGATATTCCTCCTAGCTTTCCTCCCAAATCTACCAAGAAAATGTCTAATATTCCTCCTAGCTTTCTTCCTAAATGCAACGGGAAAATGTTAGATATTCGTCCTGGCTTTCCTTCCAAATGCACTTGGGAAATGTCAGGTATTCTTTTTGGCTTTCCTTTCAAATGCACTGAGAAAATGTCAAATATTCCTCCAGGCTTTCCTCCCAAATGCACTGGGGAAACATCAGGTATTCCTGTAGGCTTCACTCCCAATTGCATTGGTAAAACTACTAATAAGGATCCTCGTGTTCTCTGAAGGTGACGTACAAGTGTTTGACACATGTTGGGCGTGGACACGCTCTGGACACGTGTCCGACACTTGGGACATGTTGCGAACATGTTGGGACTGTAAGATTTTTGAATAAACTCGTATATTCGATTGTGAGAGGTCTTAGGTTCAAGTCTCTCTATTGGCATTTGGTATTTGGTCCCCTTTTGTTTTCTTATATCTGTTTGGTTGTCTGCTTCTCCTTCAGCTTGGTTCTTTTTTTGTCTCTCCACGTGCAAGATGGGGTTGCACATGAGAGAGGGTGTTGAATAGCTTGTTATGCATTGTGGGTGTTTGGGAAGTTGCTATTTTAGGAGGCTATTTTAGTTTTTGGCTATTTTAGTAGGCTAAAATTTTTGTGTTTGGGAAGATGATTGGATTTTTTTGTAATTGGATGTGATGTTTGTGAGAGAAAAAGTGAAATGATTATGGGTTTGATGTGATATTTTGTCTTATTGGCTATTTTAGCCTATTTTTTCTTTTTGTGGATTTTAGCCTAAAAGAGGCTAAAATCTTTCTTCCCAAACACCCCCAAAGGGCTCATTTCCTAATAGCTTAGGCTTTTGAGAAAATTTGTAACTTAACATGGTATCAAAGCCGAAGTTCCAAGGATGGGTAGGATACATGTCCTTGGCCTGCATGCCGCAAGTGCTACCAAGTAAGCACGCTGGCATGAGGAAGGACGTGAAGCAAAGTTCCACATTGCTTGGCTACTAAATTAATATGCAATATAAAAGTGTGAGGGCACCCTCACCTCAATAGCTAGCTTTTGGGGTTGAGTTTTACCCAATACCATGTAATAGGGACATGCTTGAGACATGGTGGGCACATGCTAAGGAACATTTTTTTTAATAATAATGATAATAATTCTATTTATTATAATAGCATACCTAAGGTTGATGAATTTGATAAAATTAAACATTTGACATAAAATAAATATTATATTAAATATTTAAAAATATGGCATATGATAAATATATAAAATTATACGTTTTGTATGTGTCCCCAACGTGTTGTGTACTACATTTTTTGAAAATTTGCATGCTTGAGTGTTTGTGTCGTGTTCGTGTCCGTGTCCGTGCTTCTTAGGAATTAGTGTTTCTTATTGGATTTAGAGTTTGAGATATATCCATGTGTTGTGATATAGAGATTCTAGAACCCACTTGATGTTTTTAGCTGTGGAAAGGGATACTAGCTCAATTACTTGAACCCTGTGACATGCTAAATTGCTATAAATGGAATTAGATAATAGACGCTTTTTCCTGTTCTTTACACAATAGTTGTGCCCTTGCGATTTGTTTGTTTACTAGACCTAGAGATTTCATTAGCAAAGGAAAATTATGAAACCAGCATATTAATTTTTTTATACCTCTTTGTGCAAATAATTTTGTAGGCCTGCAGAGCCAGATATTTGAAGTGTTTCCTATATTTTGTTAGCGGCGGGGGGGGGGAGGGAAATTTGAAACCACCATATTAGTGTGTTATTTATTCCTCATGTTGTAATGCATAGAGATTTGAAGGATTTTTTAAATCATTGAGGAACTCAATGGCAAAAAATATTGTCAAAAGAAGGCGCTATAGTAACGAAAAGAAATACCGTGTCATGTACTACAAAATTGTCATTTTGGTTGTCCCAGTGCTAGTAATTTGAGGTGTCATATCAGAAAAAGTATAAAAACATTGTCATAACTATTGTTTGCACTACTTGATCATCACCACTACTTGTGCTTCTTCTCGGTTCCTGATGAGTAATGATGTAAGTTGGACTGGGAGCACAAAGCCGCAGGTAATCTATGTTAAGTTTGGAAATTCATAATTTGATCTTTTATTTTTCTTTGCCAACACCAAACTGGAGTATTGAAGGATTGTACTCCACATATATGGTTTCTGTGTTCCTATTGGGATGTCCTGAATCTGGATCTTGTCATCCTTCTGTAATTTTTTTTTATATTTTTGGTTTCTTGGTGCTGCTGTTTCTATAAACAGTTCTTTAGATAGAAAGATGACGTTGCTGATTGAATGTTTTTGCAGGTGCCTTGGCATTTGATGTAGAATATGGACGATGGTTGGAAGAGCACAATCGGCACATAAATGAGCTTAGAGCTGCAGTCAATTCACATGCAATCGACACTGAACTTCGTTCTATTGTGGGCAATGTCATCACACATTTTGATGACATTTTCAGGTTAAAGGCCAATGCAGCCAAGGCTGATGTCTTCCACATCTTGTCAGGGATGTGGAAAACTCATGCAGAGCGGTGTTTTATGTGGATTGGTGACTTCCGCTCATCTGAACTTCTCAAGGTGAGTCTCGTGATGGTTTTATTGTTTTCATCTACTAGACTTTTGTCCATTGAAAAAATGCGATGCATTAGAGCCGGAATAATGCCTTTCCCAGATGAAAATGGTCCTAAGGATGAATTTGTGCGTGTTTTCTTACAACATATGTTTTAAAGTTTAGGACATGAACTAGCTTACAAAATTACTTCAATTAGTATTTTGTTGTACTTACTCTCTGCCTCTTGTCCATTGCATTATTTCCAATATGTGTGTAAATGTACTGGACAAATCTTGTTTGAGGTATTCATTGCCTTGTCTTCTTATAGTTGTCAATATCCATCTTTGGGATTTTGGATTATGTAATGCATATGGGTGTATAATATTTTTTTTTGCCTTAAAATGTCTTGTAGTTCTTATAGCTGAAATTTTATGATGAAAAGGCTTTGACTAACCAAACGGCCATTGATAAGAGTCGAGTGGAGAAAAATGATTCATGTAGTCGACCCCATTTGATGGGTTTAAGGCTTGGTTTGGTTTGGTTTGGTTTGATGATGTGTCTCGATATACTGAGCAGTGACGGTGATTGTTGAATTCTGGTGCAATTTTCGATTTGCAGTTCTGAGATTCTCATAAAACTACCATTTTATAAATTAGGATAATCATACGGTGACTTGTTTGTAGGTCATGCTAAAGTAATTTATTTCTAGATTAAACATTCTAAAATAATTTATTTTCAGGACTATTATTTCTGTCACGACTCATGATTGTCTTTATGCCTAGACTGTGTCTCATTCATAATTTCCATTTAGCTCTCCAGTATATGTCAATTCCATTTGATCAATATGAACATGCTTGATTTTGATGGCATCATTGCATCATTATATCCAACTGTTTGATTTGGAATTCATCTCCACTATGTATCCTGCTTCTGTTTCTCCCTGGTATGTTGGTTGCACATTGTAATGTTGTCACATTCTTTTCATTGTAGCTGTAAGTTGAAAAAAGTAAATAGTCATTGTTGTGTTAATTGATTATGACAGCAAAGAATTGTTTAGGGAGGTGGAAAACTAGTCTCTAAGGATGATATATATGTATAGATATATTATATATATAATGTGTCGTGTGTGTGTGTGTGGGTGTGTTTTAAGTGCTTGGCGAGGATGAGGGGGCTAGCCTTAAAGTTGCTTATCTTTTGATAAATGAACTGAAAATGACTTGGCCCCTTTTAAAGTTCATAGATCTTAATTGTTTTGTGGTTATGATTTTTCTAAACTGAAGTCAGTAGCATGGCTAGGAGGAAATTCTTGACCGTTATGACCAAAATATTAGAAGCTAATGCCTGTGGTTTTTTCTGCATTACCTTGCCAGAAAATAGTATTTCATAAACTTGTGACAGCAAAAGTATTTGATATTTACTATATTTGTATTTAACACAAAAGTAGTAGCTTTTTAGTTTTTCCTTTTCTTTGATTTGTTTTTATCATTTTATTCTTTTTCTTTTCTTTGAATCAAACCATCACTACAGCTCCTCGTGAATCAATTAGAACCTTTAACCGAACAACAGTTAGCGGGCATCGACAAACTACAACAATCATCGCAACAAGCAGAGGATGCTCTCTCTCAGGGGATGGAAGCATTGCAGCAGTCTCTGGCTGAAACATTGGCCAACGGCTCTACAGACCCATCAGGATCGTCAGGAAATGTGGCAAATTATATGGGTCAAATGGCAATGGCCATGGGGAAGTTAGGAACTCTTGACGGTTTTGTATGCCAGGTAATTTCCCTTCTATTGATTTTTTCATGCTCTTTTGTCTCTCTTGTATGATTATTATGCCTTTGATTGCATGTTGGACACTGACACCCATCGGAAACTTCTGACATGCATCGAACACACGTCCAAACATGTCCTATTTTGTTTCTTAATTGTTTTAGACTTAAACACGCTTCAGACACTAAGGAAAACACATGTGGCTTAAACACTCAAGAAACATATTACAAGTTTTGAACAAAATAACTTGGGATCTAAAATTTTAATGATAAAAAAAAAAATGTAAATTTATATATATTAATCCACTGTCATTTAAACTTTAGAAATTTGTGTTATGTTATATATTTTTATTAACTTTGAATAAAATATTTGTATATATAAATGACATAAAATAAATTTATAAAATCAAGTATTTTGTGTGTGACCTCCATGTTTCATGTTCCTCATTTATTTGGAAAAAAGTTGTGTCACTTGTCTGTGTTCGTTCTTGCGTGGGAGAAGGGGTTAATTTAATATGTATAAATATATTGTTTTTCTTTAATTATTGTATTCTAAGGCTTTTTTTTTCTTTTTTTTTTTCAAACTTAGAAGTGTTTCATGTGTGTCCTCGCGATGGACACGTGTGTCCTACTGTTCAGAGTATGTGCGAGTCTAAAAAAATTGTAAAAAATAATAGGACACTTATTAGGAAGTATCCGATGAGTGTTGGTGTCCGACACGTGTTTGATAAGGACACACCACCTTCTTAGAACCGTGCATTCTTCTAAGAGTACAAGCCTCTTATTATTAACTGTCGAGAACATGTCTTCTAAACTTTAATTTTGTGGACTTGTTAAACAGTACCACTCAAATTAAACATGATCTTAAATAAATTTACACTTTGTTAGTTAAATGATATGAATGTTTTAAAATATTCCGTTCGCATCTCCTTCCTAGATTGACTTTAAAACATACTATATTGACTGAAGGCTTGATAAGCATTGAATTAAACTGAGTCTGCTTTGTGTTTGACAATGGTGAATATCCAAAGGATTTTGAGTTGATGGCACTGAATTGAATTGAGTTTGTGTTTCTTTCTTTTTTTTTTTCTTTTTTTTTTTTTTTTTTTTTTGTCCACTGGATAATAGAAATGAGCAGTGAACATTCAAATGCCTCCCACTATTTTAGTGTGTAATTTTATGTAATTTTGGGCTAGCAGCACAATATCCTTTCCTTTCCTATTAATAAATTTGAATCCACTTATTACCATTTTTTATCATTGAGTTTTCGTTTTGGCAATTACCAGGCTGATAATTTACGACAACGAACGCTACAACAAATGCACCGCATATTGACAACCAGACAATCAGCCCGTGCCCTTATTGCAATACATGACTATTTCTACCGACTTCGAGCCCTTAGTTCTCTCTGGCTTGCCCGACCACAAGAGTGAGACAATCTACAGATTCCCTCCTTATAATACCGTCTACAAGATTAGCTCTAACAGCAAGCGATGCTAATAATCCATGTCTGGTGATGCATGAAGGTTACAATTATTGTATTACAGCCCAGTCTGCACATGTAAATTACTTGTTTCAAGTAGGTGTTGTATGCTAATTTCTTGTGAATGTGCCAATAATAGCATTATGTTGGTATGTACCAAAACTAGGAAGGAAATATCTTCGTAGTGGTTACATGTGAAATAACAAAAACCAAATTAAAACCAAAACCAAAACCAAATTAATTTCTTGAATGAAATTTATTTTGGGTGTAATGTTTAGACATTTTGTTGCGTCACTTTCAATTTTCTCTGGATGTTGTGCATCTGTTAATAATGAACATGTATTGATGAAGATCATGTAGTTTATATTTTATCGTTGTTCAATGTTGCATTCAAACAACCTATTGATTTACTTGTCTGACATGTCAAAAAAGTGCAACAAAAAAACAATTATATCAATGGTTTGGAGTTATCAACCCTAGGTTCTGAAAATATTGCTACTTTCGAAGGCAAACAAATGGTGACTAGGCATTTTTGAGGATCTCCCACAACATTGGTAGCTATGAAGCATAGGCACGAGTACTGGTACGATACGGGTACGTCGATATGGGAAAATTTAAATTCAAAAAAATGGGGTACAGGTACGGTTTGGTACGCTTGCAAAAAATATTTATTTTTAATTTAGAGTAATGCAAAAATTAATTAAATGGTTTAATTTGTTAAGGTCCAACCTATAATTAACATTTAATGTCAAAAGGAAAAGTATAAATCAAAATTAAATGTCAAAATATTTAATAACTTACAAATCATAATTTAATTTTAAAATCATGTTAAGCATAAAACAAAAACTAAAAAAGAAATCTAGTGAAATGATTTTTATCTCTGTAGTAGAAGGAAAATATTGTTTCAACTGAGGTACGGTACGGTTTGGATATATACTAGGTACGCCTGGGTACGTCAAAAGTTAAGAAGAAAAAACTTGGATACGTGTTTCGTGTATCCGGTACGTATACAGAAGTACTATACGATGTACGGTACGCCGGTAAATACCCGGTATGGATACGGCATGTTTTTCGAAATATCCATACTTCATAGATTGGCAGATAGAAGGATATACCCATCCCCATTTTGGTGCCATCATGATAGCTCTTTCATTCCACAGGCGTAAAGGATTACTTGTTGTTTCAAGAACAGCATTTCTTGACTCCACAAATACTAACATGCTTGTATTGCAGCAGTTCAAACAACCTTAAATGCTGGTACTATCCTTGTCACCATTTTTTCCCAATTTGGACATACCTTTAAATGATACCTATATCTTCTCCCAGTCCTGAAACTTCAATTCAAGTCAGGGCTTATACGTATTTGTCTGCAACCGTGGGACTACCGTTGCTGATAGCGGCACAGCCTTCTGTAACACCAGTCCAAAAGCCTCGTCCATGTTGAGCTCAATGCCATCCGGGAGCCTCCAATCAAATGAGTGCACTAGTGTGCCCAAAATGTACTCGACAGCTGCAATTCCCATCCTTATTCCGGCACACATTCTTCTCCCGGCACCAAATGGTATGAGCTCGAAATCATTGCCCCAAGGATCAATCTTTGCATTCTTTTCGATCAAAAACCTATCCGGGTTGAACTCTAGTGGATGCTCCCACACATCAGGGTCTCGCCCAATTGCCCAAACATTAACAAAAAACCTAGTGTTCCTCGGAATGTAGTAACCGTTCACCTCACATGCATTGGTGGATATCCTAGGAATACTGAGGGGAACTGATGGGTGCAACCGGAATGTTTCCTTGCATATGGCATGTAAGTATGGGAGATTAGGTAAATCAGACTCTTCAAGCCGGCGGTTTCTTCCAATTACTTTGTCCATTTCTACTTGTGCAAGCTCAAGAATTCTAGGGTTCTTAATCATCTCTGCTAGCGCCCATTCAACTGTGCTTGCTGATGTATCGGTGCCGGCAATGAACCAGTTCTGGCCATTATTTCAAAATAGTTGTGAGAAACAACTGTATGCATATATACAAGTGCAAGAAACTGCATGCAAAACAAAACTCAGAAACACACTAGTGCAATGAAAGTGAAATTATCATGTGATCTTGTGTTCATCCAATAGCATATGTTTGTGTGGTTGTCTTATTTCTTATTATTTCTGACAATGTTGCCACATGCCCATGTTATTGGACAGGGACATGGCATGGCTGTCTTGTGTTGTGTTTTGAGAACAATAGAAAAGTAAAGGAGCATCCTAAATGGAGTCCCTAAGAAAAGAGATTTTTTTGAAATTCTTAATTATTCTTTATTTGTACTAAACATAGTTATGAGTCTGTTTGGTACAACTTCAAATAAGTTAAAAAATAATAATCAGAAAATATAAGTTAAGAGTACATACCTCTCTCTTGCTTCCTAATAATCAATTTATTTAAGTTAATTTTTTCTTGTAAACATAAGCAGAAATTGTACCAAACATTTTGACATTCAAAATGATGGGAAAAAAATTATTGAGTAGCTCCATGAGCTACACCAAACGTATATCGCTCGCATTATCGCCCTCGTTTGTTGTTCAATTTGGGAAGAGCAAGTAGATACATGAATCAAACTAATCCAGTCAAATCAAAATTTGGTTTTTGTTTTTGCATTGTTGCTTCATTTTAATTCTTGAATTTATTTATTGTTCAATTTGGGAAGAGCTGAGTTCTTTGGAGGAAAAAATATGAAATTTAGACCTTTTTAACCATAGAATTGGGGGAACTATTATTATTATTATATGGGAAGTTATGAATTCAAATCTCAAAAGGAAATCCCAAAGGCAATTCAAACCTAAGATTTAAAATTTCAGTAATTACAGAATTTAGATTTTTATTAGTCAATAAAGCGGAAAATTGCAATTTTGGTAAAAACAAATTTAAAATTGAAGAAGCATAGGAAATCCCAAACTTAAGGATTCAGGATAGGCCCCCACTCTCTTTGTGCACCCAATACTTAGAAATCAAAATTTTAATATTTAAAATTTAATTGAGAATTTTGGTTTCACAATTCAGTAAAAAATATGACTTGAATGCTAAAATTTAGATTTATTTTGGTTGGTGAAGCAGAAATTTAGATTTATTTTGGTTAGGTAAAGCAAAAAATTGTCATTTTGGTAAAAATAAAAAATAAAAAATAAACTCATAGTTCTCATATAAACGGAAATCCCTCCGGTTTTCTCCCTAGTGGTATGGGATGAAGCACACTAGGTAAAATAATCAAAGTCATTGCCAACAGTTTTGACTTTATCCCATTAAAGATTAAAATATACTAATAATAAAAAGTAAAAAAAACATACACTATCACCATGTGGAGTTTAGGGAATGCATACCAAGAGAAGTGCTTTAATATTGGTCACTGTGAGCTCCAAGCCTCCGGAAACCTCCCTGTTGGCCATCACAACGTCGAGAAAGTCTGGATTTCCCTCACGTTCGTGTGCGGTGAACGAGTGTTCTTCAATCATTTTTGTCAATAAATCATCAAATTTGTCGTGTAGACGCTTCATTTCCCTCTCAATCCCTTGTAAGTCCATCCACGCAATCGCTGGTATAAAATCACCAATATTGAACAACCCCGCCAGTCTCATGAGTTCCATGACCATGTACTTGAACTCATTGGACTCCGAACCCTGTGTAGCAAATACGCGACGGCTAAGACTTTTTTGTCCTATTAGGTTAGCCATGGCACATAATAAGATTTCTGGGACCACCACGGGTTCACCCTTTTGGCTCAACTCAAACATAGCTTGGATCACATGCCCAAGCTCTTTTCTCCTAATGTGAGCCCAATCTTTATATGATTTAGCTCCAAGCATGTACAAATTACTCAACTTCCTAAGCAAGTTCCACCGAGGTCCAATGTCCGCAAAAACAAAATCTTGTGCTCCATAGGCAATGTGGGTTGCACCAGCATTGGGTGGCCGGTTTGAGAAATTATGATCTAAGGACTTGAGAAATGCATGAGCTGCATTTGGCGTGGATGCGACCACCATGTCACAAGTGCCCATTTTTAGGTACACAATGGGTCCGTATTTTTTTGCCATTTTAGATAGGGCAACGTGGGGCATAGCCCCCAGGAGAGGCAAGCAACCCACCACCGGCCAGCCAGCAGGGCCTGGTGGCAACCGGTGGCTGAGCCTTGATTGAACATATTTTTTTATGAAGAAATGAGTGATGAAAAAGATTAGAGTTGCAGAGAGGAGCTCAAGAATTATTGGACCCATGTTTTGAGTACCAAATGCTTGTGTTGTGTTGGTTTGTTAGGTATGAAGTTTATAGGGCTCTCACTTTAGTGATTTGGTGACCAAAGGTAATATGGAATTTTAGTTGGACTAACCTCAAGTGGAGATATCTTGAGAACAAAAAGTAATTTTTATCACAGGAAGTTCAATCATTAAGCTATTTAGACTCTTTTCAAGGCTCAATAAAAATTTAAAAAAAAAAAAAAAAGTTCTTATTCCCGAACATTAAATTTTTCAAAAGTTTAGTTAGCTTCATTTTAATATTTAGTTTGTGGCTCCAAAAATCTTGGACCACTGTTTTTCACATTAAAAAAAAAAAACAGAAAATTTCAAAAGTTGAGGTTTGTGTGTTTTTAAGAATTTTATGTGCTACTTAGGTAAGTTGCATTAGAGTTTGATGATATGGTTGGTCAGGAAACATTTTTTCACTTACCACAGAGGAGGTTGATGGGGTCTTCTCATGCTGGCCAGTGAGTCTTCTCTACCAGTCTAAGATGCTGCATAGAATTTTTTATATTTACATACACGTATAAAATAATCATTAACGGGTTTGTTTTTTTTAAAAGTTCGCCATCTCAACTTACAAAATATTTGGATTTGGTAAGTCTCTTTTAAAATAGATTTAGTAACATGAATCATTCACTTTTTAATACTTGTTGAATAGAATATTCATGCAAAAACTCAAAAAGATCGGATATCATTAATTATATATTTGAATTAAATTTGTATTACAAAAAATGAATGGTTATTCTTGAAATTATATTTGTCGTCCATTTTTTAAAAACAAATATGATTGAAACATATAGTTATTGATATCAAATTATTTTAATTTTTTGTATGAATATTCTACTCAACGAATTATAAAGGTTCAAATTACTAAAATCGGTTCTAAAATGAACCTACCAAGCCCAAATGTTCTCTTAAATTGATATGACAACTTCAAAGAATCCATTTTTATGACGTTTGTAGTGTTAATACCACAAATGTTATAATTATATCATTTTCAAGTCATAGCTAAAAAAAATACAATGTGTTATAACCAAATATCCACTACAAAAAATTAAGATTTTAGATACCAAAATTTAGGGGACAGAATTATTTTTTAGGGATATGGGGTTGGTAGGGTTTGGTATCTCCTTCGTAAATTTTGGGATGTTAAAGGAAGAGCTTATGGTGAATTGAAATTGGGTTATGTTGTGATTGTTTACAAATTTTGAGGTTTTGGATTAAGGTTATTGGGTGTTGGTAAGCCCCATGTATGTTGGGATTTGGAATAATGAGGACTTGTTTTTAAAACAAAGTGTGATTAATTACCTCCTTTATAAAACATAAGAGTTTGGAATGTACGGGAATATGGAAATATCTATGAGTGTATTTATTATTTTGATTACGTAATTGGCATCTAGAGTTTTGTCCTTAGCCATCGGTGGATAATGGTATTGATTGTTGGTAGATACGTGCTATGAGTACTATTGAATGGATGGGATGATTGAAAAGGATAATAGTATAAAGGACTTGGTAATGAATTCAGGTGACAAAAGTCGAGGTGTGACATAATGGACTCACAACATAGCCCATTTCTAAAATGGCTTGGTGGAATTTCAAGTACCATTGTCTAGAAGATTGTTTAAGTTCATAAAAGGATCTCTTCAACTTGTAGACTTTATCCTCGTTGCCTTGGATTTGGAAACCATCAGGTTGCATCATACAAATTTCCTTTATTAATTCTCCATTGAGAAAAGTTGTTTTAACATCTAACTGATGTAATTCTAGATCTATCTTGGCTATGATTTCCATTATTATCCTTATTGAGGCAAATTTTGTAACAGGAAAATACGTATCTACGAAGTCTACTCCAGGTTGTTGAGTGAATCCCTTAGCTACTAGCCTTGCCTTGTATCTCTCCAAACTTCCATCTACTTTGAATTTCTCTCTAAGAACCCAATTGCAACCAATGACTTTTCTTCCATTTGGGAGATTGGTTAATTCCCAAACATCAATTTTCTTAATCGACTCAAGTTCTTCATTCATTGCCTGAAGCCATTGAGTAACGTCACTGCTACTTATTGCTCCATTGTAACTAGTAGGATTATGGAGGTCTTCAACTTGAAAAACATAATGGTCTTTCAAAACAATAGATGGACGTCTTGCTCTCTTACTCCCACTTATCTCAAGATTCGAATCAGGTAAAACAACATCACTTTGTTTTCTTTCCTTGCACTATTAGGTTAATTTGTGAGAACCTGTGGTTCTTGTGACAAATAGTGGAGAGAAGAATCCTGAGATACCTCGGAGAGCAATTCAAGTTGCTCAAGTGGAGTAATAAGATCAGTGGATTCAAGAAAAATAACATCTCTACTTTCTATTAATCCACGTTCAGGATGGTAAAAGTGATAATCACTCCCAATTTCGACATAACCAATAAACTTGCATTCCCAAGTTTTACTTCCCAATTTATCCCTTAAAGGTTTGGCAATAAGTACATGTGCTTTGCATCCCAAAACTTTGAGATTTAGAATATTAGGTTTAGTACCATTCTAGTGTTCATAGGGAATTAGAGGTTTGGCTTTTGTTTAAACTCTATTTAATATGTACGCAGCAGTGGACAAGGCTTCTCCCCAAAAATAAATGGGAAAGTCAGCATGAGCCATCATAGATCTTGTCATTTCCATTAGAGTACGATTTTGTCTTTCTGCAATTCTATTTTGTTGTGGAGTATAAAGCATTATAAACAAATGTTTGATGCCATTCTCCTTGCAGAAAGAATCTATAGCTTCATATTTGTCACCTCTATCATTATTCAAGTTTTTAAAGGACCAACCAAGTTGCTTTTCTACCTCTAATTTATATTCTTTAAATTTTTCAATTGCCTCTTGATTTGTGTTTAAGAAGGTAGATGTGTCCATATCTTGAATAATCATTAGTGAAAATAATAAAATATTTCATGCCTCGATGAGTCTTAGTTCTTAAAAGACTACAAATGTCAGAATGAATTATTTCAAATAATTCCGATGATTTCCAATGTTTTGAAAATGGCTTGCTAGTCATTTTCCTTTTGATGCATGGTTCACATGTATCAAAATCATCGAAACACACTTTAGGCAATAGTCTGCTTTTACACATTCTAGACATTTTATTTTTATTAATATAACCTAATCTTAAATGCCATAAATAAGAACTATTACTAGTAGAGATATGCAAATAATCAAAAATACATACTTTATTATCAATAGAAAAAGAGTACATATGTCATTCACTCTTACACCTTTCACTAATACATTTCCTTTCTTAATCAACACTATGTTAAGCCTAAAATTAATCTCAAAACCCTTTTGGGTTAACATTGGTTAAATTTCTTTGGATGCTAGGTACATAAAGAACATCATGAAGTACGATGGAAGATCCATTAATAGAGAATTGACAATTGTCGATACCCAAAACATCACTGTAAGAGTTGTTGCCCATATAGACTCTATGTTTACCAATCTTCTTTTTAGTAAAATCCACGAACATTTCTTTGCTTTGCACTATATGTCTAGTTGCAGCAGAATCAATCCACCATGAATTTGATGAAGGTTCAATTACTATTGCTTCAGAAACTGCCATGGCAATGGGGTTATGATCCTTTTTTTGCTTGCTCTTAGGACAAGTGGCTTTAATGTGACCTTTTTTATCGCAATTGCAGCATGGGCCAATCCAGTCTTCTTGTGTTGTTGTTTTTGCCAACCTTACTACTTTTGCCACCCTTTGTGGAACCCCTTCTTCCATTTTTTCTTGAAAAAAGTAGTCTTTCTCTTGTTGAATGGCGTGTGGAAATTATTCTGTGGCTAGTTGAAGATTGTGCCATCAACAAGTTAGAAGACAATCCTTCTTTGCGCTTACGCTTCATTCGTTCTTCTTCCAAAACTAAGAGTACAGACAATGTTACCATTGAAATCTCTCGTAAGCTATGAGTTAGAGATGTGACAACATGATCCCAAGACAATGGAAGATTATTAAGTATTGTAATGACTTGCATCTTGTCTGACAGAGGATTGGATAATTCTTTAACAATTAATTCCATTTGATTAACATGATCACCAACATTGTCATTATCACTCATACGAGTATTATTATATTTGTCCAAGAGCAATTGTATTTGAGTGTCTGATTGAAATCTATACTTACTTTCTAGTGCTTCCATCAATTGTTTTACAGTTTCATGTTCTTTAAATAGAGGAATAATTAACATAGTTGCCTTTGCCATTGCATCATCCTTTATCCACTTATTTTGAAACCAATTAGAATCATCCTCTGGTTTATAAGTGAATAAAATATACAAAGTTCTCTCATGTGTAAGAAGATAAGAAATGTGGCGTTTCCATACTCGAAAATTATTTCCATTAAGCATCTCAATTCTTAAAGCATCAATAGCACTTTTAATTGCCATTATAAAAAGGTGTACTATTAAATAATATTAAATATATATACACAATTATGGATCCAAGGTTATTAAAGAAAAAAAAAACTGTTTTTTAATTTTTAATTTTTTATTTTTATAAAGGCTTTTGGAGTTCTTTATTAAATTCTAAAAATTTTAATTTTTGAATGACTCAATTTTACTTTGTAATGGATAAGAATAGGCCAAAATATATGTTGAGACCCTAAGAATTGAGCCTGGATTGAGAGTTTAGGCCACTTGTAGTTTCGGGCTAAATTCTTTTAATCCTAGGCATTTTTCTTGTTTGGTCTTGAATCGGGCCCAATGGCCAAAACAAAAAACAGTAGCCTTTGATTGTGCTTTCTTGTTATTTAAACAAGAAATTTCAACAACGGTAATATTGCAAGTTAGGTTGTCTTCTCTGGCGTTGGGTGTCGGAGAGCAAAGCTTGAAATCAACTTTTGTAAAATCAATTCATTGTCATATTTCACAATGAAAATCACCGTAATGCTCGAAATTCTGTGACGAACAAGAAGCCAGTGATATAGAGGTAGAATGACAACCAAAAAATGATTTGTAGAACTTATCCCATTGATAATACTCAAATTCAACTTCGGCAAGTGTTCTACGGTCGTTTCTTCCCACAATAACTTCCTTCGAGTGTGTTGTTGGATTGATTATGCGTTGGTGGTGTTTGAACAACCGAATGAAAGTCATCAAAACGAAACACTGCTTGTCAATTGTTCACTGAATTTTGAACAAAATAAATTTTGAAAATTCTCTCTTCTTGGCATTGTAATTCAACATTTGCATACTCAATTAAATCTCTCTCTGATACCACTGAAAGATAAATTAACAATGGCGAAGATCGATAATCCCGTAAGAGTGTTTATCACGCAAGAAAATCAAGGATCCGGGAGAGACCAAAAACAAAATGATTCAAGTGGGTTGCAACTTCACTTGCCATGAGTATTTATATACATCATGGTGGCTATCAGGAATGGTTACACCTGTTGAGTTTGTTTCACAATACTAATAGGTACCACCTTTCATTTTTTTTGATCGGCAAAATAAATCTTTATTGATGGAATCAAACGAAAAGAAAGAGACATCAATAAAGAGGAGCTCAGAGCTAGAAGAAGCTCAAAGCTCCAGTTGGTGAGAAACCAACAAAAGGAGAAAAACAAAACAGAAGCATTGACAACCAAAAGGACCAGCCTGATGAAAAATAAAGAGCTAGCACAGCTAAGGGAACTTGCGACGATCACCCCCAAAGAATCAGCAGTAGCACAAACACAGCATTCACCCCAAATTCCAACAGCAAAACTGCAGCATTCAGACACTTCTGACACAGAGAATTTCACCAAGCAACACAACAACCACACAGCAACCAGTGTATAGATCTCCACCTTTCATAATAACCTTTCACCAATGCTTATATCATTTGGTGTTTGAAATTTAAACACACAACTTCCAGATTGTTCTCAACTTTCTTGCAGGAAGGTTTGTATATCACCACTTTGTAAGTTATGATTCAGTGTGACAGGGTCCATCATATTATGATGTGATCACCTCTTATACCTTCAGATATAGATAGATAAATAGATTAAGTGGATAGATACGTGATTCATGGACAAATATATGACACATTGACAAATATGTGATATGAACAAATAAACAAATACATAAGGGTAATATGTTATTTTCAAATTATTGTCCTTTTGACTCTAATATTTGTACAAAAAATTTTAAAATTTTCATTGAATACAATAAAATATAAAAATATACTCTTTTTTTTTTGTATTCAATGAATTTTTGAAAGTTTTTTTATTTTGCAAAAATTTGCTCCTTTTAAAGTGTATCTATATTAAATGAATCAAAAAAAATTAAAAATAATTAAAATTAAAAAAAATCACTAAAATTAAAAAAATACGAATTGAAAACTCAAAAATTATATTTTTATTTTAAAAAAAGCGTATTTTTAGTGAATTTTCAATACGTATTTTTTTAAAAATTTTTAGTGAATTTTTTAATAAAAAAATTTAATTTTTAGATTCACTTAATGTAAATACACTTAAAAAGTATAAAATTTGTACAAGAATCTTTCAAAAATCATTGAATATAAAAATTCTATGTATTTTAGTATTTTGTTGTATTCAATAAATTATTTAGAATTTTTTTGTATAAATTTTATTTTTTTTAAGTGGATCTAAACGGTAAAAAAATATTTAAAAAAATTCACTAAAAATTAAAAAAAATGCGAATTGAAAAATCATAAAACTATTTTTAAAAATTCAAAACCAAACGTAGTTTTTACTTTTGTCTTATTGTCTTTGTAATCCTAAAGGTTGTTTTGGGAATTGGCTTTTTTTAGTGGGTTGTTTTGGGAATTAATTTTTTAAAGTGATTTTTTGATTTTTTTTTTACAAAAAGGCGTGCAAAAAAATAAAGATAAGAGTTAAAAAAAAATTTAGTGATTTTTTAACTTTTTGATTAAAATTTAATGCTACCAAACCAACCCTAAAAGTAAGAAGATACGCTTTGGCTACTTTCAAAATATATGTGTGTACCATACAAATATGGTATATATATATATATATATATTGTGAGTGTTGAATTTTGACCTCACAATCAAATCAAATCTTGTCTCCGAGATTCAGGGAATAAAGCTGACAAGCATGCGCAAGATAGAGAAGCCTAATACTTGCACACAAGAAGACAACAAACATCGGTGGTTCGTTCACCTGAAGGCACTCCGACGATCAAGTCAGTCAACTTATCTCTCAAACATAACAACTCAATCACAAAACTCACAAAGTAAACATACCTTAGACCCATGGGAATACCTCCCTTTTATAATGAACAGTGCCCTCTTCCCCCTAAAATTCTTACTCCATAGGACTTTATCCCTTACAAGGATATCACTTATCCAAAACTCCTATTTAAATTAGAATAAACTCCCTCAGAGTCCATCCTTACCCAAATAGGTAGTCTAACATCATTCAGGACTCTTGTCCCTTATCTAAATATCTCAAATTATGATATGATCGCATTATATCTAGACAATCCAAGACCCCCCTCCCCCCCATGTGACACCTTGGCTAACTATTTAGGCCATGTGGACAACTCAAAAATATGTCCTCACAACTACCGCTTAAGTTCTATTACCTCGGCAAACTGAGGTGATGGAACCTACATCATTTGTCCTCCTAACATGTCAGCTAAACAACATGCTAAAGGATACTCATCCAACCGAGATCATGACTCATCGGCTTCAAGAAACAAGGACACCCATACATCCATCCATCAAGAGCCAAAGACCAAGAAGAAGATGGTCTTGTTCAAGATCACCCCACTAGCTGAGATCATCATTTGCTAACTCAAGAAATCCAAAATTTAATTCACGTCTTGTCAAAACAAATTCAAAACCATCAAACCACCTTAATAACGTATCGTCTCCCTGTTGATTCATACATGTCCCATTACTTTAACACTCGCCGCTTGACATCAATTGATGTCAGCATGACACGTTTCCCAAGACATTCAAATCATTACATTTTACTGCCTTTTTTAATTCCCACAAAACTCTTCACTCTCTCTCTCTCTGCCCCTTCACTTCTCATTCCTAGCTCTCTCTCTCTCTCTCTCTCTCTCTCTCTCTTCGCTTATATTTTCTCTCTCTAACTCTGAAATCACCATTATTGTTCCCTTGAAGCTTATTGTGGCAACCACTCTGTTCTTCTTCTTCGGCAACTAAAACACAACTCTACTTCGATCAATCAACTCGTTTCCTCCCAGCAATCAAGAATTTGCCCTCTTTTTCGCCTGAAACCTTCTGTAAGTCATCTGACCTTTAGATTTCAATTTCAACTTCTGAATTTCTTGAATATGTTCTTCACTGTTCTCCTCAATTTCCTAGTTTTGCTTCAAGTTCTTGCATACCAAACTTTTACTTTTCACATTCTAGACCAAAATCTGAATTTCACACACTCAAATCACCCTAAGCAAACACATACTTTACAATTTCCAGAATCTCAATAGGACTCTCAGAACTTCTTCAAATATACTTCTAATTTCTGCATTCCAACCTTTTCTTTTGCACATTTAGTCTTGAAATTTAAGTTTCGCTATCAAATCATACCAGAAAAACATAGGACTTAACAAACTCCAGAATAAACATAGGATTTCTAGAACCTCCACAAGATTTCCAAGATCCTTGTATTGAAAACCCTAGGTTAACAACACCAAGAACTCACCACTCCTTAAAAAATGGGTATGCATAAATGGATGGTAGACAACCCTACTAAGACAGAAAACTTTCGCTGAGAGTTTGGCATTTCAGCCGATGTCCATATTAAGCTTGCCGGTGAGAACTCAACTACACTTGGAAAGAACTACATGTCTGTCATGACCTCATTCCGCCCCCAATAGAATGATGCCGTGATAGTCTGTAATATTAGATTATTGAAGGCCAACTTATAGAGATTCACACATACAGAGCATAAATAAGGGGCATACATGTGCAAAAGCAATAAATTCAAATCTAATTAGTCCATAAAAGCTGTGCATAGATCAAATGAAATGGCATACATTGAGATACATAAACATTAATATGGTTTTACAACTTAGATACAAAAAGATAGTAAGCTTGTATGTAAACATCCTCATGTTACATCTTGATCAAAAGGCTTCTCTTGCCAAAACATACAAAAGAAATAATCTACAAGCTAAGAAGCATAATCTTCAAGATGATACAAAAACATGAAACAAAACACATCTTCCAACAAAGTTTAGGTGGCATCACCTTCTTGTTCATCACCGACATATATATAAGGGAGATGTGTAAGCTGAAAACTCAGTGAATGATATAACTAATAAAGGTATGAATGAATGATATCCAAGATTTTATCAAAACAATACATATCATAGCTTATAACAAATCAAAGGATGAATCATGTTCATCAATCACAGGCTTTCAAAGCTTCAAAGGATGTTTATTAACATCTACATAATACAAAGGATGAACATTCATTAACAAAATAAAGGAATAACCGATCCGGAATCGATTAGACAAGCCCACCCATCAGTGGCAAAGGAGATATCACAAACAAAGGTACTAGTTGTATTTAAGTCCCCTAGCACACAAGGACCTTTCAAGAATGTCATCAAGACAAACATAATACTTGATACAAAACTAAGGAATAATCATTCATGCTTGATCAAATACTTTTCCAAAACAAAGCAAAAATTTTATCCAAAACATTATAACATAACTTTATTAAAAATACCACTCATAACAGCTCTTCAATTAAGGGGATTACGGCAAAGATCCAAGACCTACAAATACATGGCAAATCCCATTGATGCACTTCAAGAAGACAAGAATAGATGCTCAAAGATGGTTATGCAATGCACTCTCAAAACAAGCTTCAAATGAGTAAAATAGATCTCGACATTTCTTTCCAAAACCAAGTCAAAACAAAACAAAACATGTGCTAGGAGTTAAATCAATGTTTTTTTTCTTGGAAAAGTACGCTAAGTACAAACCAGTTCAAGGAATGGATGCACAGAGATGAACTAGACCGAAATGACCTAGTTAGGTGAACTCAGGAGGTCTTGGCTGAGATGTGAACTGCCCGCCCGGGATGTTACAAGGTGTTAGCAAAGATGTGTTATGGTCGACCTAGGTATTCATGTAGGGTAGACCAAGGTGCAAGTGATCATGCAAAGTAGGCCAAGATGAGAAGCAATGTTTGGCCTAGGTGTGAAGGCTAGACAAGAGTGGGTCTCGAGGACCACACTTAGGGAATAATGGAATTCGGAACCTGGGTTTCTCTTAAAGAATATGAAGAACATGAATGCTAAAGTCATAACTTCTTACTCAAAATTTGGGATCTCATGATATGAGTTCAAAAACATGGACTTGGGTACCCATACTTGAAGATTTCATGAAAATAAACACAAAAACATAGAATTATATACAAACTTTTAGATCAAAACAAAGCTTTTCTTTAAGAACACAAGAACATCACTTTCTCTCTTTAAAACAAAACTTTAAATCAATGCATGGCTCGTGAATCATACTAGATCATACAATGTGATCAGATTAACATAAAAAATAAATAAATAAATAAATAAAAACAATAACAAAAGTAGATCAAGAATCTAACCTCAAAACACAAATCAAATGGTTCAAAGTCTAAGAATGAAGCTTGGAAAATCTAGTTTCCTCTAAGAACTTATTCTTCTTTTTCTTCTAGAGCTTTTCTCTCTTCTTAGACAAAGGCATGGCAAATGATATGGGTTTCTCCACTAACAACTAACTAATACCCACTACTATGACACGTGGCATCATGTGATAACCCTGGTCCGTATTATGCGAATTAACCTTAATTATGATTGTGATTATGCGTTTGATATGATTTTGGGTGCCATTTATGTGAATATATGTGATTTTGAATTTCTATCTGTTCACCGTAGGAAAATCTGTTTGATTATCTGCTTCGGAACTTAAATTGAAGGCCCTATCGGCCATAGAAACCGAAATTGACTACGCCATTGTGATTGGCATAATTTTTATAGCCTACAGTGAAATTTAATTGAAAATTTATTTGGACCAAAATAATTTCAGAACGATCAATTAAGCTTTATTATTTAACTCTAATCAATGTAATTAGTGGGAGACTATAAAAGGAGCTTTATTATACTTATATTCATTTTATTTGAGCTCAAAGCTGAAAATTACTCTAAGGAAAGAGAGTGAGGGTCGGCTAGACAGAGAGAGAGGGAAACAATTGGAGATTTGAGCAAGAGGCTTGGAAACCTTGAAGATTAACTTAAGAATTGGCTAGAATTTGGGTGTTTGAAGCTCCTAGGTGAGTAAATTCATGAATTTTAGTTTGTAACTTTGTGAATTCAAAGTTGATTAATGATCAAGAACAAGAATTGTGTTATAAGTGATGAAATTGAAGCTAATGTGTACATGCATGCATAGAATTACCATGATTTGGCATAATCAAGCATGTATTAAGTTGAATATGGGAATATGAGCATTGAAGCATACATGCAAGTATAGTTTTGTTGATTTTCATGATTTTGAGCATCATTGGTGCTATTTGAAAGGGAATTGACGTAAAAAATTTACATGCATGTTTGGTTGTTGGGAATATGGAGCTTACATGAGATTTGAAGGCATGAGTTTGATTATACAAAAGAAGTGTTGAATAATTTGAGAATGTGACCATGATTTTGAGCAATTGACCTCATCTTGCTTGTATACTCATGATATATAATGTATTTGCATGTTTTGGAACCAAAATTATGAGTTTTGAACCTTTGGAGGTCGAGTTTGAACTTAAAGAACAATTCTGGATTTTTCAGAATTTGGCATGTCTGCTCGAGCGGGTAAGGTGCCGCTCGAGCGGGAAATACGAGCTCCCAGAAGTTTTGCAGACATGGATGTCCGCTCGAGCGGGAAGATTCACCCTCGAGCGGGGAGCCATGTAATGAGACTTTCAGCTGGAGCCCCCGACCTCACGCTCAAGCGAAAAAATGAGGTAACCAGTACTTTTGCAGACCTAATGGGTCCGCTCGAGCGGGCAAGTCCACGCTTGAGCGGGGACTCTGTTTCTGAAATTTTGTAAATGTGTTCTGTGTTTCATTTTCCGTTCTCTTTCACTTCTAAGTACTCTTAGGCATGCATGGAGCATTATGAATGAATTAAAAGAATAAGAAAGAAGCCCAAGAGGAATGTATGAATTAAGAACGGATTAAATTGTTTGTGACCCATATGTGTTATGTAATATGTAGGGTCAAGCTCAAGGGTGAATCCATCGGCAGAGCACTATGAATAATATCTTAATAAAGATGTCTTGAAGTATGTTATTTGTCCAATTGCTTATTTCCCTATAAGTCTTATAAGCTTGTTAATTTGAATTGTGGACAAATGTTTGCTATGCCAAATGAATGGGCCAAAGGCCAGTCTGACATGAATGAAAGAATGAATGGACCAAAGGCTAGTCTGACATGAACGGAAGAATGAATGAGCCAAAGGCCAGTCTGACATGAATGAAAGAATGGTTGGGCCAAAGGCCAGTCTAACATGAATGAAATAATAAATGGGCCAAAGGCTAGTCTGACATAAATGAAAGAATGGTTGGGCCAAAGGCCAGTCTGACATGAATGGAAGAATGAATGGGCCAAAGGCCAGTTTGACATGAATGAAAGAATGGTTGGGCCAAAGGCCAGTCTGACATGAATGAAAGAATGAATGGGCCAAAGGCCGTTTGACATGAATGGATTGGGCCTGAGGCTGTTTGATGTGTTTGGAACCGCAGTTACTTGATATATATATATACATATATACTAGATAGAAAAGTGAATTGGGCCCAAGGCCGTTTGGTGCATATCGTTCTAAATACTGTTCGTGTATCTTCCTTATTTGATATTATTCACTGGGTTTTCGCTCACGCTCATTCATGTGTCTGTAGGTGAGCCAAGGGAGGTCCAAACCCAGCCTCAGTGAAGTTTGTGAGAAACAGTCAAGGTTTTGAAGAGTCAGCCCATACGTCTCACGCGCGAGACTTGTTTTCGCCCTTTTGCTAGTTTGCTATATTTTGTCATGTTGGTGAGAACTTTGGTTTACGATTGTATATAGTTTTGATTGGCTGACTTAGACATGAATGATCCTGTATGTACAGAACCTTGTGTTATTACATATTCTGATGTGAGTTATTAACATGTATATGCATGGATTGTTATGATGTGCCATGTAAGCACAGCTCTATGGACAAAAGTTTGAATTCGCTTCCGTTTAGCCCCTTTACTCTGATGAGTTATGTCTTGTTTGGTTTGAGGCCGTAGGTAATCCCTTGATTACTGGCCGGTTATGTCCTTAACCCATAGGGGCGGGTTCGGGTCATGACATATCATCTAGTCAAGCCTCCTCAAAAGGCGTCAGAATGAAAGGACAAGAGTAGATCAAAGTGTACACAACAAGTAAGATGGCATAAGCACTTCTAACAAGGCAAGGATCCTAGATCAAAACATAGGCTTCAGTCAAGTAAGGTCTCCCTGAGCTCAGCTAGGAAAGGTGACACTTGGCCTAGGTGTGACACACCTCGACTTAGGTTATACAAGACATGGAACAAAAGTTGCTAGGTGTTGGCTAAGGTGCACAACTCGACAAGAAAGCTCCCAACATAGCTGCAAGGTTCAAGGATCAAAGATCTTGAATGCCTAGGTGATGCACACCTTGGCTTAGGTGCAAAGTTGGAGATAGAGGACAACTAAGATGGTTCCAAGATGGCCTTAGGTGTTGTCACTCAATAGCCTAGGTACAACAGGTTCAAAGGTGTGACCCAGGTATAAGGTAGAAAAGGTAGATAGCTTAGATTCAACACACAAAGCAAGGAATAAAACAGGGATCTTATACTTAGGCAAAACACAATAGCATCAAAACAAGATAGGATCCCACACTTAGACAAAATATCACAGTTTACAAGATGTAATCTTAACAAACCAAAATCATTCAAATTCTCATAGATATGATTAAAGCAAAATGAGGGTCATTATAATGTTCGTCTCTATAGTGTCCATTATAGAGATGGAATCAGATTTCCCTTAAACACCTTATTCTGAGAGATGATGCACTACTATCAGCTCACCCCGATGCGATTAGCCATAAGCACATTTAGTATAATTAATGGTATCGCCGACTTATGTCACCAACATAACGGCAGACTGACCCTCCTTGACGTCGAATACTGTTACACCATTTATGCTCTCAAATCCAAGAACGGTACCTCATACTACCTCAAACCTAGATCCATAGCTTTCAAAATGATTGCCGACCTTCTCGACTCCAACAAAGGTATTGGAGATAACTACCCCATTGTAATAACCCCATTTTTGAAATTTTGTCTTTGAGGCCTAAGTGCAGGCCGGTCATGACCTAAACTTTTAGGGACAAGTTTGGGTCGTGACACCCATTGTATCAGAAAATTGGAAATTTGCTCAAGACGACACCCACCGCCTCTACCCTCTGCCCCAAAGACCCCTAGGAAGAGATGAGGGTAAGAGCCCAAGCCTTAGACTCTTAACTCCAACTTATTTTAAACCAGTATCTTACAATTAACATTTTTCTAATCTTTTCTTTCCTATACTGCAGAGTTTCCTCAACCCAGCAAGGCATTTCGCAAAGCCTATGTTAAGAGAGTCAATGTTGATAGGCTCTTGGGGTTGCCATTGAAATTATGCGGTGCTCCTATCTTGCTAAACTACATCGCCACCTACAAGTCTCCATTACCCGACATCCCATCTCAAAGCCGAACTCCACCATTAGCAACAACTCTCAGATCTGCCCGATAAGACCAAGGCTCCACTTCTGACCTAGTTGACCAACTATCAATATTAGAACCTTCCCAACACATTCCACTTTCTCAATGCCAACGTCATCGCCAACATCTCCTTCATTCATCATGATCTTCTTCACTAGTTCTTGACTCTTGTCAATTGGCTCTTTGTCGATATCTTCCAAGACTTGATGGTCTTCTTCGTCCACCTTTACAGACTTCACATGTCGGATGCTGCAAGTATACTTCATTACTACCATGGAGCAATTTTTTTCCTGAACTTGATCCCCTCGAATCTCCTCTATCCCAAACTCAGTTAGGAATCGCAATAGCTGTTGTAAGGTAGAAGGCACAACTTTCATTGCATGGAGCCATGGTCTCTCCAAGATCGCGTTGTACGACGATGGGGTATCAATCACAATAAATTCTATCTTCATCGTTTTTGTTCTTGCCTGTACGTCCAAATTTATAACCCCCAAGGGCCACGTCGGCATTCCATTGAACCTGACCATTGGGCTATCAGAGGATTCTAAGTCCTCAGAAGGCCAAATTCTCTAAAACACACGACATAAAAAATTTCACATGAGTTGTCCTGATCCATTAATATCCTTTTCACTTTACATTTATGACACTCCAAATATTTAATTAATTTTAACACCACGTTAATATCAACTAATCATAATGAAATAAAAATAAAAAACAAAAAACAAAAAATTATTTTGTATGTACTAAAATATAATTTAATTTACAATCAGGGAGCATTGTGTTTCACCAAAAGATGATAATGAAATTAGTTTAGTATTTGGGCCATGGGATTAGCCAAAACCTTTACCTTGTTTTGGATGACCTTGACCATGCTGAGTGGATTAAGAAGGATAAGAAAAAATGTGGCATGCTAAGGATAAGAAGGTAAGGCACTGTGGGTGATCAGAGTCTTGGCACTCAAATCACCTATAAATAGGTGAGCTTGTGCTGAATGAAGGCACGAAGAAAAAACAAAGAAAATCAACAAGAAAGGAGCTTAGTGGAGCAGACGTAAGTTAAAAGTTAGGGATCAATGTTAAGGTAAGTCATATCATACCTTGAGTAACCATAAATTATTTTATACAAATCATGCTTTATAAATTATATTAACATTTCAACTATGTCATTTATTTTACGAACCTTATTTGTCTAAAAAAGGAAACCCATGGATATAAATTATTTATGACTTTAGAGATTTGATATTTGAAAATTTATTTTGTACGTACCACCATGGAGGTCTAATGTCTTGAGGGACTTAAATGATCATTGGCCCTCTAATTAGTCGCTTTGTGACCCTCAATTTGTCATGGATCTATTGACCCTCTCTTCTGTTTTATACTGTGGTTATGATTATTTTGCTTCTATGTTTTTCCTTATGCTTCTATTATTTAAAATAATTTATTTATTCGAACCAAATTAGCCAAAATAATTATTCATGGTGACTTTTATACCCTTATACTCTCAATATAATATTTCTCATTCTGTCATATACTTATAGCTGTTAAACACTTTCAGGTGATGCGACCTAGGGAGGGGTTTTAACCCCTTGTTCATAAATTGGAAGTAGCAGGATCAGGGCTTGGAGTAGACATAAGGCACTTTGTAAACATAGTCTAACTCTAACAATATAAATACCAGGACTTGGAGTAGACACAAGGCACTTTGTAAACATAGTCTAACTCTAACAATATAAATACCAGGACTTGGAGTAGACACAAGGCACTTTGTAAACATAGTCTAACTTTGACAATATAAATAAATAAAAGCTCCAATGTATATTTTAAATAAAATAAATATTTGGGTACCCTTTTATTTTATTCCACTGTGTTATTAATTTGTCAAATTTTGAATTGGCCTTTGATGACCTCAGTGATTGACTAGTCACGACATCTAACCTCTAGGTACCGGGGTAGAGTCATGACAAAAGTGGTATCAAAGCAATGGTTTATTTTAAATATAAAAAAAAATCATTGGAGCGTAGGACATACACACAATTAAGAAATAGGATAGGGAGTGATCGGAATCTAAATGTTACATATTTGGCCGCTAACATACACTTTATTAGTTCATATTATGGTTTTGTGTGATTTTGTGCATTTGAACATATTTTAAATATGTATACATAAATTAGTGTAAATATTACATTTTAGATATTTTGTATCTTGTATTAAATTTATAAAATAAAATAAAAAGAAGAAAAAGAATTGTTGTAGTGCCCAGACGACGACATCATCATCATCATCAAGGATCCACTTTTTGTAAAGTTGTATTTATCCCCCATCAATCACTACTTTGTCAAAAGCAAAGAAAAGCTGAGGGGATATTTTTCACTGCTAATCAAATTGTCGAAAAGTTGAATTAATAAAGTGATTAGCGATGGGGCTCACAGTGCACCTGGAGAAACCTTAGTTATAAGTTATGTTTAGGTATGTCATGTTAGCTATTATATTAGAAATTATTATGTATGAATAGAAACTACGGACTATTAAAACTCTTACTTTGTAGTAATGGCTAATGATGGGAATGGTACCGGATCAACTCATTGTTTTGTTGCTCCACAGTTTGCTTCCAAATTGACATCGACACCTGAACCCTTGGGATATGCATTATTTGTGTCTTTTTCGTCTAGTGGTTCTGCACTTAGTACTAATGTATATAAATCTTTTCCCTAAAAGGTGAAATCTTATATTTAGATTTGATTTCACTCCGCATCAGTAGTTTTGATATAATCTTAAGAATGGATTGGCTAGCTGCCAACCATGCCTTTATTGACTGTACTACCAAAAAATAAAAAATCTTCCTTCAATTACCAAACCAATGTGAACTTGTCTTTGATGGAACTGGAATTTCTACCCCTCCATGTTTAGTTCCTTTATGTTAACCCAACAACTTTTGAGGAAAGGTTATTGTGGTTAGGTCTGTTAAATGGTCGATACTCAGCGAATAGACCCAACACCCAATTCAATACCCGTAGTTTAGGAGTTTCCTGATATTTTTCCTAAAGATTTACCCGGTACCCTAGTTGAGCGAGAAGTCGAATTCACCATTGAAACTTAACCTGGTACACAACCGATATCAAAAACTCCTTATCGTATATCGATTATAGAATTGAACGAGTTGAAAATACAACTTCAAAAATTGCTCGATAAGGGTTTCATAAGACCAAGTACCTCACCCTAGGGAGCTTCGAGACTGTTCATAAAGAAAAAAGATGGTACGATGAGATTGTGTATTGATTATTGAGAATTGAACAAAGTTACCATCAAGAATTGATACCTTTTGCTCGCGAATCAATGACTTATTTGATCAACTTCAAGGCTCTCGAGTATTTTCAAAGATTGACTTAAGGTTTGGCTATCATCAAGTGAAGGACAAAGAAATAAGCATTGAGAAAGATGCCTTCAGAACGCGTTACAGATATTGTGAGTTCTTTGTCTTGTCATTTGGTGTCACGAATGCTCCAGTGACTTTTATGAACCTCATGAATCGAGTGTTCGAACTCTATTTCAATGAATTCGTCATTGTTTTCATTGATGACATCCTCATATACTCTAAAACACTGAAAATCCATGAGTAACATTTACGATCAACTATGTAGATACTACGTGATCACAAACTTTATGCTAAGTTGAAGAAATATGAATTTTGTATCACTAGTGTACATTTCCTCGGCCACGTCATTGACAAGGATGGCATTTATGTCAATCCGCAAAAGATTACTGCAATCGTAGATTGGCCGCGACCTACTAATGTATCTGAAGTTTGAAGTTTCTTAGGATTGGCAGGATATAACCGACATTTCGTTTGAGATTTCTCAAAGATTGCGTCGCCTTTGACTCAATTGACTAAGAAAAATGCCCTATTCTAGTGGATTGACAAACAAGAACGTTGCTTCCAGGAGTTAAAAAGTAGACTTGTGACAACACCTATATTAGCAATCCCTACTAGGACGAATGCGTTTGTAATTGATAGCGATGCCTCACATAATGGACTGGATTGCATTCTTATGCAAGATGGGAAGGTTATTGCGTATGCCTCACGTCAACTAAAGACTCACGAGAAGAATTACCCAGCTCATGATCTGGAATTAGCTGTGTTAATTTTCGCTCTCAAAATCTGGCGTCATTACCTCTACAGAGTAACGTGCAAAATTTACACCGACCACAAGAGTCTTAAGTATCTGTTTACACAAAAGGAACTAAACATGAGGCAACGACGGTGGTTAGAATTTATGAAAGATTATGATGTGAAGATTCATCACACCCAGGTAAAGCTAACATGGTAGCAGATGCGTTGACTTAGAACACTACTAGAAGTTTGGCGGGCATCTTCACTGACAATAAACTATTTATGCAAAAATTAGAAAAACTAAATTTGGAGTTGGTTCCACACAAGATTGATAGATTGCTCACTAATATAGTTGTGGAACCCACGATAATCAGTGAGATTAAGGCATATCAATGTGATAACAAACTTTTGAAGAAAAGATACGATGAGCAAGGAAGTACGCCTAATTCTGATTTCACTATATGCAATAGGATACTGAAGTTTCAAAATCAAATTTGTGTACTTAACATTCCAGAGATCAAAAAGAAGATATTGGTGGAGGCTTATAGCATGAGGTTTGTAGCTCATCTTGGGAATATGAAGATGTACCACGATCTGAAAGAGTGTTATCGGTGGGCAGGAATAAAAAGAAACATAACAAGCCATGTTTCCAAATGTTTCCAATGTCAACGAGTTAGGGTGGAACATCAGAGACCTGCAGAGCTACTATAACCATTTTGTATTTCTGAATGGAAATAAGAACATGTCACCATGGATTTTGTTATCGGATTAGCACAATCAACCTCAAAGAACGATGCGATATGGGTCATAATAGATTGATTAATGAAGTTGGCACATTTTCTGCTCGTTAGAGTCACATACTCTCTTAACAAAATTGTCACTTCATATATCAAGGAGATCATTCGATTGCATGGCACCCCAGTAATAATTGTATCGGATTGAGACCCTTGTTTCGTATATCAATTCTAGAACAAGTTACAGACAACTTTAGGAGCAACACTAAAGTTTAGCACCGTGTATCACCCGCAAACTAATGGACAATCCAAAAGAACGATTTAGATGTTGGAAGACATGTTGCAAGTATGCGTATTAGACCTTAAAGGTAATTGAGACGAGCATCTACCGCTAGTGGAATTCGCTTATAACAGCAGTTATCAAACGAGCATCGGGATGGCACCGTATGAAGCACTGTATGAGAGGAAATGTCGATCGCCTATATGTTGGACGGTGGTTGGAGATAGGAAGTTATTGGGTGCCGAAATTATGTAGATGACAAGCACTACAAGAAATGACACATTTGGTGACTAAAATATTAGTTGCCAAAAGCCCCATGTTTGGTCGCCGAAACTCAATAGTCGCCAAGGTCGTCGCATATACGCTGTCGGCGATAGTATTGGTAACTAAACTATTTTTGGTTACCGAAAGTGAACATTTAGGATACTAAACTTTGGTTAGTCGGCAAAAGTTATCTTTTGGCGACTAAAATATTAGTCGCCGAAAGTTCTCACATAAAACTGAATTCAACTATTAAAGACTAAAGTTTTAGTCGCTAATATAAATTTTGTCGCAGATAATAATACATTTTGTGACTACACATTTTAGTTGGTAATATAATAATACATTTAGTGACCAAATAGTTTAGTCGATGTCACTTTTACTGACTACACTTTTTAGTTGCCAAAAGCCTCTTAATTTTCATTTCATTACTTTTTATGACCAAACGTTTTAGTCGCCGAAGGATGCCGTTTTTTTTTGTGACTAAAATATTTAGTCGGCAATAGTTTATTCCCTCATTCTGATTTGTTTCGCCAATAATCAATATAACCCGACTAAAAAAAATTAGTAGCTAAATCTTGTACTTTTGCCGACTAATATAAGTTTTTGTCACCAATTCCACAATTTTTAGTGACTAAATTTTTTTTAGTCACCGAAAGTGTAATTTCCTGTGGTGAAATGACAAAATCCAACTCATCCAGCGAATCCGCATTGCCCAGAGCCGCCAGAAAAGCTATGTAGATACTCGAATACGAGATTGGAATTTTAGGTAGGAGATCATGTTTTCTTGAAAGTTTGACCAACAAGAGGAGTCATTTGATTTGGAAAGCGAGGAAAATTGAACCCACGTTACGTCAGACCATTTCAGATATTAGAAAGGATTGGCTCTATGGCATATTGTTGTGCACTACCACCAGAATTGTCCAATGTTCACAATGTGTTTCATGTTTCAATGCTTTGGCAATACCTTCGAGATTCAGAACATGTTATTGATCACAAAGACTTGGAAGTTCAAAGAGATCTCTCTTATGAAGAGCAACCAGTATAGATCCTTGACTGTCGTGATCAGATTCTCCAAAACAAGACTATACCTCTTGTAAAAGTTTTATGGCAAAATTATCGTGTCGAAGAAGCTATGTAGCAAACTGAGAATCAAATGCAAGCTCGATATCCACATATTTTTAGAAATCAAGATACGACAAGTTTGGGTACAAACTTCTATTTAGGAGGAGAGAAATGTAACACCCCAAATATTTAATTAATTTTAATACCGCGTTAATATCAACTAATCATGATTAAATAAAAATAAAAAAAGAAAAAAGAAAAGAAAAGAATATTTTGTATGTACTAAAATATAATTTAATTTACAATTAGGGGGCATTATGTATTACCAAAAGATGGTAATGAAATTAGTTTAGTATTTGGGCAATAGGATAATTAGCCAAAACCTTTGCATTGTTTTGGATGACCTTGCTGAGTGGATTGGACAACTTTGCTGAGTGGATTAAGAAGGATAAAGAAAAACGTAGCATGCTAAGGATGAGAAGGTAAGGCACTGTGGGTGATCAGAGTCTTGGCATCCAAATCACCTATAAATATGTGAGTTTGTGTTGAATGAAGGCACAGAGAAAAAACAAAGCAAATCAACAAGAAAGGAGCTTAGTGGAGAAGACGAAAGTTAAAAGTTAGGGATCAATATTAAGGTGAGTTATAGTATACTTTGAGTAACCATAAATTGTTTTATTGTTTTATAAATTATTTTATACAAATCATGCTTTGTAAATTATATTAGCATTTCAACCATGTCATTTATTTTACGAACCCTATTTGTCTAAAAAGAGAAACCAATGAATATAAACTATTTATGATTTTGGAGATTTGATATTTGAAAATGTATTTTGTAAGTACCACCACAGAGGTCCCATGTCTTGGGGGACTTAAATAACCATTGGCCCTCTAAATTGTCACTTTAGTGACCCTCTGACGGTCTCATGCCTTGGGGAACTTAAATAACTATTGACACTCTGATTAGTCACTTTGTGACCCTCTGTTTGTTATGAATCCATTGACCCTCTGTTCTGTTTTGTATTGTGGTTATAATTATTTTACTTATATGATTTTTGCATTATGTTTTTGTTAATTAAAATAATTTATTTATTCGAATCAAACTATTCACTATTTAGCCTAAATAATTATCCATGGAAACTTTTATACCCTTATGCTCTAAGTATAATATTTCTCACTCTGCTATATGCTTATAGCTGTTAAACACTTTCAGGTGATGAGGCTTAGGGAGGAGTTTGAACCCTTGTTCATAAGTTAAAAGTCGCAGGACCAAGGCTTGGAGTATACACAAGGCACTTTGTAAACATAATCTAACTTAGAGATGGCAATTTGAACCCGACCCGATGAGGACCTGGCCTCCCGACCCCGATTAGAATAGCTTTTTCCCGAAAAATACCCCCGATGGGCTAGGGATGGTATTCGAAAATGAATCGCCAACAATTTTCAGGTCAAGAACGGTGATACGTTCCCCAACCTTATCCCTGACCAGTCCCTGTCCCCTTTTTTCTTGAACTAAAATTACTATACCCCTTTATCCATTCATATATATACCCTTCTATTATACCACTCTCTCTCTCTCTCTCTCTCTCTCTCTCTCTCTCTCTCTCTTCCTTCTACTCTCTCTCTTCTCTCCACAGCGACGCAGTCACCGTCGCCTTTTCCTCCGCGCCATTGCTACTGCCACGATGCCAGAGTTCCCGAACCTCCATACTCCGACGTTGGTTCCCTCCGCTACGGCAGATCTGAGCAGACGTAAACATAAGTTACAAATGTTGCTGGACAAGGAGAATGACGCGATGGACGATGGAGGAGGATGACCTAGCTCCCTGACCTCATCATCCTCCTCTATCATCCATCGCCGCTGACACACCGCATAATCTCTTTACTCAGATCTCTCTCTATCTCTATGACACACACTCAGATACAGAGATCTCAGATTTGTGTTGATGATATACACTCAGATCTCATATATGTGTGTATATATATATGTATGTATGTGTGTGTGTCTCTATCTGTCTCTATTTTTTATTTTTTTTTTGGTAATTGATCTATTGTATATGTGTAATTGTAGTTATTTTGGTTGTTAATATTGATTTTGATGATGTTGTTGTTGATGATATTAATGTTGATGAAAATGAAACAGATCGAGGATGATGTTGGTATTGATGATTTTGTTGTTTTTGTACGGGGATTTTTTGGGGTAGAGGAAACCCGATCCTCGTTAAGGGGCAGGGACCCGGAGGGGAGGTGATGGGTTCCCCGCCGAGGATTGGGGGCGGGGGCGGGGCGGGAAATTTTATACCTTCGGGGATTAGGGACGGGGAGTGTAATCTCCGTCCCTAGCCTGGCCCGTTGCCATTTTTAGTTTAACTCTGACAATATAAATAAATAAAAGCTCCAATGTATGTTTCAAATAAAATAAATATTTGGGTACCCTTTTATTTTATTCCGCTATGTTATTAATTTGTTAAATTTTGAATTGGCCTTTGATGACCTCGGTTATTGACTAGTCACAACATATAACCTCTGGGTACCAGAGTTGGGTCGTGACAACATCTATTCACAAATAGTATAACCACCAGTGCGTTATTGTGTGGTTGCTGGACAATATCTAAATCTTCTTCAGTGAACGATATCATCGGCCCCTGATGTTCAATCATCTGAGGCCTCTTCTATTGCACCTGATAGACATGTTGTAAGTGATTTACCCTTTGGGTCTCCTTCGAATCTCATTAGCATTCACCTGTGAGTGGATCACGCTAATGACCCTAGGTTCTTCAACCCAAGGTGTTGCGGGTGGGGGTCATGGTGGTGCCCTAGCTAGGGCTCTATCCAACTTGTCCTGCTCTGCTCTCTGCTCTTGTCCTTTCTTCATCAACTAGATCTCTCAAATATCCTTAGCTCATAAGATCTTCCAAATGCTGCCTCAAAAATCGGCATCCCTCTCTTATATGCCCATTCTCATTGTGGACTTATCCCTGAATCTCCCCATGGTCTTCCCTGGAATCTTTTAGGGTGGTTTGAAGTAAGACTGGTTTCTTATCCTCTCCAAAATTCTGTAGATGGGAATCTTGAAAATAGTGATGATCGTTTGTATAGATTTCAGCATTATCTCTTCGTTTCTGTCCCATTCTTCCTCGGCGATTGGTTCCGCTGAGGTGAACTATTCATTTTCTCATTCTTAGATGTACTTCCTTACTTAGCTTTATCCTCTTCCACCCTTACATACTTCTCGATCCATGCCATTAGATCCTCCATTGATTTCGGGAGAGTCATTGCCAAAGATTGCCAAAGTGGGCAATCGTTTTTCAAGCCATTCTTGAATGAAACAACGATGAGCTCTTGGTTATACCCCGAAATCTACTTGTAAACCTCGTAATGTCTCTTGGCATAAGCCCTCAAGCTTTTACCATCGTCTATCTTAAAAACGAGCAAGGAGTCAACCCTCAGTGATTGAATACTGTTAGTAATAAATCGGGCAACAAACATCTCGACCAAATCGTCATAGTTTTTCACTGATTTTTTTGGTAACTTCAGAAATCAATCAGAGGCCATGTCCCCCAATGCTGCCAGGAACACTTTACATAAAAGCATATTGTTTCCATTCCATAGCAACATCGCCGTAAGATAGAGTTTGATGTGGATATTAGGGTCTGATTTACCGTCATACGTATGGAACTTTGGTGTGGTAAATCTCTTTGGTACTTTAAACGCCTCTAACTCCACAGAGAATGGTAACCTCGACGTATGAGATGAAGTTACCTCGGTAGCGTTCTTCTTCTTTTGAAGGAGGTTCTGAAGATCCTCCTTAGATCGCCTTGGTACTCTGTTATTAACTAATTTCAGCTCTTCAATGTACTATTTCCCGTACTGGGATTCAGCCTCTTAGATTTGTTAAGATCTAAAATTTTCTTGAGGTTTTGTTTGCGCCCCGTTGACTTAATTCAATCCTCTAATTTGTGACTGTACTTTCTTTCGGGATTCACCTTTGCTGACATGTACTGATCGTCGTGGTAAGGCCCTTAGCAGTCTCCTATTGTGTCATGCTGACAACTAGCCTCCACTCTGGGCACCAGCATCGATGACCACGGGTAGGAATGGAGGTGTTGGATGCAAAACCTAGGTCTGTACCACAAGCTTTATCATGGTCTGCAACTTTACCACTTTGCTGAACAAATCTTTTACCTCTGCATCGCGACGTAAACATTAGTCTTTACAAACTTGGATATCGCTCTCGTTGTAATACTTATCTTGGCCCTGATCTTGTGCCCTTCCATTGCCTCTTTTCAGGCCATCATTCGCCCTTAGATTTCGGCTGTTGGTGGCATTGTTCGCTTACAGATCTCCTTCCTGATTTTCTCTACCATTCTGGAAAGCTCCTATGCCAAGCTTGATATGCTCCTCATTCTCACTATAGAAGTCGTCAACAACCTGTAGATTTTGCCCATTGTGTGCAACGTTGGCCATCTATTCCGACTAAGCTCTTATAGACAGCGCCAAATTGTAGGTGTTGAATTTTGACCTCACAACCAAATCGAATCTCGTCTCTAAGATTCAGGGAACAATGCCAAAGAGTACGTGGCAAGATAGAGAAGCCCAACACCTGCACACAAGAAGACAACAAACACCGGTGGCTCGTTTACCCGGGGGGCACTCCAACAATCAAGTTAGTTAACTTATCTCTTAAACATAACAACTCAATCACAAAACTTACAAAGTAAAACAAACCTTAGACCTACAGGGATGCCTTCATTTTATAATGAATAGTGCCCTCATCTTCTAGAAGTCTTACTCCATAGGACTCTATTCCTTACAAGAATATCACTTATCCAAGACTCTTCCTATTTAGATTAAAATAAACTCCTTCAGAGTCCATCCTTACCCAAACAGGTATTCTAACATCATTTGGGACTCTTGTCCCTTAACCGAATATCTCAAACTCTGATATGATCGTATCATGTCTCGGTAATACAAGACCCACCCACGTGGTACCTCAGCTAACCACTTAGGCCATATGGACAACCCAAAAATATATCCCCACATATATCATACCTATCAGCTCCGTCCATAGCTCACCATTGTAGAGAAGATGATCTCTATAACCGTTTTCCTTCACATTTTCCCTCCAGTGACCCTCTTCTCTCCCCCATCCTTCTCCTCTAGTGACCCTTTTCTCACTCTCACATTTCTCTTTATCCACTGCAAACCCCGCATCACTTTCCTTCTCCAGCGACCCACCGCCCCCACTCTCCCTTATTGTTGCGATCTCTATATTGTAGCACCTTAACCTCTAACTGAAAGAAAGATCAACGAAAAGAAAAGAGTGGTTGGGCTAGGGAGTTGCTAGCGATTATCGAAGGGTTACCAAGGCTGGTGGTTAGAGATAGGTAGTGATCTCTACTTCACAAGCCCTTACACCTCGGCAGCCTCATCTTCGAGAGAAGAGTGAGATCAGTCCAGCAAGAGAGAGAAAGAGGGAGGGGTAGATCAGGCGGGAGGGGTCGATCAGGTGGGAGGCGACTAAGCTAGGGAGTGGTTGTTGATTGCTAGGGTTACCAGAGTTTAAAATGGCCGAAAAAAATGTCACCCAGAGTTAGTGGTTATGGTTAGGGTTACAGTTGAGGTTAAACTTAAGGTTAGGGTTAAGGATGAAAAAAAAAAAACACACACACACGCACTAAGGGAGGTGAGAGTAAAAGGTAAAAATGTGTGTGAATTATTAACCACTCTCAAGACAACTACGTGTACATGTAAAACCATAAAAGGGTAATGGTAAAAATGTAAAAGAATCAGGGTAAACTTGTAAAAGTCTACTTTATGGTTATGTTTCTATCTATATATAGTCTTCGTCAATCTCTTTCTCTCATGGCTAATAGAGTTGTTTATCACATTATATTGAATTTCTTATAGCAAGACCTTCATTTAAATGAAGATTGAAGGAATAGAAGCAATTTCTAGAACCTTCTAGAGAACTTCAGAAAGTAAAGAAAGTCTTGTACATACTTCTAAAATGGTGTAGATTTTTGTATAGTTAGTTCTAGATAGAATTCTAGAATCTTCCTATAAGGATATGGAAAGCTCCTATGAAGCTTCTGCATAATTCCTTTCTTGTATATTCTCTAATGTTCCTAAGAAGGCCAAAGTTGCCTATAAATAGTGGAGGGACTCACTTGCTCCAATCCATTCAAGACTTGTACATTCTCTCCAAATTAATATAAGAGCATTCTTTCAAACTCTTTTTGTGTGCTAAGTTTCTCTTGATGCCAACCCTTTGGTTAGACTGACTTAATTAGTATCATCAACCAAGACTTGTGATTGACTAAGTGCCACACAAATTATTTGGAAATAACCAATGTGTGACATGCTGCTGCAGTTTCCATTATTCATAACCGTTTTTGAAAAATTGTGTATGGTCAAACTTAGATGTGGCAAATGGATAGGTATGGGCGGGTCAAAACGGGTTATACATTTGAAGCAATTCAACCTAAACTCACCCATTTAATAAATGGACTTAAACAGGTTGGATTGAATTGAATAAGGGTTAGACAAATGAACCTAACTAACCCATTACTTTATCTCTTTATTTTTTTATTATTTTTTTAAAAATCATTTTTATTTTTTTAAAATTAATTTTTTCCTAAAAGAAACTTTTTTAAAATTTTTTAAAAAAATTATTTTAAATTAATTTTAATTATTTAAAAAATTTATTTAAAAAGGTTTAGAATTAGTGATATAAGTGGTGCCCATTTAGACGGGGTTAAATTGGTACCCATGTCAAACCCATGTAAACTCAATTTCAATTAGGTTGACAATGAGCAACCCATTTGAGTTCATTTATTGATTTGGGCAGGTTGATATGGGTTTTAAATGGGTATAATTGAGCAAATTTATGAGTTTGTGTTGGGTTTGTCTCCTCCAGTAAAATTTCTGCTTCGAGTGCTTCAAAGATCAAGGGTATGGTCATCTTTCGTTTCTTTTTAATTTATTTTGGTTTATATAGATTTTTTCTAACTTTTTTTTTTTGGTTTTCAATCCTTATGAAGAATGTGATTGTTTCAACCGACTTCAGATGAAGATGAAAATAAACAAATTCAAGAGCAAGCTGAGTATCTTTAGAAAGCTTTGAAGAAGGATGAGGAGATTAATGAGAACAACATAAAGATGAAAAAATGAAAAAGATGAGCTTTATTTATTTTCAATGGAAACTCTTTCTAAAGTTGTGATCATACAAGGCATTGGAGACATCACTTTAAAAACTTTAACGGCCCTCATTTTTGTCACTCGGAAGAGTCCCAAACAAGTTTCTTTAAGAGGTGATGAAGTTCATGACAAGATGAACGTCAATAAACATATGAGTTATGTGACGAAAATTTTATCAAGCATGGACAAAAAGATTGATGCCTGATGCCATGGATGGGAAGCTTGACAACATCATTGAGAAAATCGATGCCATGGATGAAAAGTTTGACATCATTATTGAAAAAATCAATTTTATGAATAGGAAAGTTGATGACATTACTGAGAAAATCGATGTAGTCATACCAACACCACCAGCAATAGCACCGCACTTGTGGTAGGGAATGGGGGAGTGAGTCCAATTCTCTTCGAAGCAGTGTGAGTTTATTTTAAGTTTTCAAAGAGGATTGTCATTTTAGTTTAAGTTTTACATAAACTCTCGTCAGCGTTATGTTCATGTTTATTTAAGTGTTACTCCAACTCTATTTATATTAACGATCATGTTTTAGCTCTTATGACTTAGTTCTTTGGTGATTGGGTGAAATTATTATTAAATACATTTTTTATGCCATTAAAAAAAATATTTTTGTAAATTAAAATTTCTTATTATGCTACCATTTCAAAAATATAAATTAAAATAGCAGCAATTTGGTTTTTGTAATACATATTTTGGGACAAGCAAAATTTACACAAACTTCTACCAGAAGATAAAAATTAGAGATGAATTTTGTTAATTTGTGTTTTCAGTTTAGCTTGAGATCATTTTAGACCTAATAAATTTAAATTTGGTTTTTTTATATTGTTGTGATATTTATTTATATCTATTTTTTTTATAAAAAAAATAGAAAAATGAGGGACACATGGAAGAAGGAGAAGTAAGCCAGACTTGGATTCACTTTGTTTGGAAAGTGTGGTTTGGGTTAAAATAGTCAATAAAGACAAAATACGTTAAAATAGCCAATAAAATAAAATGTCACATGCAAATCATAATTATTTCATTTTTTCTCTCACAAAAAAAATATATATATATATCATCCTAAACACAACTTTTTTAGCCAAATTAAAATACTCAAAAAGTCAACTAAAATAACCTATTCTCAAACGGGTTATATAATAGTATAGATTTATTTGCCTTTTCAAGATAGAAAATTACTAATTAAAATTTTATATTTAAATATTGTTACTATAATTTTAAATTAATAATATTAGTAATTCACTTCTTTTTAAATATATTTTTATAATACAGTGAACCTTAAGTAGAATTTTATCAATTGTAAGATAGTTTATGCAACTTTCACCGACAGTGTGTGCCAAATTAAGATAGTAGCAAAATGATATTCAAGCACTGTAAATAAAATAATATAATTTATTATTCGCAATCCTTGCAATGTTGGCTCCGAATACGGAGCAATTCTTACAATGTTGGAAATTGATTGTCACTTAAAATCAACAAAAGCCTCTGAATATAAAGTAATTTCCTTGCTCGACATGGAGCGCCATCAACAAAAGCCTCTGAATATGGAGCAATCTCTGTGTTCGGCATGGAGCCCCATCAGCAAAAGTCTCTAAATTCGAAGCAAAAGCCTAATTTCCTAAATATACATACATTTACACATACATTCATACATACATGCATCTATACAGTCATTCATTCATTCATTTATTAAATGTCTTTTATATTAAGAGACCTAACATCTATTTGAAAAGCATAACTCGGCATAAAAATTTTCATTCCTTCTACCAAAGACAATGAAAGTTTTGGGGCAATTATGGTGGCCCAAAAAATATCAAGGGTAACCCAAACAAGTCCTAACTGTAACAACCCCGACCCATGATTAACACTAATCCATGTTTAAGTATGCCAAATAAGTAATTAAGAAGAAATCTTGAGTCAATTATATGTGCATTACATCATTTTGTGCTTGTATCTGTTTGATGTAGAAAGATCTATTCATATTTTAGTTTTGATTTGTGAATTGAAAGTCTTATCGGTATCTGACTCAAAAATTGACTTGATTTATGTGTTAATTAGAATTTATAGGATTTTATGGTAAGTTTAATTAAAAGTCGATTTGGAACGATTAAATTAGAATAAATAATGCTAATTAATTCACTACAACAAGTTGGGTCTTGGATGACGAATTTTTTTTGTCTCCAAAGAGCTAATTTCGTCACTATAAATATTTGTGAGGAAATATTTTCGTCACTGGGTTCGTCATTGAATGTTTGTCACTAAAGAGCATTGTGACGAAAAATAATTTCGTCACCAATGAAATTAATTTAGTGGCGAAAATTTTTGTCACCAATAAGACTACATTTTGTCGCAAAAAATCCTCATTTTCGTCACCAAATAGTTATTCAATACCATATTTATAACTTTAGTTGACGAATAAATTTGTCACACATGTTGATCATTGATGAGAAAATAATTTCGTCACAATAAGATGTAAAGTTGACAAAATTTTTCGTCTCCAAAAGTCAGACATGGGTGACGAAATATATTTCGTAACAAAAATATGTACACGTGACGAAATTTTTAGTCACCAAACAACAAAATCAATGAAAACTTTCATACATAAACTGCGATAAATTTTGTCATAAAAAATATTTATTAGTGACGAATAATCACTTTGTCATAATAACAAGTATAGATGACGAAAAAATTTGTCACTAAACTTGTTCCATATTTTATATTTCATTTTAAATTATTATTTTACAAATATGTCTGCTCATATCCCAATCGTCTTCTAAATGTACTAAGAAATTCACTAGCTAATATACACTACTCCACACAAAAAATTTGCTAAACAATTTATATTATAAATCAAAATATATCCATGAAAACCATTATAGCAAATCCCAAAATGAACCAACGTGGTGTCCACCAAAAAAAAAAAAAATCAACACTTGATCTTAATTTACAACTAGAACTATGTATCAATTCAAAAAATAAAATAAAATTCAACACTTGATCTTAATTTGCAAGTATGCTTCCAAACGTCATCAAAAACCAATCTGCAAAGAAAATAAACAAGAAAAATATTATCAAGGATGTACAGGAAGGATAGCTAGGAGTAGATCTTACTAGACATCCAGAAGTAGAAGGTTTATTACAATTGAAAGCTTGCAAGTCTCTTAACTTATGCAAGACAAATATGTGATGTCTTTTGGTAACTTGCTGGTGTTTAGGGGATCTTGTTTGTATTTAGTTTTTAGGATGAAGTCATGCTATTTGTATCTCTCTTTGTAAAGGAAATTTGAATTACTTGAGAATTTAGCTTCAAAACTAATAGTGTATATATGTTAGAATTTGCAATGTAATTTGTATTCTATAGAATAAGAAACAAATTTGTAATGATGTTTGAAATTGTATAGAGTATGTAAAATATTACAGGAGATATAGAAATAACATGAGTATATATATTATTTAATAAAATAACTTTTTACAGTATGCAAATGTATGCTGTAAAAAAACGGATAAGAGGGGAAATAATGCTACCAACTGAAAATTGCAAGCAATGATCAATGTCTATTTTTATGATGCCTCCTAGGATACCCTACCCAAGTGTGAAACCAATAATTAGCCAGCCAAACTCCCACCATCTGGAGGTATTGTCATCAACTTAAATAACCCAAATTTCTAGGACCCCATTGGAAGGTTTGTCCCTTGTAGGTATGCTAAGTGATTTCTATTAAAATGATCCATCTTCAACATACACAAAAAAACAATGTTTAATGTGGCAATACTGCAATTTTGATGCTAAAAATGCCTCTCGGGCTCTCCATGCCATTCAATGCTGGTGCATTAGCTGGTTCTGTCCTCAACTTATCTAACATGTTGCGGAGCTCCTCATTCTGCTTAAGACAGTCTTTTACCTGCAGGAATCACATCATGCATATTATTGTTTTGAGGAAGAGATCCGCATAACTTCCACGAAACTTAACAAGTAAAGATAATATAAGCATTCCTCATCCACGACAAGATGAAGGCAAATTAGATAACTAAATGTCTTTTCAAGCTCAAGCTCAAGCCTATAGCTATAGTTTATCGCAAAGCCATGGGGTATCCTGATGTATAAACAAACATATGAATAAGTAAAGCAAAGGCAGATAGGTGTCTTAGATACAAGTATTGTAGTTCAATATCTGGCTTCATTGTGCAGCCAGTATTATTTCACATCTGATTAACTATTTTCCCTTGAATCAAAGGCTTAATCCAAAATCTCTAAAGAGCATTGTACCTAAAATTCTCTCTTCTCAAACACAACAATATATTATTTGATTAAATATTTGTCGTTAAAACTTCTGACAGCCCCTTCATGAAGTTCTCTTTTGACATAATTGAGATCCTACATCTATATCTTAAACTTCCACCTCACCACAAATCTCCAGCAGGACAAATACATCAAGGCATGAATTCATTTTTCATGCAACTTGTTCAAGGGTTCAAATATGAGGAATAGGAGCTCAATTATGCGCTAAATTGATGGTCCTTAGTCAACATAAATTTTTACAAAAAAAAAAAGTAAAATCACAATTGAAAACCATGAATGCTATAGGCATGCACAAAGGATAAAGAATTTTTATGCTTTCTCTGTTCATTTGACCAGGGTAGCTTTCATTGTGAACTCTAAATGAAATGAAAGCTAAACACCTAGGGAAGCAACTTTTTATGTCCAATCTCTAAAATGAAAATGTAATGCAGCCAATCCAAACACTATAATTAAACCAAATTACACTGTCCAAGGTTATTCATAAACTACCTTGGGGCAGCCTAAAGATCCATCAATAAGGGAGAAGGGAAAAAAACAGAGAGAGAAAGAAACCACAAAAGGTGTCAACAGATTACTAAATCTGAAAACCAGATTCTGTCAAACCTCCAGCACTGAGTACCTGATTCTCCCAGTGCACTACTACACCCGTTGCCTCTTGATAAGCAGATGAAAGATTAGAATTTTCCTCAAAAAGCCTCTCTATCTCTGAAGATTGGGAATCAATCTGTAAACAAGATTAAGCAGCAAACTGAAAACTTCAAGTCCAGGTTATTGAATGAATTGAAATAGTAGGAAAGGATGTTACCTTCATTAGCAGTTTCTGTCTGCTGCTCTCCAATCTCTCAACCACCACTGCCATATCATGCAATTGCTTCTCAAGTCTCTCCTTGTCTTCCTGCAAAATAATATAAATGAATTAGTAGGATAATGAAATTGCGGAGACAGACACCTTTGTGTCTAGAGGGGAGTGAATAGGCCAAACTCTTAAAACAAATTACCAATTAAAAATTAGCAGATGGATTATTAACAGTTATTCAATCTCAAGATAGATCAAAAGTCTTCCACACAGTAACACACTAAATAAATCGAGATGGTAGACATCATGACTTATGTGAAAAACCATTGAGAGCAACTGAACAACAATCAGTTCAGGTAAAAATCACGAGCACCCTACTGATTAAAATACATTTGATCAAATGTATAATACAAAAATTCAAGTAAACGAATTACAACCCAATCCCCGATGTGTCTTGATGAACGATTTGGACAAAACGCTTGATGATGCCAACATACAAATGGATCAGGATGTGATTCTTTTTTTGTTATGCCACTTATCATCTTTTTAATTTAATACCTCTGTGTCTGCTATAGGAAAATTAGTTTAGCATCTGAAACTAGGTTTACATTTGATGCGCTTTGGTTGATAAATTATGGATGTAGCTGCTGTGCATATATTTATTTGATGTAAAAAGTCATGTTCTATGCTTTTAAGCTCATGCCCTCTGTTAATATCGAGCACTTCTCTAGCTGTTAGTCATACAAGCATCTGTTATTATCTAAAAACAAATTCCAATTGTTTAAGAAACAAATCCTTCATGTTCCTCTGTAATTGGTTTTTGGTTTGAGGTAAGTTTGATAAATGAAGCTCTTCAATTATTTGGTCTCTTATTTTTGGCAGCATCAAATTGTTAAGAGTTTCTAGTGTTTATGTTCTATCTGCTTTAAGGTACTAAAGTTTGTTGAAAAGTACTATAATTATGCATTACTGTATTTAGATTAATGTTTATCAATGTTAACAAGGCAACACGTACATTAGGATCAACAGTCCGTCCTTACCACATCATTAGCTGCACATTGACATGATGAACTTACTAACCATTTGATGTATGAAGTATGAGCAGGGGGTTTAAATGCTAACTCATTGCAGTAGAGAAGTAGAAGTATAAATTGGGTAGCACACATAGATTCACGTAGGATTGGGTCCAACTATACATGGACTTTTAAGAGCTCCTAAACTATTCCTATTTGGAAACTACGAATTTTACAGGCATAATCTATTTGAATTTACTAAAACTTGGATTGAAGACCCAAAAAAGTGTGTTTGAACCATCATGACCACTGCAAATATTCCACCTGCTTCTAAGAATATAAGGAGTATATAAAACTAACCAATTGCCATAACAAACAACTTGTCAACCTAGAAGTAAACATAAGCCAAGAGATGGGACAATGGTGGTGGGGGCTATACATTGCATTTGCAATTTTCAATCATTGGCAGAGTTGTATAAAAATGTATAAGTGAGTGTATAAAATTAAAATTATATAAAAAAGTCATTGGATTATCTAGGGGGATGTGGCTAAGAAACGAAGAGAATAGGAAAAAGACTGAGAGATAGGAGCTATGGGTAAAATAGATATTTTCAAAAAAAAAAAATTTGTTGACATCATCCAATTTTGTTAGTTGACCTAAGTCTTTATGAAGAAGAAAATTGTAATGTGGTTTAAAACCTCCAGGGGCAGGATGCAATTTCCATAACCACAAGGGGTGAATTTATAATTTACCTAAATATTTTCTAAATGAAAAGAAAAAATGAATAAATAGAAGTAACACCTATATAAAAGTTTTGAATATCCTCTCATGGCTATAAGCCTAAAACTAGGAGCTCCTTTGATATCATATGCTATTCTAAAGAAGGGATTTTGAAAAAAATGCTGTCACTTATTTGATGATGAATTCCTCCCTGAGGAAGTGGTTGTCAAGCATATTATTGACATGGTAAGATTCCGTATGTTATCTGTTTCTAACCTGAAAAGCCATCCAGGTGACAGGTGGTTCCTTGATACATGGAAACTGCCAGATTCAATATTGAAGAATAGCCCCAATCATTTGGGAACAGAAATGAGGGATGGGAGTTCATTATATGTGGGTTGGGTGATTGTGAAGATATATTGAGTGTTTCCAAATGTTTTGTTTATTGTGCAGGTTACAAGGAGCTGTTATGAGTGTTAAACCATTTCATAGAGGTTTGACTGTTGTGAGGAAGTTATAATACACACCTCTCACTGACCATATTGAGAGTGTATTGATTAACTATTTATATATATTCGTATATATACTCTGTTTTGCAGGTTGCATGAGGCTGCTATTTTTTGAGTGTTGTGAGGTCTCATATTGTGGGTTGAGGGAATTGTGGAACCAATCAATTATGAATTTTGGAGACACTTTGGAGGGACGTGATATTAAATAGGAGATCAAAATCATTGTTAAATTAGTATTGGAGTTAATATTAAGAATCGACAGAAAATTTTGTATAATTAAAACTACAATCCATTTTGTTTGTTCAATATATCTTCAACTTGAAATTCAAAAACCCTAAATCATTTCACAAAATAAATCATCTCATCTATCACACCAATAATTAGTTCAAAAAACCCTAAATCATGAACAAAAAATCAAAACTCATGTACTCATTTCACAAAAATAAAAATCCTACAACATCAAAAAAAAAAAAACCCTAGCTCTAGAGTGAAATGGGAAAATAAAGGAAGAGAGAGAGAGAGAGAGAGAGACCTGAACATCGATAGGAACCGAGGAGACGGTGAGCGACGGTGACTGACCCACGGCGAGCAACGATGACTGACCGACGGTGAGCGACTATGAGAGAGAGAGGGGGAGAGCAAGACTACTTGGTGTTTAGTCCCTCTGTTTGGTGTATGTACCTGTAATACAGATAAATAAATAAATAAATACTAAAACGGCTTTGTTTGATAGCTCAAAAATTAGTGGCCTTAATGGCCCTAATTTCCATATCAGGTAAAAAAAAAAAAGAAAAAAAAAATAAACTTACCCAAACAGAAAATTAGGGCCATTATAGCCACAGTTTTTAGGGCCACAAAACATTTTTCATACTAAAATTAAGCATAAACGGTGAGCAACTATGAGAGAGAGGGCGAGAGCAAATGTTTGGTCTTTGGTCACTCTGTTTGGTGTATGTACCTGTAACACCTATAAATAAAAAATTAATAATACTAAAATTAAACATAAACTCAAATTAAGCGGTAATATTCAGAGTCAAAATCGAGTTAATTGAAATTATAAGAACTAAAATTTAAAAAAATTTATCATTGTACAGAAGAGTAATTTGAATTTTTATTTCTTCTTTTAAGTCATATAAAGTCGTTAATCAATTTTGTACATGTGGCAAGTATAGTTAAAAAAAGGGCAATTTATTGATAAATCCCATCTAGAGATGTTTTATCCCAATAAGTCCACAAAGAAAAATTATATCCCAATGAGTCCCATGTAGATTTCTTCCTATTCCATAAAGTCCATTTTTTAATTTCATATTTATATGTGGACTATTATGCCCTTATATATATATATATATATATATATACACTGTTAATACGTAATTTCTGGATCGTGTATAATTGTTAGGGAAACAGACACAGCCGGAAAATCATACACAATTTCTGAATGCTAGGTGAGAGAACAATCGGAAGTATTGCCACGCCATTGTGTATAACAGCAGCAGCAATACTTGTGAATTGAACAATCGGAAAATCGGAAAATCATACACAATTTCTGAATGCTAGGTGAGAGAACAATTGGAAAATCGAACAACTCTTTCCGAACAGCAGCAGCACCACAACTGCTTAATGCTAGGGAAACGGACACAACCATCAGAGGAGAGGCAGATGTGTAGAGAGAACGTGTAGAGAAGAGAGGGAGTTGAAGAGAATGTGATGGCAGACGTGGGAGAGAGAGAGAGATGAGTGCTTGGGCGGGAAAGAAGACATCATCTGGACCATAAAATGAAACAGTCCTGCTTTTGGGAATCATCTCAACCGTTAATACCAAATGTATCTCTGATATATTTTATATATTTTCAAAAACAGTCTTGCCTTATATGGACCATTGATATGATTGTTTTCGAAGTATTTTGGCTTGATAAGTTGGTCCATAATGGTGATGATGGTCCAATGTTGTGCACCAAAGCTGTGATGTAGTCCCTCTGCCAACAATTAAATTTCATATTAGGCACCAACCAACATAGGCATACATCCAATTTCAAATATTACATAATATTCACATGGGTGATCACATTACGTTATAATTTGTTAAAGATCAAAGGGGGGAACCAACAGCGCCAAACAACACCCAATAACACAAACAACTTGGAGATTGATGTCACAATGTGAATATTTACATTAATGTGAATGTTCACATCATCCATGTTTGCAAAATAATTTCAGAAAATGACAACAGTTACTAGCCAATGTGAATGTTAACATGGATGATCACATTATGTTATAATTTGCTAAAAATCAAAGGGGGGAACCAACATCACCAAACTACACCCAATGACACAAACAACTTGGACATTGATGGCACAATGTGAATATTTACATCATAATGCATCACAGTGTTGAGTGAAGTTTGGGGGTTCTGACATTAATGTAACCATTCACATGATGTCAATGTTCATATCAGTGTCTACCCAGTAATCAACACTAATGTGAATGTTCACATCATCCATGTTTGCAAAATAAATATTGAAAACGACAACAGTTACAAGGCAATGTAAATATTCACATGGGTGATCATATTACGTTATAATTTGCTAAAGATCAAAGGGGGGAACCAACAGCGCCAAACAACACCCAATAACACAAACAACTTGGAGATTGATGTCACAATGTGAATATTTACATTAATGTGAATGTTCACATCATCCATGTTTGCAAAACAATATATTTTTATGCAACCATGAACACCATTGAAGAACATGTGCATGTTAACACAAACATATAAAATGACGGATCAACTTATTGGATCACCATTAACAATCAAGAATATGAACAAGGCAAACATTCACAATAGGGGGAGAAAAATCTAAATATCCCTATTCATTGGCCTAATATTTGCAATCCATGTGAATGTTCACAGCGTAGAAGAACAGCACCAATAATTTCTGATTGTCCTAAAATTTTCAGGCAATGTGAATGTTCACATTGCAGAACAGCAGCACCAATAATATGTGCTTCTACTAAAATGTTCAGGCAATGTGAATGTTCACAGCCTAGACCAAAAGCACCAACAATATCTGTTTGAACTAAAATGTTCATGCAATGTAATTGTTCACATCCTAGAACAACAGCACCAATAATATTTGACTCTCCTAAAATGTTCAGGCAATGCCAATGTTCACATCCTAGAGCGAAAGCACCAACAATATCTGATTGAACTAAAATGTTCAGGCAATGTAAATGTTCACAGCCTAGAACAACAGCACGAACTTTATCTGACTCTACTAAATTTTGCCGGCAATGTGAATGTTGACAGCATAGAACAACAGCACCAATAATATCTGGTTTTCCTATAATTATCAGGCAATGTGAATGTTCACAGCCAATAACAAAAGGACCAATAATTTCTGATTATGCTAAAATTTGCAGGCAATGTGAATGTTCACATCTTTCATCAACAAGAACAACAACAGAATTGGCCAAACCTTTTCAATCCACAAGAATTTTCAAAGCATAAAACAACAACACCATTACTACCTGATTAACAAAACATTTTAACTTAATGTGAATGTTCACATTTTTTATCAACTACAACAAAACAGAATTGGCCAAAACATTTTGAAACCGTGTGAATGTTCACAGCATTGAACAACAACCAGAAAACCAGATAAAATAACTGAATTCTCAATCAAAATTAAATAATAAGAAGCTTTTTCAACTTCAAAATATAAATATACATATAGATTCCTTAACAAATAAAGAAAATAATTAAAAACCCAGTTCAAACAGTTTAAGGCTCAATAAGACAAACACGTGGCAGGCAAGAAAAACGATAAAAAAAAATTACATAAATGTATTCACAAATTGCAAACGTGGGTATGTATCTGCATCTATATATAGATATATATATATATATATTTCCTGGATATAAAAAATGAAGCAACCTTGAGGAGCAAGAAACTAGGGAGCTGGAGGAAGATGGGTTTGGTTCTGGTGTTTTTTTTTTTGTTTGCGTTTTTTTCTTTTGGGAGGGTGAGAAGAAGAAAAGAAGAATGAAGGTGTGGAGTTGAAGAAGTCGCCATTACAATTGTGTGCGTGATTTCCTGCACAAGAATAGAGAGGGGAAGAGAGACAGTTATTAGATTCAAAGAGAGAGAGAAAGGCGCGTGTTTTGTTCAGGGATGTTTTGGTCTTTCTGTATGAAATGGACCTAATGGAATATTGTAAAACACTATGGGTTTTATGGAACAACACTCTTAAATAATGGATTTATTGAAAAAGCTCCCTTAAAAAAAACATGTTATATTCAGTTTAACTTATTTGTTATTATTTATTTTGTGCATTTTAAAAATTTTGAAAATATATTAGTATTTTTTATTTTTTCAAAAAATGCCATTAGATAGCTTGGAAAGTTTTTGACTTAGTGGCATTTCTCAAAATGCTATAAAATATTTGTTTATGACATTTTTCACCTAATGCCATAAAAAGTAACTTGCAGCTACCTAGTTTAGTGACATTTTTTAAAAAATGTCATTTCTACTAAAGTTCATCTGTGGATAAATGACACTGAAACAATTTCTTGTGCCATTCTTTTATAAAATGTCATAAAATTGATGTGACATTTTTTTTATTGAAATGTCACTAGAGCCTTATATGTTTGTGATTCTGTAGTTTTTTTTTTTTGTAAAACGTGTTACCAAATATTATTTTTGTAACATTTTCTAAAAACATGCCACTAGTGTAGTGCCACTAAAGTGTGTTTTTGTTGTAATGTATATTCTTCATCAAATAGTTTCAAAATATTTAAAATCAAATTTTTCAAAAAAAAAAAAAAATTAAAATTATTGGTGCCGAAAATATATTCTTCACTAATAATTTTATAATTGGTGACAAATTGTTTTTCTCACCAAAAGTCTCAAAATTTTGGCCCCCACTCAAAAAAATTAGAGAGAAAACCTTTGGTGACAAAATTTAATTTTTCCTCACCTAAAATGAAATATTTATTAACGAAAGTAAATTTCGTCACCTATTATTTTTACTTTTTTATTATATGTGACAAAATTTTATAATTCGTCACGAATTATTCTTATTTAGTGACGAAATTTATTTTTTTCACTACTTTTCGTCACCGTAGGTTACTTAGAGAGCTAATTAACTTGTATTTTGTTTTTAAAGAGAGAGAGAGAGAGAAAGAGGGGAGATGAAAACTGATAAACAAAAAATGAGGAGGGGGGAGGGAAAGTTAGTAGTATATTTTTTTCATTACTGCCTAATATTTCAAAACTTTCCCTTCAAAATTAGTGCCAAAATAATTTCCTCACTAAAAAGTCTCAAAATATTAAAAATTATTAGTGACAAAAATATATTTATCACTAAATGGTCTTAAAATATTTAAAATCAAGTTTCTCAAAAAATATATATAAAATTATTGGTGACGAAAATATATTCCTCACTAATAATTTTATAATTGGTGACAAATTTTTTTCTCACCAAAAGTGTCAAAATTTTGGCGCCACCAAAAAAAATTAGTGGGAAAACCTTCGGTGACGAAACTTAATTTTTTATCACCTAAAAAGAAGTATTTGTTGACGAAAATAAATTTCGTCACCTATTATTTTTATTTTTTTATTATATGTGACAAAATTTTATAATTCGTCACGGATTATTCTTATTTAGTGACGAAATTTATTTTCTTCACTACTTTTCGTCACCATAGATTACTTTTGTTGTAGTGATTTAGCTTAAGTTATTCACATGTATGTCATTGAGTGTATAATCACTGGGATTTTAAATTCACATTGGATTGATATATAGTGGTGCCCATCACCTTAAAACTTGTATTGTTGTCAGACTCTTGATATTGATAGGTTGGCAAGTAAACTTTAAATATTATAATTGAGGACCCTTGGGTGATGTTTGGAACCTTAATTGAAGCCTTAACAAGGTATTTAGATAAGATTAGATAAAAAGCCCCAAATTTGAGTTTGAATTTTTGACCAGCCGTCACTCTTTTGCCCTTTTCTTTTTCCACACTTTGAATTTGGATGTGAGGCTAGAACCATTGGAAAGCTTATTTCTGGGGCTTCGATTTAGACGCAAGAAGGACCTAGAACGGAGTCCCGATAAGAGAGTTATACTCATTTGAAGTTTTCATATCTGTGTTGGAAGCAGATCCGCTCGAGCTGGAAAATAGGCGCTCGAGTGGACTGTGCGAATTCAGCAACTTAAAAACGTGATTTTTAGCTCATTCTTTGCATTTTCCTTTTCCTCCTTCATCCCTCTCACCCTAGGTCCGAAAACCCTAGGGTTTTGACCTCAAATACCTTCCATTTCCCTAAGGATTGGCTAAAATCTCTTACAAGGAAATGAAGAAGGCTTGAAGATTAACATTTTCAACAGATTGGAATTCGGATTAGTGAAGGATTCTTCTCAAAGCTTGCTTTTCTTGCTTGATTCTTGAGGTAGGGGTCCTAGTTCTCCTTCAATACTTCCATAAATAGATAGATTTGTAGTATTTTGAGTATATACATATAAAACTCACATTTTTGAGCATATAGTGTACATCATGATTTTGGGGGTTTAGGATTTGAAGTGTTGGGGGTTCAATTGTTGGGTTAATAAGGTGGATTATGAACCTTAAGTGTTTAATCAATGGGAAGATTGGAATAAAGAGTACTGGTTTAAGAAGTTTAAATTTTTCTTGAAATTCTTGATTTTCTTGAAAACCCTAAGTTGATTCATGATGATAAACAATGATTTTGCCCAAATTGAAAGTAGAATCATGAAATTGGTAGGTTGAATTATATATATACAAGTTTAATTAGATTTTGGAGGTGTTTGAAAATTATGTTAAAAATTAGCAATTGAACCTTTGTTATGGATGTTGTAAATTATGCTATAATGTGAAATGAAGATTGGGGAAATGATTTATTAATGATATGGATGACATGAGCCTTGGGGTGAAAGGATGAAATAAAGGTTTAAGAGTTCACCTTGAACTATGCTGAATTGTGTTGATTATGTTAAATAGTGTTGATTATGTTGAGTTGTGTTGAATAATGTTGAACCGAATTGTGTTGGACTATGATGAATTGTGTTTGAATCATGTTGAATTGTGTTGAGTTGAGTTGTGTTGGGTGTGTTGAGTTTGAGTTGTGTTGTGCTGGGTCATGTTGAGTTTGAGATAAGTTGGGTTGGGTTGGGTGGTGTTGTGTTGGTACCCGGGGGGAAGTTGAAAGATGATACGGAATTTGTGATAAGATGATGAAGTGAAGATTTAAGAATTTTATTGTATAATTAGAAAGTGATTTTATACCTCAAAACTAAAAACCCAACTTTATATTTAACTCTAGTTATGAAGTTTTATTTTGGAAAATGAGGATACTTCAATCGACATTAAATTTATGAAATTAAGTCTATGTTGGGTTAAGATGAGTATGAATAATGATAAATGGGAGATTGTGAAATATGACGATATTATATGAAGGAGTTGTATCAAAGAAAATTAAATGTTGGAGATTTAATTTATAACCGTAGGTAGTAATTGATAATCAATGTGTTTAAAAAAAATTGAATTTGAAGACTTGATAATAATATGGAAAAGTAAAGAAATAGTTTGAACCCAAGAATTGTGAATACTTTAAAGATGAGTCTTTGCCTATATGGATGTGTTGTTATATTTTTGTGTGACAAAACAATGAATGATTTAATGGATAATAAAGAAGGTCGTGGAACATATTTGTACTTGTTATGTGAATGTAATTTTAATAAATGGTGGATCTATATTGAATTAATGTGTTACGGAAATAATGGAAGATGTGTTGGCATTGTCCACTAATTGTAATGATGGATTGTGATGATATCTTGGGGTCCGTTTCCCGCCGTATTTGAGCCGGCAAAGCGTGGCGCTTGAGATAGGTTCCGTCTTCCTTCCGGAGTAGCGCCCGATAAAGCGCGTGGTATGTTAAGGTTCCGCGTTCCTTTCAGATGGTGACCGGTAAAGCGTGAGGTTCCGCGTTCCTTCCGACTTCTGACCGGTAAAGTGTGAGGTTTCGTATTCCTTCCGGCTTGTGACCGATAAAGCGTGTGAGTCATGGAGATGACTTGTGATTGGATCTGGTATTTGATATGAGATTAATTGAAAGAATGGAAAATGAAATGGTAATTGGATTAGGGATTGGTGTTGATACACTCAATGGATTGCGTGTGATTAAAATGGAAGATTATGAGTTTTGTTTTGTAAATAATAGAGGAATTGAATTAAAAAGGAATTGTTATTCTTGTGTCATACTTGTATTCTATTTGGTAATGCAAACGTTAATGTGAGGTAATTGTTGGGCAAGTTGGAGTTGAGTGTATGAGGATTGTCTTTTTGAACATAAAGGAAATTGGATCTTGACATTATGGAGTTATAGTGATTGGAAATAGTATAAGGAGAAAAAAAATGGAAATGAAATGGGAAACATTTTGGGAATTGGTTAATAATTTTTAAATGATGTTGTTTCTTAAACATGTTGGTTTCACAAGGATCTATGATTTTCTAAAGTTAATGGACAAATTTTAATGGCTGAAGATTTTTCTTAAAAGTGTGCAAATAGTTTTTGAGAAAAGGTACTCTACTTATGATATTTTGAAGTTATAAAACGTCACTCTACTATATGGTATCACCCTGCATGCATGATTATTTCTATCTGTGTATTAGTTATTGATTGAGAACTACGAGATTCCTACTGGGCATTAGTGCTCACCCCGTTGTTGTTTTACCTTTTTACAGGAAGAAAGTTTGGATTCTTTGATTGAAGAGTTGAGAAGTCCATGTGTCTTTTATATGTAATTTCACTATAGATGTGATAGATCCTGTAATTGTATTTTATTCATTTATAGCTTCACAGTAGGAGATTGGCATGTATTGTTGACATTGTAATTTTCATTGAGAGAGAAAGAACATGTATCATTGTATTCCTATTACTCAAGTGTAATAGATATTTGTATATGTATAAAAAAAATATATATATATATATGGACCTAAATTTACTGGCTTTGGTAATGTTTTCGAGTAATTAAAATTCGGGGCGTGACAGAGTGGGCTTTTACAAGACCATTTTACATCTTATACATGTTTTGACACCATCAATTTCCATCTTCTTGCACAAAACGTGAGAGGGAAAGAGAGTAGGGAGATTTGGTCCAAGACTTGAGAATTTGAGCTCAAACCAAAAGAAATGCTAGGAATTGTTGTCAATTGAAGAAGATTTGAGGATCTCAACTTCAACTATTGTAGATTCAAGCCTCTAGGTAAGGGACTAAACTCTTAATTGAGTAATTGAATTAGATTCTACAAGATCACTAGTGGATTAAGTGAATTCATGAGGGAATTGCATTAGAATTGAGAAGAATTAGGCCATATCATGCATGCATGTTCATTTCTTCACAAATTGAGCATGATTTCAAAGAATTCTTTCATGCATGTGTTCATCTCACTTATATTTTGGGAATTCATCATGTTTTCTATCAAGTTGCCAAGTTTGATCATGTTTTGAAAAGGTTGGGTTTAAGAAAATTCATGCATGTTGTGTTCTTAAAACATTCATAAAGTTTATGTTGGAATTTTGTACAATTGGCATACTTTTGGGCCTTGATTTCATGAAATGATCTTTAAACCATGATGTTTTGTGAGTTTCTAAATGTTTTCCAAAATTTTGGCCCAAGAGGATGAGTTTTGGGGTGTTGAATTCATGTTTTGAAGCTTGGGAGCAAATTTGGAAAACCCAGAATTTTGCTTCCACGCTCGAGCGAAGAATCCTACACTCAAGCGATCGTCTTTTATTTTCATGCTTCCGCTCGAGCGACAAAGGGCTGGCTCGAGCTTAAATTGCAAGCTCTCAGAAATTTGCGTGTGTAGAAACATGCTCAAGCGACAAAACTTGCGCTCGAGCGAGGACCTGTGTCTCACGCTCAAGCGAGCGTCGAGCGGAGATTTCATGCAACCAGAACTTTTTCACATTTTGCAGACCGCTCGAGCGAAGAAGTCTACGCTCGAGCGACCACTTATATTTGGCATGTCCGCTCAAGCGAAGAAAGCCACGTTCGGCGAGACCCCTGTTTCAGCAAAAAATTTGGCTAAGTTGTTCAAGTACATTTTTGCATCCTCATTCCATCCTAGGCATTCCTAGACTATGATTAAGACTCCATAATGAGGTTAAAGGTTAGAAATACACTAAGAACAACGAAATAAGTTGTGTTCAGTCCAAGCATGTGTATTCAACATATGTATCTATCATGCTATGTAGGTCACGCGCCTCAAAACAAGTGAACTGCCCATTTTTCCATCTAATTGAAGCTACCAATTATCTATGAGTAATAACTCTGTAAAGTTATGTTAACTTTAATTATTTTCTGATGATATGAAATGATCAGTTTTCTGAAAGGCTATGTTTTGTATGAATGAATGATTGTCCAATTTTCTTTGAAACGTAATTGTGGTATCCTTAGCAAGGGCCCTCACCCAGGGGATATAATACTGTGGCTTATGGTCATGAGGCCCTAGCCCGGGGGTTTATACCGTAGCCCAAGCCCTCGCCTAGGGGGAAAGAATACCGTGGCCCAGGCCCTCGCCCAGGAGAAACAATACCGTGGCCAATGTATGAGATATGTTACCCGATACTGGAGGTTCATTCACGGAACTTAATAAGCTTGACCCAAAAGACATGTTTGTGCTAATTGATGTACCACACATGATTTGAATATGGACAAGATTATGATTCAATTCCGTTATCTGATTATGATTCTGTTTGCTATGAGATTTGAGTTATGTTATGGGCATCATTCATGAAAGTCTTTACTCTGTTATTATTCACTGGGATGTAACTCATTATTTATATTATGTATGTAGGTGAGCAGGCACGTGACCAGGCCCAGAGTTGACGGCCTATGTTCCCTTTTTGTCAGCCAACCTTTGTGCCTCCCGAGGAGGTTCCGAATGAAGTCAAGATTTGTGGCTGTTTTTGTATAATCATGTTAGACTTTGTTTGTTGTTAAGTTTTGGACAAGATGTCTATTAATACACTACTAGAAGTGATATGTAAAGGTTATGTTTCTCAACCATCACTCATATGTTTATAAAAGTTTTAAATGATGCGTATCATGTATGTCTTCACGGCTCAATGGACTATATATATGTATTTATTGTATATTTGCTTTCGCAGTCCCTAACTTTATGTTAATCGTTCAAAAGGCCTTTGGTAATCCAAGGATTACTGGCCGGTTACGATACTAAACCCATGAGGGCGGGTTTGGGTCGTGACACTAACAATGGGCCTAGTCCAATCAAAGAAGCCCATCAAGCAAATATTGTTGGAAAAATAGTTTTATAAAGGCATATTTTGGGCCAAATTTGAGCCCAAAATTGAGTGGGCCCCGAACGTCTTTTGGGGCGAGTCCGAAGAGGTGAAGTGTTCCTTACCGCGTGGCAAGTCGCACGGCGAAGACGATTCGTCAAAACCATTTATGAGTGAATAGGAACATGACGTCGTTTTCGGGTTCGTGTAATGCACATTTAAAGTTTTTAATGTGGGTTTCCTTGTGAGGCTTGTCCTATATTAAAACTTTAAGAGAGTTTTGTTGAGTTTATAAGCTCTAGCCTATAACACTTGGGTTGGGCCCCAAGGGGCACCCCAAGTTTGTAGAAGGGAGGAGTTATGGACAAAGTGAACCTTAGCCCAAACCACCACACGCGCGCGCCGTCGCCGTCCGTCCGGCTGAGCCGGGCGCCGGTGTGGGTAATGGGTTGGGTCGGGTCTAACATTAATTTTTTGGACAAAATTTATTTGAATTTTTTCAATAAATTCTTGCAGGAAAAATTAATTTAAATTTTGAAATTCAAATTGTTGTCCAATAATTGTGTCTCTTCCTTTTATTCCATAACAAATTTTTGAGCCCAAACTGTTTTTCCGATCTATTCAAATCCGGACAGATTTAAATTTGTCCAGGCAGATTCAAACAGTGTCATACAGCAGTTCTGGGCAGTTAGATAACTGCTACAGTTTGGATATCTGTTCATATTCAAATCTGAATTTGTTGGACAGACTCACACCTGTTCGGACAGGAATGTCTTGCCTATAAATACCTATTGTTCCAGTAGTCTTGGGATCTGAAAAAATCAGTCTGAAAATTCAGTTTTGCTGTCCTAAATTCTGCACTTTTGCATTATTCTTCATATTAGTTTTAGAATAAATTTCAGAGAGTTAGAACATAGGTTTGGTTACTAGAGACACATTGGATATCGAATACTAGAGACTCGAAGTCTACCAGTGGGTATGTCTTTACTCTTAGTGGGGCGACTGTATCTTGGAAATCTTCCAAACAGACTTGCATTGCTAGGTCTACTATGGAATCAGAATTCATAGCTTTAGACAAAGCAGGGGAAGAGGCAGAATGGCTTCGCCACTTCCTTGAAGATATTCCAATTTGGCCTAAACCAGTGCCTGTTATATGCATACATTGTGATAGTCAATCAGCAATTGGTAGAGCACAGAGTCATATGTATAACGGTAAGTCACGACACATTCGTCGCCGACATAACACCGTACGACAACTACTCTCCAATGGAATTATTTCCATTGAATATGTGAAGTCTAAAGACAACATAGCGGATCTACTAACCAAAGGGTTAGCAAGAGAGCTAGTTGAGAATTCATCAAGAGGAATGGGACTAAAGCCTATTAAATAAGAGTTACCACAACGGCAACCCAACCTAGTTGACTGGAGATCCCAAGATTTAGGTTCAAAGGGACAACCGAGTTGTGAATGACTTAGAAGGATCACTGGGGAGTCTAACTCCTACCCATTTCTATGATGAAATAAGTGATGTCTGCAGCGTTTTAGATTAAGTAAAATTTTAATGATTCTTATATCTAAGTAAACCTAGTGGAATATGGCAGGATACTTTTCATAAGAATCACCTATGTGAGTGTGAACTGCGCCGGTTCTATGAGATTTGTGAAGGGCTACAATTCTCTAGAGCACTCATGAAAGGTCAGGTTGTTCAGGGCCAAAATGAACACAATAGTGAGAACTAAACTGTGTCTGGGAATATACTGTGTGAGTTCTATTGTCTTGGTTTACACAAACGGCTGAACAGTTCAAGACATCATGTTCACTGGTTAGCTAGTAAATCCGATAGTGTTTCACAAGGGAAGATTCAAAACCAATAGCTACCTATCCTTTGCAGAATATTTCCAATTTCTGTACTCTCTGTAATTAGATCATGTTGCTGCATTTTCTCTCTGTCAAATTCCATTCATGTGGGGGATTGTTGGAAAAATAGTTTTATAAAGGCATATTTTGGGCCAACTTTGAGCCCAAAATTGAGTGGGCCCCGAACGTCTTTTGGGACGGGTTCGAAGAAGTGAAGTGTTCCTTGCCGCGTGGCAAGTCGCACGGTGAAGATGGTTCGTCAAAACCATTTATGAGTGAATAGGAACATGATGTCGTTTTCGGGTTCGTGTAATGGACATTTAAAGTTTTTAATGTGGGTTTCCTTGTGAGGCTTGTCCCACATTGAAACTTTAAAAGAGTTTTGTTGAGTTTATAAGCTCTAGCCTATAAGACTTGGGTTGGGCCCCAAGGGGCACCCCAAGTTTGTAGAAGGGAGGAGTTATGGACAAAGTGAACTTTAGCCCAAACCACCACACGTGCGTGCCGCCGCCACCCAGCCGGCCGAGCCGGGCGCGGTGGTAGGTTGGGTCGAGTCTAACATTAATTTTTTGGACAAAATTTATTTGAATTTTTTCAATAAATTCTTGCAGGAAAAATTAATTTAAATTTTGAAATTCAAATTGTTGTCCAACAATTGTGTCTCTTCCTTTTGTTCCATAATAGACTTTTGAGCCCAAACTGTTTTTCCGATCTGTTCAAATCCGGACAGATTTAAATATGCCCAGGCAGATTCAAACAATGTCATACAGTAGTTCTGGGCAGTTAGATAACTGCTACAGTTTGGATATCTGTTCATATTCAAATCTGAATCTGTTGAACAGACTCACACATGTTCGGATAGGAATGTCTTGCCTATAAATACCTACTATTCCAGCAGTCTTGGGATCTGAAAAAATCAGTCTGAAAATTCAGTTTTGCTGTCCTAAATTCTGGACTTTTGCATTATTCTTCATATTAGTTTTAGAATAAATTTCAGAGAGTTAGAATACAGGTTTGGTTCGCCGAATAAATTGTTTGGAGTGCTACTACAATTTGTGAAGATCATTGTATCCTGGGAGATAGACGTCACTCAACCGTAAGCACCGTAGCAAGGCGAATCTGTCTTAAGGACAGAGTGTCACACACTCGACTTGGTCTTTTAATTTTTTAATTCAGTTCGATAAATAAATTTGGTACGTTATTTATTTATTTGTTTGACTTTATTTCAATTTATTTTATTTACACAGAAGATTGTTCCAACAAATATCACACTCACTTATATAAAAAGAGGGCATCCCATAAAAGATGAGTATGTTTTCTCATATGTGCAACACAACACAAACAGACTCTTCAATTCATTATCTTCCTTTTTTTATTCAAGTTGCTAACTTTATCATCGGAGTGTCCCTGGCCGGCAACCCCGGTTGGGTGGCACCAACCATGTCTACCTTTGCAGATTTACAAGGGTAAAACTCATCTCTTCGTTGAATCTCTTTAACAATCCAAATGAGAGAATTTTCTAAGTCTCACAATGGCCCACCTTCTAATATATATGATCAGTATTATTTTATATTGTTAGTTTTGTGTTGATAATTTTGTTAATAATAATGTCTAAGAATAAAAAATTGACATCGGGTAGGATTGAATTCTTGTGGGGCAGATCGAACCATTCCCAATAGGGCTGAGCATCCGATTTGATCCGCACATGTACGAGCAGATTCAAACCTACTATAAGGTCAGATGCAGTTTGAAATATTATTATGTTTCAGATTACGGATTTCACCCACACATAGCCGCCTGCACTTATACTTTTTTTTTTCTTTTATAAAATTCTGGACCATCATTTTTAATCTTCCATATTAGTAGATATATATATATTATATACTCACAGTTGCTATTTATACATATATACACACACATAATATAATATATTTATAAATATACCAAATAATATATATATATATATATATATACACATGTAAGTTGAAACAAACAAGCCACATACTTTATTTATTTATTTCTAGTAAATTAAACTTCTTTTATTTATATACGTAAATGGAACTGTTTTTTTTTTTATATTATTATTATTAGTATGGATTATTAAATTCTGAATCTTTGAGATTAAAAAATTACGAATAAAAAATAATTCAAAAATAATAATTTTATGATAAGAAATATGTAATTTTATGGCCTAAAATAATATTTAGAAAATGAAGAGAAAATGAGCAAAATAAATATCTAGAAAATGGGAAAAAATAGGTTCAAAAATAAATTTTTAATGAAAAAAGTTTAATTCGCAAATCACTCGCATTTCCGTTAACCCTATCTGCACAAACTGCAACTCACATTGAAAGTAGTTACAGGTTCAATTTTTTTCAAACTGTGGACATGCGAATGAGTTCAAACTGTAAACCGAACCATCAAAAATCAATTCGCGAACACCCCAATTCCTAGTTATTAGGGTATAAAGATGGATCTGCGTGGGCCGGATTGAAATGACCGTTCCAAGTTATTAGGGTATAATTGTAAATTAAAAAATACAAATGGACGCATGTAGCAAAAGAAAAAGAAGAGAGGGTTCTTTTACAAATTACAAAAATAAATTGATTATTGAGTTGTGAAGCTGGACGCAGCGGCTGGAGCCTGTACGAAACCACTAGAGCTGGACTCTGCTGAAAGCCTCAAAGATTTGAGAGAGCATTTGAGAGAGAGAGAGAGAGGCAATCCATTAAAAAAGTCTTCTCTCCCTCTGCAGGTAATCCTCAAAACCCTATTCTTCGTCTTTACCTTAACAACTATTAATACAAATATGCATATATGTGAGTGAATGACTGAAACACAGTGTTGTTTTGGGTACGGCCATGTTTTCTTTTTTTGGGTTTATTACGAAAAGACGTAGAAAAGTATATAGAGTGAACATATTTATGAGATCCCCATTTTACTTCTTTATTTGTGACTCTGAACTATAAAGAATTATTGATGTTCTATATGAGAAATTGTAGGGTTCAAATTATGAATGAGGGATGTTACTGTTTGCAAATTAATAATTCTAGTGATGCATTTTCATAACTTACCTACACAAACGATTATATTTTGTTTCTATTTTCAGTTTAATCTGATAATTGGCAGTTCAACTTTTGTTTTTCCATTTAATTTCACACAATTTCAACATTGTTTGCGGGACAATGGAAAAAGAAGATTTTAACATTATCACTGGCATGAAAAAAATGCAGCATTACAATTCTGATCGTGCACTCTATGAAGACATAAAATTTGACCTTTATGTACAAAGTAATTGTCCTCATCAGTATTTTAAAAGGCTCTAGGCACGCCGAGGCGATAAGGTCACCTATAGCCTAAGTGTGAGGTGTGAGGTGAAGCATGCGCCTCACCAAAGCAAAGCGCAAATAGTAGAAGAAAAGCAAAATTATAAAGCAGGCAAAACTTTCAACATAACAAATATATATAGAATTTAAAAAATCATAACCATTTCTGATAATCTTTAAACATAACATTCAATTTTTTAAAAATTAGAAATATAATATCCAACAAAAGATATAAAGCATAATATTCAATCTTTTATCACTTTATGCTCTCTTTGATCATGTTTGGTCATTTTATATTGAAGAGTTTTGAATCCCTATGGGTATGCCCACAACAAAAGTACTTAATCAATAGTTAGAGTAGAAAAATAGGTAAAACCCATGAAGCCCACGCCTCGCGCCTCGAAAAAAGCCCTCGCCTCAGCGCCTTGCATATTGCACCTTGCCTCAACTTGTTTGAAGCGCAAGGATGTGCCTCATTGTGCCTTTTAAAACAGTGGTCCTCATATTTGAATCCAGAACCTCAAGGTTATTGGGCCTCATTTTAACAATTGAACCATAGGCCCCCATTTTTATTGTATCTTAAAAATGTATTATGATGATCAATTCAATTGAAATATATTTGGGACACAAATCAGTAAAGACTTCTAAGTTCAAGGAATTGAATAGTTTTTGTTGGAATTTAGAAATCTTGAAACTATTGTAGATTCGTAGGATTTTGATTTCACCCTGTTGGTTATTGAGAGTACAAACTACTAGGAAAACAAAAATATTGAATCTTATGGGTTTCTTTTGGATTGTAAAAAAAACTAAACTCAACGAAGCTGAGAAGTTGAATTAGATTGAGTATGTTATCTTTGAATGAGAGATTTCGTTCCAAATCATGAATGTGTTTGTTCAAAAGTTTTATACTGATGTTAAGTATTTATCTATCTAGTTTTCTGTATGTTATCTCAGCAAGCAGACAAAGGGGTTTTGGTTCATAAGGAGGGGTAGGGATGCTGTGTGCTAATGAAGACCAAAGGGATTTAGGGTTGGTTTGGGGTGTCCTAAAAAAGTGCACTTTTTGTCTTTTTACGAAAAGATGTGCAGAAAAGTAGAGAGGTGATGTGATGGAAAAAAAGATAAAAAGATAAAAAGATGGATTATATAGTCTATGCCAAACCAGCCCTTAGTTTCATGTTAGAATAAAATGTAAGGGCAATTATATAGGAGCATGCAACTGAACTGATAACATAGCTAAGAATGACTTCAAATTAATGATCCAAAATAATCTATTATTTGCTTTTGTCTCATAATGAAAATTTTCTTGTATGAGGCTCACATAAAGGGGGCTCATGCACCTTTTTTCAGTTTCTCGGTGGCCTTTTGAGGAGAACTGGAGAAGCTTAGTGCCTCGTGATGATAATAGATGAGGCAGCACATGGCATGGAACCACATGCCTTGAGGTGACCAAAGTTTGAGCCTTGAGATATAGGATTGAGGCACTATCTGCCATCTTAGAAGACCATGTGCTATTTTAGCAGTAAACATTGAGCAATCATATGGATTTGTACTTTTAGATGTTAAACTTGGCTTATTGGAAATTTGGAAGTCTTGCAATTTTATGTTTTCCATTATACAATGGTGTCATTGACTCATCGTTCTTGCACATATGTGGCATTGACATAAAATAGTTTCATTCAGCTGTCTTGGAATTTTCTTCCCTCTACCTTCAAAGTATGTTAGGATGCTTAAAGATTTAGAAATAAACAATGCTAGATTAGTTCTAAAAAAAATTAAAATAAAGCAATGCTAGATTGGGAGGCAAATTGGAATATTTATGTGGCTTATATGTGCCCCTAAGATTAGATGGTTTTTTCCTCTTGATAGAAGGTAAAGGAATGTCACTTTAGCAACAATAAAAGTGAAATGGAGAACTGAAGATTGAAAACTAAAAATAGCGAACATTTTCGTTACTTAGGTTCGATTATTAATAAGAAATGAAGATTGAAAACCATAAGATTGATCGAGGCCATCAATGCTTTATGGGGCACATCAATGCTTTACGGGACATAGTGTTGAGCGACTAAGAAATAACTTGTGCATAGAAGGAGTGTAGCAGATATGATAATGATGTAGGATAATTAGGGACAGCCACAACAGTGGGCTTTTGGGGCTGCTTTAACACTGTTTTAGGAGCTGTTATGAGGCTGTGAACAGTGGATTCGTGAAAAGTTTTTTGGGTTGTTAAAAGTGCAGAAAATAAAAGAGGGAAAGAAGGAGAAGGAGAAAGATATAAGAATCATTCCTAAAATCCCTTAGGCATCACACCTAGGGTTTGATTGCATCACACAATCCATAAAGAAGCTTTAAGAGCTCTAAAATTTTCTAAAATACCAACTCTATCAAATTATAAGTATTACATGGCTTTATATAGAATTAGAAGACTTCCTCAACCAACTACAACTAAAAAAAAAAAAAATCTATTATAATATCTTTAACTTCCAAAACTAATTTAAGATTAGATAAGAAACAAAAACAAAGACTAATTAAATAACTTGACCCACAAGACGACTCATGAGCAACCCACAAAACCTATATTTGGAAATTCTGCAAATCACCAAAATACTCCTAAGCCTAAAATCCCAGAAAACATAAATATAATTATAAAATAAGACTCTAATAATACTAGAAACATAATTATAGAACATTTCTACCAGTTTCTCTATAAAATCATTTCAATGTCCAAATATCATCGCTTCTTTAATATTTAACCTTCCTTGAGCTTCTTATTCTCTGCATCAAATAATGCTTAGATGGATGTATGATAAGACTACGAAAGATGGAGTTAAAAATGAATTTATTCATGAACCTATAGGAGTATCACCTATTGAAAATAAGTTAAAAGAGAACATGTTAAGATGGTTTGGTCATGTACAACGAAGACCTGTAAATACAATGGTAACAAGAAGAGTGATATGATCACCATAAATAGAGATATAAGGGGGACGGGAAGATCTAAGTTGACATGGGATGCAGTAGTGAAAAAAGATATGAATTTGGTTAATTTGACTAAGCATATAGCTCTTGAAAGAGCAGAATGGCAAATCAGTATTCATGTAGTCAACCCACTTGATTAGGACACAAGACTTAGTTTGGTTGTCAGGGGAAATGGATTTGGAATGCTTTTAGAGTTTTTGTATTTATTTTTTTATTTTTGTGGGGAGGATGATGGGGCTTTTAGATAGTAAAATCCATCAATATTGGTGTCATTTAGCACTATGCTCACGAAAGTAACTTGGGGTTGGGCCTCAGGCATTATAAGAATTTGTTGTGAGTTGCCCATTGGTGGTAGAAACTTCACTAAAGGTGTCTTAAATTGCATAAGTTTGAGCCAAGTGAGCACAGAAAAACAAATACTGAACATAGATGTGATATGGCATGGAGGTACAAACATGAAAATCCCTAAAAAAGTAGGCCACAAAAGCACCAAGAGCACAATATTATATTGGAATAATTCTTACATGTATACAAATAATACTTGTTAATAACTTAGTATACTATATTGTATATTCAAATTTTCATAACGTGGAAGATGAAGCTTTATAAGTTCCTTAGGATTATTATAGCATGTACATTACTACCGTTGTCTTATTATATTTTTTACTTTAGAATTTGATCTTGTTTTATAAAGAAATGTGACCATTGCATGCTTGACTTGTGGTTTCATGTGCGTAATGTCACATTTAAAATAATAATAAGAAGAAATACTATGAACTTTAGGATGTGTTTTTGAACATTTGTGATATGTTGGAATAAGTGTCCAAAATATTTAGATTTACTTTTGAATTATGGACACATCCATCAGTTTCTATTTTGTTCTTCATTTTCCTTAAATAAATTCAAAATTCATTTATATCTACAATTTTGTTCTATATGAATGTATATTCTTATGCTGACTAATATATCTATTATGGAATGTAATTTCAAGGAAAGAAGCTTAAATTTAAAGAAGGATGCCACATAGAACCCGGCCTATGACAGCACTCTTGTTGTTTACTGGTCTCAATGTTATTTTGGTATCAACCATTACTCCAGTCTATGATTTTGTCTGCTTTCTTCCATACTGGGAGAGAAGGGTATGTTTCCTATCTTTACTTTTTTGGGCCAACAAAATACTTCATGCTTTGTAAGTAATTGCATTGGAAAGAACCAAAAGGGCTCCTAAGTCAAGTACAGTTGACATATAGAAGATATTCATCTACAGCTAACTAAAGTATTCAAATTATCTACAATGTCAAAAAAAGTATGGGGCAATGGATCTCCAATCCAAGCACACCACATTAGACATATAATGTGTTTTTACCATCTAAGGGCCTCTAATTCTATGGCCCCTCACCTTGAATAGAAACAACAATTACAATCATGCATCCACTGCCACTCTGCATTGGAAGATGGTCTACTGACTACTCTGCCTCTTTGCACATAGAGTGCTGATTTAGGGAACAGTTTACCTCTTTGGGTTAAGTTTTCAATTGCCAAGATTTATAGGTTGAAGGATATATGTGTGTGTGTGTGTGCGCGCGCGCTTTTTTCCAAATTATGTCTAGAAAATATATTTATTCTGGTGCAAGAAAAATAGTCATACATTATTCCACCCACCTTGTTCTTTCCTTAATGCTGTTGAAATGCTGTTGTTCCTTGAATGATAGCACTTCCTTTCTACCTTTTTTATAGTAAAAAAAGAAATGGAAAAAAAAAAAGAAGTAATAATCGTAGTACTCTATTTTGAGCTTGTATTCCCACTACAAATAATTAGAACTTCGCTTTTTGGTGGGAACCGTGCTACCAGATTGTTGGTTTGGACTAGGGGTTTGTGATTTCTGGAATCAATCTGGATCATTGTAATTTGTTGCTTTTGGCGTTTTATTTCCTTTCTCTAATCTTGTTGTAAGGTGTGCAGAACTAATGAATACTGCTATTCATGCTTCTAGGGCTCCATGAAGTTACTGAATACCCTATAAAATTTCATTGTTTCCATCGTTTTATTTTTCATTTTTTAAAAATCCCTTCTTTTCTATTTATTAAACTATATCATTTTTATGTGAAGCGAGATTTTTTTGGTAACTATGCGAAGCAACTTATTTGAAGCTAACTCAAGCTTCCTTTTTCATTCGAATTTAATGGGAATCCATGTTTACCTGTCCATTGGTTGATATGTCTATTAGGTAATTTATTTATAATTTTTCATGCTAATTTTTTATACTGGATTCATTCAGAGAGAACGTCGTCGTCTAGAACGCGAAGCTACTTTGGCAAAGGGATCTGAATCAACCTAAATGGATCTCCCCATGTTAAGAGCTAGGAGATAACAGGATCTTTGGTTAGCGTGAATAGCTTGTGTTTGTTGATCACAGAATGACACTAACATATGAAGATGTAGGAAAAAGAAGCCTTTGTTTGTTCACCTCTTGAATTTTGTAGCTCATATTATATCTTTCAGTTGGGGGGAACATGATAGTTATACATGTCTAGCTGAAACAATTTTTACCTGAGTAACTGTTATAACTGTTTTCATGCAATGTTGTTATGACTATTTGATGACTATTGCTTAGTAATCATTTTTAGAAAGGTTTAAATTTTGTAATTGGTGAAATTTGGGGCATATAACTCGATTCACATGGAAATGATAGGCTGCCATTTTTGTCATACTGACATAACGTAAATGATATCTTAGTGGTGATACTATTTAGGCTACAATAAGGCTATTGGAAGAAGCTCTCTCTGGATGTTCACATGGGGAACCTCTGAGGTCTTCTGAGATTTTTACTGGGGCTTTCTCATTGCATCCTCGATCTGCTGTTTGGGAAGCAGTTCTGGCTGCTTCTCCATCCCCTGGAAACCACTTAGTTTTCATGAGAGAATTGAAATATGTTGTGTTTGGATTTTGGATTTGTGGATTCATTCTCTTTTACCCTTTCTTTGTCTTGTCACTCCACAAATCGCTATCCTACTTTTGGTGGGGAATAGCAGCGTAGGTTAATTAGCTTTCATCCTTCAAGATCACTCCACTGTGTGGGGACAAATGCCGATTTTGGGAGTTGGTTCTATGCAAGCATAAAAAACTTACAGTGAAAATAAGAGCGCTTATCGTTCAAAATTAAGGGTTCAAACACTTGGTAGAGGTCGTAGAAGTGTTATTTTCCAATGTTTTTGGCACTATGTGAGGGACATTGATTTCATGTCCTCTCATCTGAAAAGCTTCCATCTTTGTAAGTCCAGATAGTACCACAAATTTCAGGTGGTCCTGCTTTTATGATCCCGTGATCTTGTGGAGTTTGCTTGGTCAGCTTTGGCTGTTGCTGCTAATACAGATACAGCTGCTTGTGATTGCACTTTTTTTGTTGTATTCCTCTCTGTTGCTTATTACCTCATATTTGGAAGTTTGCTTATCCTTACCCTTGTATTGTTCTTGTTTGCTCTCAATGAATTACTTGCCAAAAAAACTCCTATGTTCAGCTTTGTTTGGGTGTGGGATATGAACATTTTTTTTTCTGCTTTCCCTGCTTGCTTGTGCCAACTGTCCATGTTGTTACTTGAAGCAAAGGTCTGTTCTCTGGAGGTGTCTGTTTCGTGATCCAACAGTGTATTGTGTTGGGAAGTCCCATTAACTATATGTTGGAGAAAATAAAGTAGAAGTAACAATTATTTTTCTGGTCAGGTTAAAAAATAGTAAGGAAACGAATTGGGATTAACTCAGTTGACAGTTGATCAGAACTCATATACCTCACTAGGTAGCCCAAGTTTCTTGGACCAAATCTTGCCAAAGAGGCAAGACTCTATCTCTCTTAACTACCGTGTTTGATGTATCCAAAAAATGAGAAGAAAATAATTATATATTAGTCCCAAAAAAATCATTTTTTTTTTCTGTTTAATTACCTAATTTTCTTTTCTCTGGACAAGTTTGTGATCCAAACTTAGCCTCAAATACCAATTTGGGGACTCTATGTGGTGCATTTGTTTACTTAACTTACATGATAATAGCCGATCTACACTGCTTGGATTCATTGGCCGCGTTTGGTAGAGCTGTAGGAAAGTGATTATAACTTATAGCCTAACAACTTATAGCTTATAACTGTGAACATAAGCTGATTTTTGACTTATAAATTAAGCTTCTCCTCCCCCACTCAAAGAATAAGTTGATTTTTGAATTATAAAAAGCTATAAGCTGTATTATTAAGCTGAATCAAACACATCAAAATAGCTTAAATTAAACTAAAAGCTGAAATAAGCTGGAAATAAGCCCTACCAAACAGGGCCATTAATGGGATAGGGCTTGCTATTTGGCTTCGTTTTGATCTTATGTTTTTTGATTTCCAATAATTGAAGAGTTATTTGTGAAGCTTAATTTATTATTTTTATTATGTCTGTCAATTTTATTTTATTTTTTTTCTTTACTTGTTAGAGGACTCCTCCTCACCTTGTACTTTCACTTCCTTTATCAATAAATTTTCTTTTGTTGCTAAAAAATAACAAAAAACACAGCCTACACTACTATGTTCTAGCACCTCCTGACTTTGACATTGGAACTGCTTGGGTTCAACTGTCCTAGATTGTAGAGTTTTCAATAATTAAGTCCAATTGTGTTATCCCTATCAAGGTCCTCCCATTGTGTTGCATCTAGGGCCGGAAGAAAAATTGATAGAATTGAACCGATCGTTCAAGGTTGATCAAATTTCAATTTTCGGTCACTTTTTCATAAAGTATAGTATGTATTAGTCGTGTGAAATATTTACACTGATATCGAATAAATATTATATTTAATTACTTTTAAATTCTGATTCTTTGAACAGTAGAATATAAATCACAAATAATACACATTTTGTCAGGCATTTATAGTGCAACCTTTGTCATTTCTCTTATTTGTTTTTTATGTAAAATTTTACAAATTTCTCTAAAATTCCTTGAAGCCTCATTAAAAAAACCGACAAAAACAAACCTTTGCATGTGATTGGTTTTAATTTATCAAATCAAGCCGTTTACAATTCTAATAGCATGCCAAAACTAATAAATGGGCTTTAATTATTTGTCCATTGTATGGATTTAACTTTAAGCCTTTCTCTAGTGATGGTATACACTAGGTCTCAACTCAAAGCAATAGTAGTAAACAGTAAACACTAACCAGTGTATTTTTTGAGAATTAAGCTAAACCTGAACTAAAACCTCTACATTTTTTGTTGTTGTTGTTGTTGTTTATTTATTTTTTATTTTTTTTTAATAAATGGGATTGAGTAGCCGTTATATTACTTGATTCTGCTGGGTTGATCAGAGCTGAATGAGACTGGTAGGTAGTTTCTTACCCCTCCAATACTTTTTAGGCAGTGGTTCCCTCCAGTCCCAAATCAGACTGGAGGGTACTGTTGGGTCTGTGAGGACCTACCACCGGTCCCGTTTTAATAATCCAAACCATTCAATATGTAGAACTTATCGAGTACTATATGCCTGTAAAAAATCACATTAATCGGATATCAATAGCTATCTCATCGGATCAGTTTTTTGTCAACCGTTTATTTTTTTCCACCGTCCATTTTTTTTTATACAAAACTAATTTGATCATGTAACTATTGATATCTGATCAATGTGATTTTTTATAAATATATAGTAATCGATGAGTTTTACACATTGAACGGTTTGAATTAACGAAATGGGGAGCCGTGGTGGCCCTCCACAGGCCCAACAGCACCCTCCAGGAAACCAGGCCCTACTTTTAGGAAAATGTAAAAATAAGTTATTATTTTATTCTTATTACAAATAAGTTTTACAGAATTCTTAATATAATCCAAAACAGGGTTATTTTTTGGTACAACTATTAAAGTATGAAATATTCTAAACTAGCAGTCAAGCCTAACATAAATTTGAAATACTTCAATCAAATTTAATTACCTTATACATTCTAAACTCTTTCACACCTAGGTGAACTCTTAAATATACATAACAATATACAATGAATTTGATCCATGACCCAATATTTTACTGTTGTTAATTTTAAAGGGTATATATATATGTTTCATTATAAGTCAAACTTTACTAGAATTTCTTATAAAAAAATCATCAAGATAAAATTTTAAAACTATGAATCACCATAACATTTTAATTAAAATATTATTTTTTAAAACAACCGAGGGTGATATGATCTCTATTTTTATATGAGATATTCTACAATAAATACTCTTAAAAAATTATGTATCATCCGTAAATTATAATATTTTGTGGTGTCGAGTATTTTTCAAATACTCTTGCCTCATTTGCAAAACTAAGGATCAGTTTCGTTTAGTTTTAGAATTATAATTTAAATATGAAGTTATATTTTGAATTTTGAGTTTTGAGTTTTTAAATCATTATTTGGAAAAAGAAAATTTGTTTGATTATGAGTTTTGAAAATAGTTTTGGGATAATTTGGTTGTGTTTTGTTTGCCTTTGGAATCATGATTCCAAAGGCAAAATTTTTAAATCATTTCTTAAAATTTATAACCAAACATACAACTCAAAATTATTCAAAACTCAATTTAAAAATTAATTTCAAAACTCATAACCAAACACACAATACAAAACTCTTTTCAAAACTCTTTTGATAATATAGTGTTGAAGATGGTTAGTGATGGGATTGTTAAATTATTTTTATAAAAAATCTAAAAAAATAATAATTTCTATATTTAAAAATACCTAAAACAAATATATATATTTTTTTTCAAATAACAGGTTGCAACTGTAAAAATTAAAAAAAAAAAAATTGCACTGTTCCGGTCAACAGGCCTGATCAACCGGCTGGATGTTTGGGAGGGTCCGAGTAGACCCAATCCGCTCTTTTGAAAATTTAAAATTCAAAAATTCTTTTCAAAACACTTTTTAAAACTCATAACCAAACAAATTTTTTCTTTTCAAAACTCAACTCACAATCCCACAGCTCTAAAAAGAAAATCACAATTCCAAAACTAAACCAAACGCAACCTTTGTAATTTTTTTATAATTATTTTTTGATTGATTGATGTATAAAATGTAAGAGAATGTGAGAGGAAAGATGAGAGAGAAAAAACGATTGATTGATTGAATAATAATAATAATAATAAGAGAAGAGATGAGTTTTAAAAGTAATTTTGAGTTATATTTTAAAAATATGTTTGGTTAACATTAGTTCAGTTTTGAAAAAAAAAAAAAACTAAATGTTACCTAATTTTTAACTAAAAAAAGTTATCACTCAAAAAAAAAAAATTCAAAAAATTAAAAAAGTCAAAATTTTACATTGTATACATTGATAAATTATTTTTTTCTCACAAATATTTATTCAACTACAAAAACTACTCCAAATATATTAATTTTTTTTATTTTATAAAAAAAAATCACAAAAAATAAAATTAAATTAATAACTCAGACTGGACTTGACTCATTTATTTTTTATAATCCCAAACGTACATTACAAGTCCTTCACCGTACACACGTGGCATGTGTAGAGAAATATTTTGTTTGTAAGCAAAGACATTCATATTCATATGATTATTAAGATTTGATTTTATTATACTATATACATACATATATGTACACTCAAATTATTATGTGTAACAATTGTAGGCACTCGTGTGGTGGTAGTTACGTGAAAGAGACATAGAGATATAAGCCCATGAGATGGAAAGTATTTAATATTTTTAAGACGTCGTATGCTCATATTTTTTCATTAATTATTATATATTATGACTTCTTATATTTGTTAATCATTCAATATAAAATTATATATCTTATTTTTTTTATTAATTAAAATATTTTAAAATATTACGTGATCATATTTCAAAAAAATCCTATTAAATGTGTATAAAGCAAATAAAAAATAGGACCCCAGCAATTGGTTAGATTCACGTTTTGTCTCGCAAGGCATTGCATGTGCTCTTACCTTTCACTTTAAGCCCACTCGCATGTGCTATTGTCTCTCTCTCTCTCTCACCAATCTGTTTTGCTTTCTCTCTCAGCATTCTTTTACATTTGATCCAACTTTTCTTCAATATGCCACTATACTTTTGTTCAATTTGTTGCCACAACTTTAAATCCGACCAAACCATTCAAATTTAATTCACATTTGTGTCATAATTAAGCTTATTTATACTGTATTTGATTGGGGGATTTGGACAGAGATTTGGTAAAGAAATGAAAAAAAGTGTGTGAAATTAAATGAAATATAAGTATATTTTATTTATATTTCGCTTACCTTTTCTATTTCCCATTCCAAATTCTTTTCTCAAATCTCTCAACCAAACCCAACATAAAAGAAAAACTATGACACAAATGAGCCGAGTTCAAAATTTTATTTAAGCTCAATTTAGGCTTCATTTGGGAAGTAATAGTTTTAGCTTAAAAATCAAAAAATTACTGAAAAAATAAAAAGTCTATAACTTATACCAAAAAGTCAAAGATTTCATTTTCTCTTTACTTTTTGCACATTTTTTCGTAAAAAATTAAAAAGTCATTCTAAACATATAAATTTTTTTACCTCATATTTTAGCTAAAAAATCAAAAAATTATTAAAATAGCATGTTCCTAAACGAGACCTTATTATCTATTAAGTTGTTTGAGATAAGTGAATCAAAATTGATCCAATTTGAATATCTTTGTTATATTAATTCAAAAAAAAAAAAAAAAGGAAAAACACAACAGTTTTCACTACTTTTAAAACATTTTCATTGATTTTAATTTTTTTAGAAAAATTATTAGATAATCTTAAGATATTCTTAACAAATAAAAAATTATAATATGTACTGAATATGTTATCCTTTGTCTCTCAATTATTTAACAAAGATATATTAATATGTCATTTAAAATTAATATAAGATTACTGAATAATTACATTTTAATTTTTTAAAATCTTTTTCAAATATTTTTAAAATAAACTTCTATATTAAAAACAAGAGGTACGGTAGCATTTGCGTTATAAAAAAGTCATTTGAGCTTTACTAATAGTTGACTTATTTAGGTATCAAAAATACCATAAATTTAAAAATATTATCAAAAATTTTATCAAATATCTCATATAAATATAAAATTTAATAAAACTTTTAAGATTTCTAATATTACTCTTTAGAAATTTTGCTATCCGAAATCTAAGTAAGAGAAAGTATTTAGTATAACAGGTATGGCACATGGCCAAAATGACATGATATATTTCTATCATTTATTGATTGTCATATTGTAAAAGTAAAATTCAAAGTCACTTTATAATTCGGACACATCAATCTTTAATCTAATTTTGAACACATGACAATTAATAAGTGATCTGCATCATCTTGGCCAGTTACACTAGGGGTGATTTGAAATGTTTTAAGTAAGTGTACTTTTTGATTTTTTATGAAATACGGGTTGAGTTTGGGTTGGGTTTGAAGTGATGTGGTAGAGAGGTGATATGATTTAAATAAGATGATGTGACTTAAATAGGATAGTGACTTTTTGACTTTTTGACTTTTTTAGTATATGACAAACAAGGCCTAAATATATATATATTTTTTAAAAGGGTTTTTTTTTTAAGGTCCCTCATATTAAGATTTTATAACATAAAGGACATCTAATATTTTTATAATGTCTAAGGTCCCTCAAGTTGATCCAGAGAAATTTCATTCAGAGAAATTCTGGACTTCCAAAGAATTTCTCTGGGTTCAGTTTGACCAATTTTCTCTATTTCTCTAACCTTCTAGAGAATTTTTCAGATAAAATTTACACAATGGCCAAAATCCCGGAGAATTTCTCTGGATAGAAATTTTTTGACAAACTAATTACTACCAAATCTATGAAATGAAAAAATTCATTCTGCACTCTCCTTATGATAATTTATATATAAATGAGTCAAAAACATAAACAAAAAGTCACATTATCCATGATAGTAGAGAACTCCCTTCAACCAAAACCGAATCCGAAAACAAAATACTTGATCCAAATCTTCACATCATCTTAGGCAACATAAGTCCTTGATTAGCCAGCACCAACAAGAGAAGATGGAATAGTTGCTGAAAAAATGTAGTCAAGACCAGAAGGAGAATGAAAATATAGAACAAGGGATGAGAAAATCCTTCAATTGTGAATATATATATATATATATATATAACTATGACTGCCAACTAGGTGGAATGGGAGAAAAGGAAAGGAAATGAAGAAAGTATGGAGGAAGCTGCTGTGAAAATTGAAAAGGAAAGGGAGAAGATTGGTCTAGAGAAAATGAATAAAGAATTTCTCTGGATCACTCTAAGCCAGAGAAATTCTCTCAAAATCAATGAAATTCCTAAAAAAACATTTCTAGAGAAATTCTCTTTAACCCAGAGAAATTCCCTTCCAACCCAGAAAAATTCACAAAAACTCAGAGAAATTTTCAAAAATTCACAAAAACCCAGAGAAATTTCCCTTGCATGATTTCCTCAAAAACTCACTTCAGATTGATGTCCATCCATGGGGTTTGAATGATGGATAGGCAGACAAAACACTGTATTGCATCGTAACCATCAACACGTCTCGGCGGGAAAAGGTACGAGAGTTCACGCAACAACACCCCCAAGACCCACACTCTACATAAGCATGACGTTTATCTCACCATCACTGTATCATCAGCACTGGATTTGGAATGTGACGCCATGGCCAAGACTCCCATGCATGAACCATCAAAGCCCCAACAATAGCATCAGCACTCCATCCCCAACAAAGAATCAATGCCAGCAACCAACTACACCTCAAGAGATGTACTCACCATCGGTAAACACGAAGAGCCACGCTTCATCTTAATCCACCTAAACACAACTAGCCATGATCAGTGAACCCCCAGAACAGGGGAAAAAAAACCTTCGAGCTGAACCACACCTATATCTCTCTGTGGTTGTTTCTTCTTCTGTCGGACGTCTTTGGAGTGGCCGACAAAGTGGCAAGCAGTGATACCGGTGGAGAGGTCCCAGAGACGGAGCTCGGAGTCCCAACTGTGAATTAGAGAGTTTAGGGACACAAACGACCTTCGATAGTTTAGGGACAAAGAGTCAAATTTCTCTGATATATGTTTAGGGACCTTAGACATTAAAAAATAATTTTGTGGATCTCTTCCATTACGAAAAGTGGGAAAGGGACCCTAGACTAATTTTTTCTTTTTTAAATTGTGGTTGGTTGAAAGATTTGAAAAAAAAAAAAATGATAAGATTCAAATTTCAAATAATTATATTTGGTTGAGTTGAGAAATTGATAAATAAAAGAGCCCAAGTGAATCAAAAAGATAAAAGGTGTGATTGTATTTTCTTTTCACTTTCTTTTTCTTTATATTTTTTATTATAACTAAACAAAAAGTGTGATTAGATTTTTTTCTATTTTTATTTTTCTTATCAAATTCTTTAATTAAACACAGCCTTAAATAATTGATTTTTTTATTTTATTTTTCGGCTTGTTTAAATTCATTCAACACATGGACCCCATTTGAGGAGTGTGTGATTTTTAGCTGAAAAATCAAAAAATAATTATAAATTATCACATTATTTTTTCTATTTATATATATATTTATATTTAAAAAAAAGTCAAAAAATCAATAAATATATTTTCCACAGTCGAAGCGTTGGAAATACTGCAACGGTAGTTTCCACACAAATTATAACCGACCACATCACATCAGTTCCCACCGTTGGGATTCAAACGCCAAAAATCAAATCTAGCCGTTGGATTGTTGTAAAGATGGACAAGTGTTTGGTGGTCCCTCCACATACACACAATGCTTTACCCACCCACCCACTAGATCTGATGATCCTGAACAACACCTAATCACATTTAAACAAAACAAGCATTTATAACCGCCAGATCAAATAACATCGTAGGGCCCCAATTCAATTACAATTTATATAATAATATATCATCAATGCTCACCTGATTACTAGTAGAAGTATAACAGTAAATGTGTACGGACGAGTTTTTTTTTTTTTTTTTTTTTAAACGTGATGTAGTTTGGACGGTTCGAGATAAATCACAAATACTTTTTTTTTAAGTTTGTTTAAAGTATAATTTGTTTTTTTATAGTTTAAAAAATTATAAATACCTTCTTATTAAAAAAATTTATTTAACAAAATTAATTATAAAAAAAATTATAATTATTCTTCTATACAATAATAAAATTACTTAAATTATTAATTAAAATATATTTATAACATCATTAAAAATTGTTAATTAACTTGATGATTTATTAATGAAATGAGCAATTTGCTATGAAATTAAAAATCTCAGGGAGTGAAATGTAATTTTCAGAACCACAGAGGGCGATTTGTATTTTAATTAAATCTCAAGGGATGTATTTGTAATTTACTCAATTACAAATTGAATAGCAGATTAACAGATTGATAAATCACAGTTTGGACAATTTTGAGCAGATTAACAAATTGAAAAATATTTTAACTAATTATTAAATATTTACAAAATATATCGCAATAATTTATATAATATTTTTCATATATATAATACAAACTAATTTACGTTATATGTTTCATATATATCACTATTAATTTATAATAAATTTTATATTTTAAATCTTTCTTACACTTATTTTTATTTTGATATTTTAATATTTTATTAGAAATTTAAAAATATATACTATATATTAACTATAATGAAGTAATTTTAAAGAGAGATTATGAATTTTAAATAGAACTACAAATTGATATGAATCAATGTAATATTTTGCACGGACATGCCATATTTATTCCTAAGCTTTCAAAATTAATGGGCTTGTTTGGTTTGAGTTTCAGAGATGAATTTTAGAAAAAAAATTTCTAAAAATTGTTTGGTTTGAGTTTTTCTTAAAAAAATTTCAAGATCACTTTCTCTCTCTTACACATCAATCAATCACTTTTTCTCTCTTCTCTCTCTTTCTCAATCACTTTTTCTCTCACACACATCTACTCAATTCTTCTAAAATATCAAATCATCCCAAACTCCCACAAAAAATTTCTCTCTCAAAATATACAACCAAACAAACCAAAAAAATTTCTAAAATAACTGTCCCAAATTTTTTTCAAAAACAACTCCCAAAAACAAACCAAACAAGCCCAATCTCTCTCTCTCTCTCTGGTTTTTAAACCCCGCCTAACCCCCCCCCCCCCCAGCTTAATCTTCTCTATTATAACTGCTCAAACTCTCTCTCTCTCTCTACTGTTTCCCTCTCTCTCTCTCTCTCTCTCTCTCTCTCTCTCGAATGGCGAACAATCACGATAGATGCAACGGCGATGCTACGCCGGGATCGGAGCAGCCGATGATGAAGCCGACGGTGCTGACAACGTCGAGGTCGCGGAAGAAGCCGGCAGCCGCCATCTCCCGAGCTGGCTCTGAAGTCGACGACGTCATTAATCTCTTGCACGGCTCCGATCCCGTCAGAGTCGAGCTCAGTCGGCTCGAGAACGAAGTCCGAGGTTCATACCTCTCTCTCTCTCTCTCTCGCACACACACTGTTTGTTAGAGTCAAGCTACATGCAGGCACAAACGAAAATGAAGGCTTGAATTAGTTAATTTTCCTGGAAAGTATTAATTTCCATGGAAAAAAAATGTATCTGCCTTTTCATGTTTCCTTGTATTTAGAGATGTGTGCGTGCGTGCGTGTGTGTGTGTGTGTGTTTTTGTGACATGGTTAATACCGAAAATTTGAATTTTTATTGTTTTCAGATAATTGAAAACATTTTGGTTAATTTGAGGCGACATTAGTTGGATTTTTTTTTATTTTTTTTTTTACCTGTTTTTTGGTTTTATGTATACTTCCAATTTTTTTTGTTCTTTTTTTTAATACAAAAATTCAATTGCGTTTCTGTTTGGTGGTGATGAGATAAATTTAAGCTCTGTTTGTTTGAACTGCAAATTAATGGTTGAAATTTTCACATAGCGAAGAGGATGTATTTGAGGTTCCAATTGTGTTCATGAATATCATGTCGATATGTCATGAATTTTGCAGGAAACATTTCTGGGTGGTGGTGTTTTTTTTTTTTTTGTTAGTATCTATCAGTTTAGTGGGATTTTTTTGACAAAAATATTATTCCCTTGGCAATAAATTGGGCCTTCAATGTACTTAACTAAAAAATAAATATATATTGAGCCTTTGGGCATTTTTGAATGAGGCAATCAAATTAAAACAATGCTCTCATTGGATTTGAAAATATTAATTTAATATGGGTGGCTCAAGTTCCATTTGGCATCAGGCACTTTTGTTGTCATTAGTTTCCACCGAGTACCCTTTCTACTTGCCTCATTGTGGAGACATTTTAATCTGAGTGAACTACTTCCCAGGGAAACATTAAAAGTTTTCTCAGAAAATTATTGAATATTGGGTGATATTGGAAAATTTTATTCTATTGGAAATTGGAAATGGAAATTTTTTTTGTTCAATTGATTTTTATTTATTTATTTATTTATTCCTTAAAAATGAGTGCTTACACTGATATTCAATTATTTCATTGACTAAAATTACTAAATGGACAAATATTTTTGTACAACTTCATTGAATGAGGTATTTTTTTCTCTATTCCTTCGATAGGCAGTCTTGTTGCAGGGATTGTCTCGAACACATGCTATTCCGTTATCTGAATCATGTTGTGTTTGGGATGATGCACGGTTACTCACACATATTGAAGTATCCATGTAGACTTTTTAAATAAAAAAAAAATTTGAAAAAAGTGTTAAATTGTTGACTACTAACTCATCTAATTAAGCTGTTAGAGAGAAGAGCAAGTATATTTATGTCCTCCACACATCTCCTCACGTGTGTCAGGCTTCCCTCCATAAGTGGGTCAAAGACGTGCAAGTATTATAATTATCAGGTAGGCAGTGAATTTTGAACTCAGGATCTATTTATCATGTTGTGAGAGATACAGAAAAAACATATCACTATTGGCCAAAAAAATCAATTACTTTACTAGTACATTATATCACCTTTTTTTGTCCCCCCTTATGAATCATCAGGATGATCATGGAATATTTAGCTTTAAAGATGATATATAATATGGGTATAATCCTTTTTGTTAAGTACCTTAGTATGCTCACTTTTCTATTCTCATAACGGAATAAAGACATTCTTAGGACTCATTTTTGTTAATCCAGAGTTTATTTGAGGCAGCTCTTTTAAAATGCTTCTGACTTCTGAGCTAAAGCAAAGGTGTTTAACTTCTTATATATAAATCAACAAATGAAAAATATGATAGGATTGTAAATTTAAATGTAGACTGGGGTTAGTCCAGTTATCTGCTAGGGTTTATGTTGTTTCTTCGCATCTGCAGACAAGGACAGGGAATTGGGAGATGCACATGCAGAAATCAAGGCATTAAAGTACTCTGAACGTGTAAAAGAGAAGGCAGTAGAAGAGGTATTTTAATTGGTTCTAGCTCCAAGAGTTTGCTCATATCTGTACCTTCTCCAGTTAATTTTTCTATATCAACAAGCAGGGTTACTTATGTGTTGATGGATATGAAATTGTGGCCTTTTTCTGACTCTATGGTCAATCCTCATATTTTCTTACCAAGAATTTCTAGTTTTGATGATACTTCTTCAGCTGATTGACAATGACAAATTTCGTTGCAATAGAAAGAGAACTTATTTTTCTATAGCTCTAATAACTCATTTGAACAAAATGAATTTTGTTAATCACTAATATTCAACTAAAGGAGTCAAGAAACACTAATATGCATCATTTGTTGAACTTGAACATGCTTTAAATTCAGATATCCATATTCTATTGATAGCCCTCCCGAGGAACTGAACTACCTTTTCATGGCTGATATGATGGGAATCTCTTTTGAGAGGCTTCATAATTAGGCTTGTTTATTCATCTCCTTGCACCAAAAAATATATTCTATTAGAAGTTCACAAGATTAACAAACTGAGGAGCATCTCAAGTAATAGGATGTGGCAGCTAGTTGTAATGTCCCAGATCTAAATCGTGGGTCTGCTTTGAAAATTTGAGCTTTGGTTGAGGATAGGAAAATGCCATTGTAGTTCACTTGTTCTGCAATAGCCTATAGGTCTCTATCATTTTGAGGCCTCATTAAAATTATGATGGATTGTTGAGCAAGGAGCCTCCTTGGGCTTTTTCTTAATGGTTGAGCTTGCATGTCTTGCTTTTTGTTAGGCATTTTCCCTTTCTTCATTTGCCTTCGAAGGATTCCACATTCTCTTTCCCCATATTTTTTTCGTATTTCCAAAAAAAAAAAATGTGTGGTTTTTATATAGGAGAAATAGAAGTTTAACATAGGGTTTTCACAACTGCAAAATGTTTATTCTCTATCTGTTTACTATTTAACTAATCTTCCCACAGTAACTGTTTGTGTGTAACCTTTGGTCTTTCATATTGAGCTTGTTGAAGTGACATGTCTATTTTTCACTCATTACATCTCAAGGTGCATATATTGTCCTGATGAGGCTGGCTAATGCATAAAAACTTCATAGTGAAACATTTCATCAATCAATACCAATTACAGATTTATTGACCGTATGTCATTTGCAAAGTTGAATATCTGGCGGTGAAATAATTTTCATGGATGTTTATAGGCCTTGTCACTCAATTCCATACTCATTGCAGTACAAGTTAGTCCAGATTCTGGGTTTGTATGTTTTTGGTAAAACAAGCAATTTGTTGGGGTGAAAATATACTGCATGTCTACCTACTGATAAATAATATCACTAGTGTACCTACACATACAGGTGTACTTGACCACACACAGACTGGAAAAAACATACAGGTGTACTTGACCACACACAGACTGGAAAAAACATGAAATGTGATTTTTTTTTTCTTTGGGGTGTACAATATTAGTGAATTTTTTTTTTATAAAATCCCACTTTCTAGGTCTTGTAACATTCTATATTATTACCAATTGCCATAGTTGAATTTCACCAATATTGGTTGGCTTATTTAGTTGATCTGCTCAAAGTGGTTCATAGCAGATCGATAACATGGCAAACATTGAAGGGCATTTACCATTGTGTTTGCTTGTGTATACCTATTAAGTAATTTTTTATTAGATTTATTTATTTTACTTTATAAATGGCATTGAACCTTCAAGGACCTTATATTGATGTCATCATTAGGAGTTAGAACGAACAAGTAATGTAGAAGTTCTCTTTTGATTGAACACGATGATTTATATATTTCTCCTTAAGTATTATTTTTACATTACTAAATTTCTAGACCATTCATGTAACAGTCAAATTAATCAATAAATCTTTTGGTGTGTGATTTTCTTACAACATATTTTGATACTTTCTCTGTAGGGTTTACTTTTTATGCACATTAAATATGCTTTTTAATTTTGTTCTTATTTAAAAAAAAAAAATTTCTTCCAAAAAATGCATTTGTCTTGTTTTTGTACCTTTTTCCTCCAATCTATAAAATTCATCTTCACTTACTATAGTTAGTTGATGAAAGAATGGAGTTCTTTGGCCAAGAAGTAGGATTTTGTTGTTTTTTGTACTTTATCCTTAAATTTGAAATATTCATCTTCACTTGAAAGAACTTGCTAATACAGAAATCAAGCTCAACACCAAAAGCTTGGATTAAATGGTCTTGAATTGATTTTTGACACATTCAAGGATTAAGTTATAAGTTAAATTTACTCTCTTTCTGAATATATTTATAGTGATGTTGCTCATTGATTCTTTTGGTCAACGCCATTGTAGCTAACTGATGAACTGAATAAAGTAGATGAGAAGCTAAAAGCTACTGAAGCTCTTCTGGAAAGCAAGGTATTTTGTGTTGTGATTCTGTTTGTTGAAAGCCAGCTCTTCTTAGAAGTTATATTCTACATGTGCTGATGAGTTTGCCTTAATTTTCTAGAACCTAGAGATTAAGAAGATAAATGATGAGAAAAAGGCAGCTCTGGCTGCACAATTTGCCGCAGAAGCAACCCTTCGAAGAGTCCATGCTGCTCAGAAAGATGATGAGATGCCTCCTATTGAAGCCATTATTACTCCACTGGAGGCAGAGCTAAAACTAGCTCGGTTGGAGGTAAATATCAACCCTTCGAAGAGTTCATAACTTTCTTTCTTTGCTCTTGAGTCATGGCCATGGTGTACTTTTTCCTAACTAAGCATGGTCATGCTGTACTAATAACATCATCCATTCCTACATATCGTGATTGATGTAGAAAGCGTTAGGAAACACTCTCATTGTAGCTCCGATGCCAAAGTTGATATAGGATGGCATTGTGGATGGTCTTTACTGCTAAATAATCATAAGTACGTGGGAGCATTAACAAATTATAAAGTTAGGGTTAACAAAGTTTTAAGGAAGGGATTTTAGTTAGGCAAAGAAAAATGAAGTTTTGGGACTGCAGTATCAACAGATAGTAAAAAACTAATTTGCATTTAACCAAAAATATGTAGTTGTTGGAAATGAGGGCTAATTAAGAGCTGTAAAAAGGGAGAAGAAAGTTAGCAAAGTCCTTGAGAATCACTCTACCTAGGGTTAAAGCTCCACATCTGTCACGAGAGCCATAAATTTTGAGAATTGTCTTATGCTCTTTGTTTGCATTTAAGGTACTGTTTTCCAACACTTGGGTTGCCCCTCAAAATCATATGAGTTTTTATATGGCCCCCATCACAAGAAAATGTTCACTATGCTATTAAATGTTCTATGTACTTCCCCAGCAGAAGAAATTTCTGGGTCAGCTTACTAGTCACGCGACGCCTAGGTCTAGGATTGCATCACACAAATCTTAAATGCAGAGTCTTTGGAAATTTCTCTTAAAACTTGCTTGTCCTTGATTCTAATGTGCTATACACCTATACGTAAACTTCCAACGGCAACTAATTTTTGTAGAAAGTCTAAATCTCAAACACTAGATAGTGGTGATTTTGGAAACTTTTGACAAGTATAAGCCAACCTTAGAACTATTGAAGACTACAGAAAGAGCAAATAAAATGACCCAATAGTACAATCCATTTCTAAGGCTTTTTGAAATTGGCTAAGTATTCTTGAATCCAAAAGTTAAAGAAGAGTAAACTAAAGAAATATTGGCGGCATCTTTACTCAAAGAAAGCATAGACCAAAACTAGAACTTGATCATGAAAGCAGTAGGCCCACCATAAAATCCAACCAATTCCTAAAATTCCCCTCCTTCAAAATTTATATTTCCTTGAACTTTTTATGGACTCTATAAGCTTTCTAGGCCCCATTGTGAAAGTTTTCAAGCCATTATGGGGATTTGTTATTCTATGTACAGGATTAGGTTTGAAGGATAAGTCTTTTAATTATGCATGAGATTTTGGCTTTGTTAGGTGGCAAAGTTGCAAGATGACAACAGAGCACTGGATCGCCTTACCAAATCTAAGGAGGCTGCTTTGTTGGAGGCCGAGAGAACTGTTCAGATGGCTTTGGCGAAAGCAGCCTTGGTTGATGATCTACAAAACAAAAACCAAGAGCTAATGAAGCAGATAGAAATATGCCAGGTTTTATTATGTTTGAAAGTTCTCATTTTTAAGACTATCGATGTAAATGCATGCATGTACTTTGGTTATCAACTACTGCTGTGGGAAATCTGAGGTATTATGTATTCCTTTTGTTTCAGGAGGAGAATAAAATCTTGGACAAAATGCATCGGCAAAAGGTTGCAGAGGTTGAAAAACTAACCCAAACTGTTCGTGAGCTTGAGGAGGCTGTTTTGGCTGGAGGGGCTGCTGCTAATGCTGTGCGTGACTACCAGAGAAAAGTGCAAGAGATGAATGTAATAACCTACTAAGCCTAATATTCGTGGAATTGTTCTCGAAATAACTGGTGGCTATCTCTAATTTATAATTATTTTGCGAATCTGGTTCTGTTTTTAAATCCTGTGTAGGACGAGAGAAGAACTCTGGACAGAGAACTAGCTCGAGCAAAGGTTACTGCAAATCGGGTTGCTGTTGTAGTTGCAAATGAGTGGAAGGATGCCAATGACAAAGTAATGCCTGTAAAGCAATGGCTTGAAGAAAGAAGATTCTTTCAGGCATGTTATATTCAAAATCACTTTCAATGATATTTTGAAATTTGCATCTTCATTAATTCATCAAATAGCTATATTAGTAGTGTAGCCACAAGCCAGATTCGATGGATCTGTCAGTGAAAAGATTCACATCACTGCAGCAAATTACTGTTTAAAATCACAGTTAATAAATTCTCCTATTCTGGTGGGATTATCATTTTATCCATTTGTGATTCATGTAGACACCCTTGGTTCCCTTGGTTTCTTGTGAGTTGTGAGAAATGGTAGAAAAATGTACTTGGAAATTTGCTTTCTGTAATATCTCTTGATATTTTAAATTGACATATGAACAAAAAACCAAGAACCATCAAGAGTCTAGACTGTTCCCAGTGTCCTATGTAATTCTCTAATGGGATGCAATTTCTCATATCTTGTGTGTGAGTATAAAGTGAGATCATTTTGAAAGATATGCAAATGCCTGGAGAGCTGAACTAGACAGTAGCCACTATGTTTTTTTCATAATTACTTTTGAGCATCTTTGTTTGGCCCTTTGTACTAGAACAGGATGTGGAACAGGATCGGGAACGTGGTATGCCACATTATCTAAAATGTGGTACGATAAGGATAGACTTGTTTAGATTACACTATTAGAATTTAAAATACTTAAAGAACAATTTTCTTTTAACTTACACATCAAATAAAATGTTGCTTTCTTTTTTCAAATTAATCATGTTAACACATTTTTATGAGCATTAAAACCCAATTTTATGTTTTGTGAAGCCGAAACTCCACTATTTGATTTGTTTTTCCTCCTAAAGTAACTTTTAAGGTCTATATTGGAAAATATTTTTGGGATTGCTTTGGATTGCTAAATTCATTGTTATGGAATGTAAGTGTACCATGTTTTGGAATATGTGTTCCAAAGCATGAATTACTGAAGTATTAGTGGTGTTTTCTAGCAATAGTGGTTTGGCCGTTTTCTCCTCTCAGCATTTTGATGTTTCAAATAGAATAACATAGTATGGTATATCCCTGTAGGGAGAAATGCAACAGCTTCGAGACAAACTTGCAATAGCAGAGCGCACCGCAAAGGCTGAAGCACAGATGAAAGTGAGTAGCTTATTAGTTTTATCCACTTGCTTTTGTTATTTCTACCATAGACCTTATGTTAATGGCCTGTTGGTTGATGCTTACACAGGAAAAATACCAGTTACGATTTAAAGTTTTGGAAGATAAGCTTAAAGCATCTCTTAATGGTATTTCCCGAACTCCCAGCAAAGGAAGAGGCATAAGCAATGGACACTCACGACGCCAGTCTCTTGGTGGAGTGGAGAATTTGTCCAGAACACCCTCGAACGGTTTTTTGTCAACGAAAACAAATGGTCAATCCGGGTCCTTCCGGTCCAATAGTGCTAGTGCATTATTAAAGCATGTGAAGATTTCAACAAGATCATTTGATGGTGGAAGCAGATCAGTGGATAGGGATAAGTCAGTTCCGAATACAACTGAGAAAGATGGCAGACCCGTTGATGCCGGTGATCATATCCAAAGTAGTGAGATGTTTTATTCACAAGAGGGGAATGGAAATGGGAATGGGATTGCCATTGACAAAACAAAAATAGAACATGAAGATTATGTTTCTGGAATGTTGTATGATATGTTACAGAAAGATATCATTACTTTGAGGAAAGCTTGCCATGAGAAAGATCAGAGCCTTAAGGACAAAGATGATGCAATTGAGGTGAGAGATTTTATGTATCAGTTTAGCGCTGTGTGTGTGTCTCTGTGTGTGTCTTTGACACTATTGTCTCTGATGTGCACTATCCAGATGTTGGCAAAGAAGGTCGAAACATTAAATAAAGCAATGGAAGTTGAGGCCAAAAAGATGAGGAGAGAAGTAGCTGCCATGGAAAAGGAAGTTGCTGCGATGCGTATTAGCAAGGAGCAAAATCGAACGGCACAACGCCTCAGTGCTCCCCGTGGAGCTGTAAATGGTGTTCAGTTGCATTCATCAAGGTGAATTCTTTATAAATGTATCTGGCTTCAGTTTGTAGAGGCTTAAATATTTGGTTTTTTTTTTTTTTTGGTTTTTGGTTTTTTTTTTTTTTTGAACAAAGTATCTGGTGCCCTTGAACTTATCGAGTATACATATCCGGTGAAGGTGTTTATTGCATGTGTCTGTTTGTGCATACCCTTTTGATGATTTTGATGAGCATCTGATTTATTTTAAGAGAAGACATTGGTTAAAGGTTCAGAACAGAGATGGGCTGTAAATCTGATTCCATGAAAACCAATGCTATTTGAATAGGTTTAGTAGTTTCCTTGAAAAAGATTGCTTTTATTCCAGACAAAGTGAGTTTCTAGCTATCCAATTTCATTGTTAATTTGTATAGAAAATCTACTAGTTTATGGATCAATTCTGCTACGAACACATAAATCAGACATAGATATGAACACAGAACAGACAAGAATGGACAAAATATAACAAAATTTATTAGTGTGACCCACTTCTAAAATCGGTTTCTGTGGAACTGACTAGTTTGCTTAATTTTCAGGAATACTCGAAATTTGTAGGTAACAGCAGATGGGTGATCATTTCCAATGCTAGAGAATGGCATACTGAAGTTCATTTGTGCAGTCAATAGGTTGTATGCATTTACAATGATTTTTTTTCATGTCTTCCACTTGGCCATCTTGTTTCGTTTTCTCAGCCAACTGGTAGATTTGTAAAGAACACTGACTTCAATACAGATCTTGTTGTATATTTGTGTACTAATGATATTATTGAAAAATTTATCCCTCAAGTGTATTGTGAAATTCATATGAAAAACTTGATTTTGTAAAATCCTATTAGGGAAGGTCTAGTATCTCTACTAATAGATGTAGGGAGCTTCTATTTTTACACAACAATATTCTCTCTGTACACCCATTTTCTAGTTACATTCCATTAAAAAGTCTTAAAATTTTATTTTTTTCTCCTTGCATTCTCATAATTCCAAACATACTCCCATTACTAACCTCTCTTCATTTCCTTACACCCCTGCGTCTTTCAAACCATAACTCACACCCTCCACTTCCAACCATCACCTCCTTAGATTCGCAAGAGTCGAACCCCAGATAATAATAACCGACCCAATAATAAAAAGAAGAAAAAAGGAATCTTTTACTCTACTAATAGAGAAATCTTTTACTCTACTAATATAAATTCCACAATGTATATGATCATGATATGATACATTATAAATACAATCGAATTCAAAAACCGTTTTTAATTCAAAACAATCTTTTCATTTTCCAAAAAAATAGTATCAATTTTGCTAGGTTCATCAGTTATACAAGTCTTGTTTCAATACACAAAATAATCCATTTAACTAACCGAGGTGAATCCCTCGGTCAATGTATCTGTTAGTGGTCTCCTGAGGCACCACCTAATCACCTCCACTTTTCTGGTTACTAGCAAACCTAATCACCTCCACTTTTCCGGTTACTAGCAAGAAGAAAATTGGTACATAATCTAATGCAGATTTTCAGTCTTTCACCGTGAATGCTATCACCAACTTAATCACATTCTCATTTATACATTATCTTAGATAAAACATTTACAATTTTAAAATCACAAATCAAGAGTTTCAAATATCGTTTTTAATTCCACAAATTCTATTCACAAATCACGCTTCTGAAATTCGTTTCAAAACATACATTTCCAATTCTCATTCAGTTTATTCTTAAAACCAATTCTTATTCATCTCTTTCTGTTTCACAATGTTCAACCAACAGTTCTCAAACAATATTCATTTCCATCGCAATGATTTGAAATTTATTTCTCACATCAATTAAGTTCACATTTATCAATATTTTCAAAATGATATTCTCGTTTTTCAATTCCAAATATTTAATTTAATTTTCTCAATTTCTAATTCATTTCTAACAACAAAATTCACAATTTTTTTCCCCTCAAATCACATGCCAAACAATATTCACATTTCATGTTTTCAAAACAAGTTTTACTTGCTATAGATTGATAATTCTTACAACAATACAATTCTCCACTAATTCTCAACATTCACAAAATCTCTATCATATATATATATATATCACATGCCATAAATAAAGTAAGATCTCTCAAATACAAGATATAGGGACAACATTTCTCAAATATCACAAATTAGGGTTTTGAAAGTTGGGCTTTTTCAATTTAAAGTATACTCATGTGATAAATCTTTAAGAAAATACATGTGATAAGAAAAATATTGAGAAATAATCAAGATTTCCTCAAACCCTAACTACCCACAACTAATATGCGTTTGAATGTTTAAATTTAAATCCCCTAAAGTGCACTTGTTAAGTCGTCAATTCCATTTTGTATTCTAATGCATTTTTGTTCCTCACAAGTATTCGAAGTCATGATGCGTTATTAATTTGGAGTTTTTGAGAGCTTGAGAGAACATGGCATTAAAGTCCAAATCAAGTCAAGGAAATGAAGTGTTGAAAGTTGAAAAAGAGCAAACAAGTTTTCCATTTTGTGTTGAGCACAGTCTAAGTGCTTGAGCACTAACGTTGCTAAAGAGAAAAATATTTTGCAACATTGTGCTTGAGCACAAACACGATGTGCTCGAGCATGACCAATTTCAAATTTTTCCTAGTTTTAGGGTTATGTTCAAGACAAAAAGAGGTACTAATGTCCTTTGAAAGGATACTTTTGAGGGCTTGGCCTTGGGAAAGGGAACAAGAAGAGAGAAATAAGTTTGACGATGAAATTCAAAAGCAAAGCAGGGATTGAAAGATGGAATCACTAATCTACATGGAGATTTCTTCTACAATCATGAGTGACTATAGACTCCGTCTTAGGGTTTGATGAAACCCCAAGAGTTTTGTATTTTTACTTGAGATTGATGTATTATGATGATGATTGTATAAAAAATTTTAGAGTTTTTATGCAAACAAATTCTTTATTTAAATCCATATGTATTTAATTTCTGTGATTTTAAATACATAATTATAAAATGGTATTTCTTTGCGTATATTAAAATCGTCGGATGAGTCATACCTAGAATGCTGCTTAGGGACTTGGAGGTGGGCTCCAGCCTCCGACCACCTCTCTCCTCCTTTTTCTCTTCTACTTTTTGCCTTTTTGGTTCAATAAGCCATGGGAGCTCTGTCTTCCCACTCTCTTCCTCCATGGGAGTTGTTTTTCCCCTCTTGGTGGAAGTTTTTTGTTGGTCCTCTCCTCTCCCCTTCTTGCTGACGCTAGATCTGCCTCGTTCTTTCTTCACCGACTCACGCCGAAGCTATCACCAACATTTCGCCACCACATCTAGCCGTTTTGGATCTAAGGTCAGGTCCCTTTTTTTTTTCTGCTTTGTTTTCTTTGGTTTTTGGTTGTTCTCTTGGAGTCCATCGGTGCTGTGATTATAATCTATGATTTATCTTAGATATATGCTCTAACGACAAACTCTTATGATTGGCTTTGCTTCACAATACTAGCACGAGTACTATTGTGGGTCTAGATATTTTCATAGTTTTTCATCTTTGTACTTCTTATAATATTTTTACTTTATTTGCTGTATACTTTATTTATTGGATGGACTGTTTTGTAAATGCCAGTTGGCTATCCTTAATGGAATTTTCTTCTAATAAAAAAGAAGAAGTCATACATAGGGAAGGCAAGGCGTGTCTATGGCATTAATTTAACGTAGATGCTTTGTGTCAACAATGATGATTCATGTACCTGATTTGAATATATGAATTTTTCTTGAAGATGTTATCGAGTTTCTAGCCACAATATATCATTATCATCATAATAATGATTTTTCATGAAGTGAATCAATAAGTCCCAAATATGAGATTGGTGGTGGAGTAATAACTCTAAAACCCTCACTTTCACATATAATCTTAATGTTACATTGTTTTTGTTATGTTTAGTTTTTAATCTATTTTTTTTTTTTTAATTATCATCATATGAACAATCTTTATTGAATTAATTTAGGAGTTGATCTGAAATTAATGTACACTAGCCTATTTGTTATATTGGAACAATACCTGGTCTTAATCGCTATTCTATTGAATAATAGTTTTTATTTAATTTTTAATATTTATGTTGGGTATGAAAAGTGATCCATCAATCTGTGTTTTTATAGTAATAGGTTTGGTTTGGAACCGAATTGGATCATTTAGACATATTGTCACGACCCAAACCCGCCCCTATAGGTTTAGCACCGTAACCGGCCAGTAATCCGAGATTACCGAAGGCCTGCTTAACAGTAATACAGTAAAACAGAGTACAGGGACATGGCGGAAGCCAATACAGTAATAAAACAATGTCCAATGAGCTGTAACAGTCTGAATGCAAAAAGACTTTTTATACATTTGTACAGGCAGTGGCAAAACAGTATGTACATTATATACAGCCATTCAGAGCAGGGACTAAAACCCTATTAACACAGTACAGTACAGTCTATACAGTATTACAAAACGGTACAGAGACAGACGGGGAAATAAAAAACACCCCTAAGCCATAGCTTGGCAGGCTCGGAACCTCGCAGTGAGGCACAGTGGTTGGCTTGACAAAACTGGAGTTTACTCCGACGCTTCTAGCATTGGTCCGGTGCCTGTACACCTACATATATATATGAGCAGTGAGCTAAAGCCCAGTGAATAACATAATGCGTAAAGAGGTTTAGAATGAGTGTCCTTACAGTAATGAAAACAGTTCATTTCAATCAGTATATCAGTTGTTCAGTACAGTAACCAGTCATATGTGGTACATCCATTAGCATAACAGTAAACAGTAGGTCTTAAAAGACCGTAAATGATGGCCATCAATCAGTAAACAGTAGTGGTTCCAACGAGGGAACCGACAGAGATCTCTGTAACAGTACAGTCAGTAACAGTAGCTGCTAAAGATACCACAATACAGTTCAGAATATAGGACATACATTCATTCAGTTAACAGTGACAGTTCAGAAACAGTACAGTTCAGTATTCAAAAGATAATCATTTTGAACATATCTTTACACAATTGTTACTCACAGAGTTCTGGGCTACAGTAGGCTAGAGCGTCTCCTTGGAAATGCCAACCCTAAACAGTACAGAATGAACACACACTAAGCTACACAGTTGGGAAGGATAATAATAATTTAATCCCTAATTGCCTCAGTGTGTGTTCTACATCTATATCCTCATTAAGATGTCTTAAACTAGGCCTAAGGATCTCTAGGATAGGATGAGGATGCAAAGATGCACTTAGAAAACATTTTCAGAATTTTCAGAAAAACAGATCCCCGCTCGAGCGTAGGTTTCCCCACTCGAGCGGACATGCAACAAAGGGCCCCGCTCGAGCGTCAACTTTCCCGCTCGAGCGGACCAAAAAGTACTGGATAGGTGAAATTCACGCTCGACGCCCGCTCGACGCCCGCTCGACGCCCGCTCGAGCGTGTCACCCAGTCCTCCGCTCGAGCGTCCAATCCTCCGCTCGAGCGGACTGATGCACAGTGCAAGATGCTGGGAGCTCGATTTTCCCGCTCGAGCGGCACTTCCCCCGCTCGAGCGGACGACCAAAATCTGGAAATTCCAGACTTGAGTCCCAAGCTCAAAATCAAGTTTAAATGCTAAAATTTCGATCCTCTTGGGCTAATTTTCTGGAAAACATAAGTAAACTCATAGAACAACATGTTACAAAGGTCAATTTGAAAAATCAAGGCCCAATGGTGTTTCAATTAAACTCATTTTCAAACCCATTTCTCATGATCATGCATGAACATGCTACAAAGTGACATGCATGAGATTAAATCAAATCAAAGCTTCAAATGCTTGCTCAAATGAGCTCATTCCTTTCAAAACAAGATGGAATCATGGACTACTCTCAAATTATGGACATGCATGTAATGAAATCATGAACTATGACCTCAAAACTTAACAATTCAAATATGCATGCATGGAGTGGGCTTCAATTTAACATGCTAAGACTAAGACATGACTTAGCTCTCTAATTTGGCATGAACCTTGCAAGAATCAACCTTAAATACAACAATGGGTGGTTGAAATTCATACCTAAGTCTTGAATTAGCGGTGTAGGAGCTCAATTTACAATTATCCTCTAAGATCACCAAGTCTTTAAGCAATTCACAAGCAAAATTGAGATGAAAGCAACTCCTCTAGTTTCTCTCTCTCTAAATTCGTTTGTGCTAGAGAATAAGGCTGAGGAAATGGTTTGTTTCAAGTGTAATGAGGCTCCAAAAATCAATAAACAAAGGCCCACTAGATGGCAATATGGTAATTAGGTCCAATTTGTGCAATTTATCAATATTTAATATACTTTAATCATACCAAATCACTTTTTCAATGAATATACCAGAAAATCACATAAATTCTCATGATCCTAAATCATCAATCAATTTCCGGCTCGGCCGCCGATAAAGCCTTCAATTAACAGTTTAAACATAAAAACTGAACAGATAATCAAACAGTCAAACAGATAGGAATGCATTTAAACTAACATATACTCAATCAATCAGTTTCAGATTTCAGTCAGTCAGTTCAGTATTTCGATTACTTCAGTTATCAATCATAATCAGTCTCGGTTTAACAGTAATCAGTAGTCATTCAGTAAACAGTGGTGAGAGTTATTACACATATACATATATATAATTTGTTATATACGTAAACACTCATATATCTAATATATACATAAGTTGCAATTTTTTTGGTCTCACAAGTTTGTTCTTATATAGTTGTAAATAATTACCTAAACAGTATTTTGTGATCATATTATGAATGTTGACAATATTTTTAAAAGTCGTAATTCTAACTTGAACCGAACGGGGGATAACTAGTTCGGTCTAGTTTGATTATAAAATTTTCATAATGTGCCTTGATTTGTTTCTAGATTTCATGGAATAGTAAGGGTTGGTTTGGGGTGTCCTAAAAAAGTGTACTTTTTGTCTTTTTACGAAAAGATGTGCAGAAAAGTAGAGAGGTGATATGATGGAAAAAAAATAAAAAGATGGATTATATAAGTTATGCCAAACAAGGCCTAAGTAATAGTTTGATTGTTGTTTCCTTCTAAACCAAACCAATTTGAATCATAACAACTCTTAAATTTAAAGATAAATAAGCCTGGTGAATAAGACTGACCCGTAAATGTTCCATTGAAAAGCTGCTGCAGCTTCTATTATCGGCCCAACGAGCTTGAGCCCAGTCTAAGATTAGCCCATTTCAAATATTTGAATTGGGCCCCACCAAACTTCAATAAGTCCAAATCATTTTGGGCTAACCCAGATTCTACCATTGGGCCCAACCAAACTTGGCCCAAAATTTTGTTATAAAAATTCAAAAACATAAGGTAGGGTTTAGAGGGAAAATTGAAAGGGTTTTACATCTTCATATTCATCCAAATTCATTACCAAAAATCAAAAGAACTCACAACACAAGCCTCAATTTTCTCGATCGAGAAAGCGCGAGAAAATTTTTGCTCACTCGAATGGCCCTTCTGAAACCTCCTCTCAACTTTGCTCTTCGGTTAATGGCCTCGCGTTTTGTCACTTACTCATCTATTCACTCCCGCGGTCTTTCTCTCTCCTCATCCTCTTCTCTCTCTCGCTCTTCGCTTCTTCTCAGAACCAGGTACCCTTTCTGTATAACCTGTTTGGTTTCTGAGAAAACGTAGGAAAATATAAGAGGTTATGCTTTCAACTATGTGTCTTATGTATTTCTGTGCTTTTGCACAGGAAAAGTAGTAAAATGGGACAATATTTGGACTTTTGTTTGAATGTATATGTATATTTCAAGAGTTTTAAAGTACTAATTATAATGCTTTCTCTAATTTTTCTCTTATACCATTAAGGCTAACGGTTTGAAATATTGGTTTCTTTATTGTCCTGCATTTTCTCGCTAATCAAGCAGAGTTTAAAGAGTTTTGAGTAGCTATGCCATCTCTGGATTAAAAATTACATTCTAGATTCTTTCTAGTTGTCTTATATATTAAGTCTATTATGCTGGATTTGGGAAGTGATTTGGAAAGAGAAAGGGAAAAAGTGTGTGAAAGTTCGTGAAATTTAGCATTATTTCATTCCCATTTTACTTAATTTTTCTCCTTTTCTTTTGAAATTTTTATCCAAATCCATGAACCAAACATGGCCTTAAGGTTTGAAATTGGGGTTTCTTTACTTAACTGCATTTTTTCATTATGTTGCGTTGTTAACAGGCTCTACTCTTGCTCCAGGATGAGTTTTCGATTGCGAAGGGTGTCAAGTAGTTTTTTGATGCAAAATGTAGTGTCTCCGCGAGCTTTCATGTCATCAAGCATTGCAACAGAAGCTGTTCAGGAAAGTTCGACCTCAAAAGCTTATGGGTCTGAACAAATTCAGGTAAATTGATGGGTTATGATCATTATGGCACTGCTGTTTGTGTGTGGTTAATGCTATTTAGATGTTATTTTGATGGCTTCTCAATGGAGGAAGAAGTCGTGGTGAGTTAAGTAGTTATATGTAATATGCATTATAAACATCAGAGCTTTAGTTGGTGAAAGCTATAGTTGACGGAATTCAATGGAGTGGTGGGAAATATGTAGAAGTAGCAGAGAAAACAAATGGGAACTTGGTTTTTATAGGCCTGATTTAGGTTGGCAAAGCTTGAATTTGATTGAAAATTTGTCAATGTGCTATAAAGAAGAAATTATTGACAATTTTAGCTGTCATTCAAACTTGGTAGTCACATAATATACATTTCTAGGCAATATGTTTTATATAAGAAACTAATTTAGAGAACATGTGGTTTCAATTAAACAGTTCTAATTTAAACAAATAAATGAGAAGAAAACATGTGATATAAGTAAAGTATAAAATCAATCATGAAATAATTGACTATTTCTAACTTTTCTTAATATGTGATCATCATATGACCACAATCCTCTTAGTGCAAGCTATGAGTTTTAACATTTTGCCCATTTGGATCATAAAATCAATACTGTATTCTCAATGAATTGTAATTAATTAGTTAGTGTGAAAGGGGACATTGTTGAGTTGGTTGCTAAATATATGTAATGTAAAAGGGAAAAATTCACTTTATTCCTCTTGTGGTTTAAGGCAGGAGCACTTTACTCCTTTATGGTTAAAAAATAGCCAAAGATCTCCATGTTTGATTCGCCGGATTAGGGGGGAGACTATCCACTATTCGGATTGTAATCCAAATAGTGCTTCTTATCCGCCGTTTGATTTTTTTTTAGGCCGCCGGACTCCATGTCCGGCCGGACTCCTTATTCCCCATATGGGGGACTATTGTGTCCTATGGGGGGTATGGGATAGTTTTTGGGGGACTATCCACTGTTGGGATTAGGTGGTCAAAATGACCATTTTGACCCTCTACTATTTAATTATGTATTATATTTAATAAAATTCAATAAAATTTAAATGTCTCAATTTAAAAATAAAATAATTTTATTTAACTTTTTATTGATGTTTTATTTATTTAATTTTTTAAAATAATTTTTTATAGATATTTTATTGATGTTTTATTTTAAAATTTTGTTTATATTTTATTTAATTTCATTATTTAAATTTAATAGATGTTTTATTTAATTTCATTGTTTGATTATTATTATTTTTAAACACAAATTTATTTAAAATTTTAATTAAAAAAATAATATATATTTTTATTGATATTTTATTTATTTATTTATTTATTTATAAAAAAATAAATTTATTTAATTGTGTAAAAAATAAAATAAAATAAATTTTTATTTAATCTAGCTAAAAATAATTAAAATATTAAAGATATGTTTAATATTGCTATTACTTAGTAAACAATTGAAAAAGGGTAAAATAGTCTTTTGTTCATTTATCCTATCCAGTCCGTCCAACTAAACGTTGGATTCACTGAAAATAGTCATTTCCAAACATCTAATCCCATGAAAAAACAAACACAGGATACATATCCAATCCAGCCAAATAGACCGGGGGATTCACAGTCCCAGGACTCAAGTCCGATGGATTCTAATCCCCCCTTATCCAGTCCGTCCAATCAAACACACCTGTGGTTTCAGACCTATAACCGTTACCTTTTTCATCCAAACTAACGGTGGGGGTAATACACGCCAACTTTGAGAGTGGGTCTATTTTTATATTTTAAATTAAAATTTAAATGAAAAAAATACATTTATACCCTTATCTTCATCTCTACCACCAAACCCTAACAACCCTAACAATGTTACCCTTCACTTCATCTTCTTCATTCAAACCATGTCAAAACCCTAACCTAGCTCAGCAACCCTCTCTCAGTCCCTCATGTTGTTGTTTTGCCACCTCCCAAGCCCTCCCCACCCCTGCCTGCCACCAAGCTTGCATCCCTCTCTTTCTCTTCTCCTTCATCTGGTGACACCATCCCTCTTTTATAGCTCCCCTTGCCACCATCCACCACCTCCCTTGCCTTCCCCACTTCTTTAAGCCACCACGCCGCCACCCTTTTCTCCTCCCCCACCACTGTCGCGACCGCCTCCCTCTTCCCGCAATACCCTTGATCGTCTTTCCCTTTGGGTGTAAAAAGTAAACAATTTTTTAGCACAATAAGATCTCTACGCTAATTTAATAATAATAATAATTTGCAGATTGGCTTTTTCTATGGTGATTCATAGTTCGGCAATAGGAAGCAAAGACACGCTGCATTGATGTCAAATATTTTGTTTGATTGATTGATTTTGTTTCTTTTGTGGCTTTTGCATTCCTTTGATGGTGATTTTTTTCCCCCTTTTAACTAATTGTTTGTGATATCTATGATTGATGCAAAGTCAAACAATGAGCTTTATATATATATAAATATATATTTTGTATATATGTGTGTTTTTGTAATCATAAATGAGGTTAAATTGGAAATTAAGTTAAAAAAATTAGAATTTGAGTTCAAAATTAGAAATTAGGTTATAATTTTATGGTCTTTAAGTTAATATGTAGTTAAATTTAAAAATTATGTCTATGGCAGGAGAGAGAGAGAGATTTCCCCCGCTCTGCACCCGCACCCACACCCGCATCCCCCGCCCCACACAGGTTTTCCCTGCCCCGTTGAGGAAATGGGACATGGATGAGTTTTGCTTCCCCGCCCTATTCTATCCGACCCCCGCTCCGATTATATTTATTAATATATTTATATGTATATAATATATAACTTTTTTATTATAATAAAATTAAAACACTAAAATATTGTACTTAATATTAATTTTTACTCATTTACTTTTTATCTTACATGTTACAATTCTTATTAAGTATAAATTATTATCCGTAATATACTATAGTATTTATGATTTTTGTTAATATTTTCATTTTTTAACTTATAAAATTAACCTGTCTCTCGGCCCGTACCCAACACACCCCCCCCCCCCCCCCTGATTTGCCCCGCACCCGATATGAAACGGGGTGGGGTGGATTACAACAAACCTGTCCCAAACCTGATCTGTGACCATCCCTATGCTTTGTCCTTAAGCCACAAAGGGATAACCAATAAAAAGACAATCTTATTGAGTAGGCGGCTATGATATGTGTAATTTGAAAAGACTCCACACTATGTTATGCATTAACCAGTGAGTGAAGGGAAAATTTATCAGATTGGTGGCTATAACATACACAATCTAAAAATGTTTCAATTAAGTGATATTTTACCAAACATATTTGCATTAGAATATTGGAGCATTGAATTATTATTATTAATTGATTGGCACACCCCTAGAAACTCATGGAAGTACATGTTTCGAGTCTTTAGACCCCCAAACCAACATATTGATTTTTTAGCTTGTAAATGCTATTTGGGGAATTTTATTTACATGATTACGATGAGCATTTAATTTTAGAACTGTTTCTTCATTGGTTTGTAATTTTTGTTTTTAATTTGTTTTGACTCATGATTATTAATCAAATAGTATTTATTTATTTATTTATTTTTTTTATATATTATTTCACATTAGGTTGTAAACAAATTGAATAACTAAAGCATGTTTTGAGCTTTACTCTCTTAAAGCCTGCCCAAGTCAACTGTTTATTTAACCACGTTGAGGTTGAGTCATAATTTTACTGTCACCTAAGAAATGAGTCAAACTCAACCATTATGGTGTTTTTTTGACTAGGCTCATTGAAATGTTATGATACTTTGGCATTTGTGTTTCTGTCCCATGATAGTTTTGTCATGGGTATTTTGGTAATTTTCATTATTGCTGTCATGGGTTGTAGGGGTTGCCCATGGGTCGTCTTATGGGTCAAGTTATTTAATTGGATTTTATTTATGTTTTTTATTTAGTTTTAAATTGGTTTTAGAAGTCAAAGATAATTTAGTAGTTTCCTTTTTTAGTTAGAGTTGGTTTAGGAAGTCTCAAGTCTATATTAATTCATGTAATGCTTTTAATTCAATAGAGTTGGTATTTTATAAAAATTTGAGAGTTTTGAAGTTTCTTTATGGATTGTGTGATGCAATCAAACTCTAGGTGTGATGCCTAAGGGATTTTAGGAGTGATTTCTAGATTTATCTCCTTCTTCTCATTCTTTCCCTCTTTTATTTTCTGCACTTTTAACAGCCCAAAAAACACTGTTCACGGGTACTGTTCACAGCCCCTAAATAGTGCCAAAATCCCATCTTTTCATACTTAAACTCTTGCCCATTATTTACCTTAAATGAAGACTACTTGTCCCCTATACTTCTATTGCAATTTCAGCCATAAAATCCAATTAAAACCAGCCCCAAAAGCCCAGATTTGCTGCTGCCCTAATTGTCCTACTCATTAGCTCAATTGTGACCCTTCCTAAGATGTATTTACATTTAAACAAGTAAACATAAAAAATATAATAAAATAGTGGTTAAATGTTTTTATAAAATCTTACCTGGTGTTTTTTCTTTTGACCACTCAATCATGTTTTGTGATTTTGATTTTGAGCATTAGAAGTAAAATAATGAAATTATTAAGCTAACACCTAATGAAAAATGTGGCAGCTTTTCGAACCAAAATTTGGTATGAGAACTTCATCATTTTTTTAATATATATATATATATTATATTTTTAACTAGAACCTCTTAGAAAACACAAATTTATATTTTTTAATTTTTTTTTTTATTACTACTTTTACTTTTGGTCATGTTATTGAAACTTCTATATCTTCAATTAATTGAGAAAGAATGTTAGTTGTGCCGACCAATCTAGTTTTTAGTTGCATGAAGTGGAAGTGGGAGCGGGGCCAGTGGTGAAGGCAGAGGAGTGAAAGCATATGGAAGTTTCTAAGGCTGGTAGTGTGTATATATTTTATAAATTAAATATATAAATATATTCTAAAAATTATTATTTTTTGCTTGGTTGAAATATATGTTAAAATATGAATAATTATTAGAAATTGATGTCAACTACAAATTGTCTTTGTTAAGTATAAATACATATTATGTAAATAGAAACTACTAGAAAAGTTTGAGTTACTTTTCTTTTATTTCTGTGATATATGTATGTTTGAGAGGTGCTTAATTGGGAGCGAATTTGTTTATTAACGGAAGTGATTTCCTTACAATTTCTTATTTCGGAGCATAGAATCTCGTTTCTGAGTAAGAAACGTCACCCAAGTAGGAGTTTCTTGCTATTAAGATCTAGTTTTTAACTTGAAAGGGGTGTAGGTACAAGTCAAAAGTTGGCTTCAATCAATTAAAAAATATGAAGCAATCTATTACAGAAAGGCTTATTTACTTGATTCAAGATAGTTGATTTTTTCGAACTTCAAATACTTTGATATTTGATACAACTTTTCATCTTGGAAATATTTGAAAATGAGGAAGGAAAGGGTGAGACATAAATGAAAATATAGAATCATCTTCTGTAATCACTAACATTATTTATTATGTTTATAGATCTCCAACTCATTGGAGAGATTAGGAAAATGGGCATAGAATAGAAGAGGCAATGATCAATAGTTGAGATGGGATATTGTAGGAGAGTGTTGGTTCAACGAGGGTGGAAAATTATAGATTTGATTGATGAAGAAGGAGGTTTGAGTTTGTTTGTGATCGTGGAGAGATGCAGAGTATCCAATCATCTAGGTGTCGCTGTCAGATTTGGCTACAGTTTGAGGAGCTTAAGTGGTTCTTTGTAGTGTTTAGGGATGCTTTGTCCTTGTTTCATCAAAACTTTTATTGATGTTTGGGTAATAATTGAGGCAAGTAAAGGTCAAATTGGGGTGGTTGGTTTATTTATCAAAAAAAATAAAATAGGGGTGGTTGGTTTTCGAGTGCGAGTTGTGGAAATCGAGAGGTACCATTTTGTGTTCTTATTTGAGTTGAGATGACATAGGTTGGGGATGAATGGAGGTGGTACAGAAGTTTTAGGAGTTCAAAGGTTGAAGGAGTTCATAGATGATGGTGGATAGTCGATCATAGAAGATGGTGATAGTCGATCGTTTCAATGGTAATCAAGGATGGAAAGAGAAGGGTGCTTGGTGGTCTAATCATATTAGATTAACAGAATGTGGGTTGGTGCTGTGAGAATGACTTAATTGCCTTGAACTTAATTGAGGATGTAGCTACACAGATTAGACAGGAAATGGTTGCGCAACGTAGCCAATCTCAAGTTATTAGGATCAAAGTTTTTTAAGGCGAGCGTGTAACATGAGGCACTTTACCCCCTCATGAGGCAAGATGTAAGCTTTTCAATTTTTATTTTTAACAAATACAGAAAATATTTTATAATGGTAAAAAATATTTAAAAAGTTTAATATGAAGGTGTAAATACTTTTTTGCTCAAGACGTTGAGCATTTCACTGCAGTTATGGAAGTTTGCCCTTATTGAAGGTGAAATTGACATTTTAAGCTTTAATTATCGAGCTTCTCACTTGAACCTTAGCTTTGTGTTTTTTCTTAGTTAGTCGTTTACTTGATTTTGCCCATGAAATATCTTTATAAAAGAGATTCTTCTTTTTTATATTTAAACCATCCATTAGACTAAGTATAATAATAACTCAAGACAAGCTCTCCATATGCGTAATCCTTGTATTATATGCAAAAGGGGTACAAGCCGCACCTTAGATGCTCGCCTTAGATTGTGATGTGCAAGCCTTTGGAAGTGTTGCCTAAAAATCAAAACCTCAATGCGAGTGTCAATAATGCCTTCTAAAACTTTGATTAGGATTAAGGCATGTGGAATTCGTTTGATTTAAGTTATGTTCATGAGGTGTGACCCACCGCTTCCGACAGGCCTATGAACTTATGTTGTGGATTGTGGGCAGATTCATATTATTAACAAACGCATAGTTTTGGAGTTTTCTTTGATTCTCTAAAAGAAATCATCAACACTGACAGATGCCATGAAAATCACCATGTATTGTTCATAGATGCATAATTCCATTTTTAAATTTTGCAGTAGCCTTTTTGAAATCACATTTCTTGTCATAAAGAAGCAGATGAACTGTACAATGCAATTCATTTAGGTGTTTATGGAAGCGATTTGAAGAGACTATAGACGTATGCATATACACATATCTTGTAATCTTGTTTTAGCTCTCCTGTTGGCTTACTTCTGGTTTATTTTCCTATGATGGCTACCTGATTTATTCAGGTACTGGAAGGTTTAGACCCTGTTAGGAAAAGACCAGGAATGTATATTGGAAGCACCGGACCTCGTGGTTTGCACCATTTGGTATCTTCTTTACTTTTTTGCCTTCTCTGCATTAACACTTCTCATTGTGCCAAGTCTATTTTATCTAAACATGAGTTACAAGATTCACTGATGTTGATTTCTTTTAGGTTTATGAAATATTAGATAATGCTGTTGATGAGGCACAAGCAGGTTTTGCTTCAAAGATAGATGTCGTCTTACATGTGGACAATTCAGTGAGCATTACTGACAATGGGCGTGGGGTATGTTTGTATTCTACTTTCTGTAGCCAAGTAGGAGTTCTCTTAGGTGTAAAGATTTGTTGAGGCATAAACCAGACTGTTTTCTTTGCAGGGGATGTATTGAGATTCTTGACATGGATGCTCATTGTTAGCATGCTCTCACATGACTATATGCTCGGTTTTTGTGTGCACGTGCATGGGTCCCTATTTAGCCACATTGCACATTGTTGAATATTCTAGCAGTTTGCTTGATTTTCTACGGTGTGATACAAAATTGGATGAATGTGATGTTGTGAAAGAGATGTCCCTCAAGTGGTATTTTGCATGATATGCTTTTATATGCAAATAATAATTTTTTTTCTTTCTTGGGAAAATTATTATGTGCCTTAGTAGAGTTGTTTACATTGAACTTTTCTCGTTGGAACCTCAATGAATAAAATGCAGGAGGCTATCATTACGTATTTGATACAACCTAATATCCTAGATCTCTAATAGTGGCATATTCAACCATATTTATATATTTTTAAGTCCTATTTTATCTGGGACCAGTGAAAAGATAAGTTTGCAAATAGATATATTTAACATGTTGGAGTCTTATAAGGATTTTATCTTCTGAATGTTGTTTCAGTTTATAGAAAATCTGGCTTTAGGAATTGGACATAGACTTGGTTTTATTCTCTATTTCTTTCTCATCCCAAATTTATGGAAGAAGAAGCTCAGCCATGCATGACGCACACTTAATGAACTTGTTGAAAGAGTCCTGATTATCCCCAACTATGGATCCAATTTATGCATATCAATGTGAGTAAGGAGTAATTCACATGATGTTTCCTGCTTAGAGTCTACTTCTTTGGAATCCATACGGCATACTTGACATAATTTTGGGATACGTATTTTTAATAGTTAATGATTTTGAATTGCGATGATTATTTGGATGTGATATGCATATCAGTGTGACCAAGGGCTAATTCACATGATGTTTCCTGCCTAGGCTGCTATCTGTCGTGGAAACCTTACAAAATACTGGACATGATTTCAGGATATGTATTTTTGGTTGTTAAAAGTAAATGACTTTGAATTGTGATGATTATTTGGTTTCTATTATGTTTAGAAAGTCTACACTAAAATGCTGCTTTTGTATTATGTTTAGAAAGATGTCATGTTGTTAGATTTTGCTTATAAAATTCATTTAAACCAGCTTTTGATGTGTTATTGCAACTTTTCACTTACTTCTATGTATCATGTGTGCATTGCAGATTCCAACGGACTTGCACCCAGTGACCAAAAAATCGGCTTTGGAGACTGTGTTGACGGTATTATTGCATAATGCACAAACTGCACTTTAAATTTTCTAGTATGGTTTAAACTGGGGGTCATCTGGTCAACATTCCAATCCCATGTTTTTCCAGTTTAATTCTTATTTTCTATATGTTTGTACAAAACTCATACTAGGCATGCCAATTATGTGAAACAAGGGAAAAGGACAAGCTTTATTTGTTTATTTCAACCCAATGCGACTCACTTTAGGTCTAGTGGGGGCAGTTGCCCCCATTTGAGTTTATATTTGTTAACCACTGTAACTATTATATTACACATTTAAAATTGATTTAAGTTCAGGCGATTTGCCCCTACTCACCATGTTTTTTGATTGATAGGCCACACTTTTGCTTGTTTATGGTTCTGCCCAAATGATTTTTGTCTCTATTTTTTAATTTTCCCCATCTTTCTATATTTTTTTCAGTCTCTTTTTGATTTCTAATCATATTGCCTCTCTTTTTCAATATGGCACATGCATGTTTGATGTTGACCTAATAAGCATGTACATGGCTACGTGACACGATACAGACACACCAAAGCAACAAATTTTAAAAAATGCAGAACATGAGACATGGGACACGTTCAAAATGTATAGTTTTATATATTTTCTATATATAAACACTTCATTTAAAGATGATAAAATATAACATAATACTAATTTTTAAAGTTTAGAGGAGGAATATGTATAAATCTACATTTTTTTTTTCTTTTATCATTTGATCCCATGTTATTTTCTTCAAACTTGTAATGTGTTTCATGTGTGTCTAAACATTGGACGTAAATCTCCCAAGTGTTCAAAAGTGTGTTTGGGTCTAAAAATAGGACACATGTACTAAGTGTGTCTAGAATTGCCAATTAGAAAAAATCCGTGTATAGTTTTAGTAAGATTTGCCCCTGCTTGGCAAAAATCCTAGCTCCGCCCTATTTCAACCTTTGAGTTTTCAGTGTACTATGTAAACCTTTGTCAGATTTTCTTGTTGGGCTTTTGCAGCTATGTAGGAGCAATAGTTTGGATGAATGATAGGAAAGCAAGCAAAATAGTTGTTAGTAGGTGCTTCTGTATATGTTTGTACTATATGTATATATTGATATATATGTAGAAAAGAGACATTCATATGTTTTTTTATCGATCCTGAGAAAGCATATGATAGAGTGCCTCAGGATATAATTTGGTGGGTGTTAGAGAAGAATGGGGTGACAAAAGGTTATATTGATGTAATTAGGGATATGTATGAAGATGTGGTGACCACTATTAGATCGCCCGCTGGAGAGACAAGTGAAATTTCAATTACTGTAGGGTTATGGATGAGTTGATGAGAAATATTCATGATGATATGCCATGGTGTATGTTTTTTGCAGATGATATCGTGTTAGTGGATGATGATGAGACTAGAGAAGAAGTTAATACTAAGTTGGAGACTTGGAGAGAAGCACTTGAATCTAAAGGATTTAGGATAAGTAGAACAAAGACAGAGTACATGGAGTGTAATTTTAGTAACAATAACAATGGAAGCAAAGCAGAAGTGAAGATTGAGAATTAAGAACTACCTAAGAGTGATTATTGCAACGGTTGGAGATATTGGAGCTGATGTGGTTCATAGAATTAAGGTAGAATGGCTTAAGTGGAGGAGCATCCGAGGTACTATGCAATAGACAAGTACCCACTAGACCAAAAGGAAAATTCTATAGAACGGCTATTAGATCAGCGATGTTGTATGGGACGAAATGTTGGGCAACGAAGAAATAATATGTAGATAAGAGGAGTGTTGCTGAGATGAGGATGCTAAGATGGATGTGTGGCAAGACTAGAAAAAACAGAGTTATGAATGAGTATATTCGAGAATAGGTATGAATAGTACCGATAGAAGATAAATTGAGAGAGAATAGATTGAGATAGTTTGGTCATATACAACGGAGACCAATAGAGGCAGCAGTGAAGAAATGCGATACAATGATGGTAGATGGAAGTGTTAGGGGAAGAGGCAAACCTAGATTGACGTAGGCTAGTGTAGTAAATAGAGATATGAATCTTCTTAATTTGACTAACGAAATGGCCTTTGATAGAGCCGAGTGGAGAAGAAGGATTCATGTAGCCGATTTCATTTGATGGGACTTAAGGCTTGGTTTAGTTATATGTATTAGTGCATCCATGTATAAGCTATCTATTGGGCTTTTGCAGCTATACATGAGGAATAGTTTGGATGAAGGGTAGGATAACAAACAAAATAGAAGTTGTTAGTGGGTGCTTTTGTATATGTTTGTATTGTATGTATTGTTAAATAGCTTGATATATAGTTTTGCGTCCATTTGCTAACAGCTTAGGCTTTTGGGAAAGTTGGTGACTTAACATGGTATCAGAGTTTTGGTTGAGAGAGGTCTTGAGTTCAAGTCTCTCCGTTGGCATTTGGTATTATGGTCCCCATTTGGTTTCTTCCTTTCTGCTTGATTGTTTGCTTCTCCTTCTGTTTGTCTCTCCGCATGCAAATCGGGGTTGCACATGAGGGAGGGTGTTAAATTGCTTGATATACATTGTTGGGCCAATTTCCTAACAGCTTAGGCTTTTGGGAAAATTGGTGACTTAACATGTATATATATATATATTAGTGCATTTGCATCCATGTATAATCTGTCTTTCTGTATATTTATATAAATACATTGCTAGAAAAAGATGGACGTTTTGGGAATTGGCAATCCGTTATGTTGGTCGATATGACTTGATAGAAAGATTTGCAAAGAAGAATGTTTAAAAAACTGTGTTTTTAATATTTCTACTATCAATAAAACATGGACACAAACATAGAGCCCTGGACTCAATTCTTTACTGACATGCATTCATAGAAAATATGCATAAACAAAACACAAAGCTGTGAGGACATGTTGATCGGCACATGTATGTGTTTTCTCATGTATACATATGTTACAGTATATATATTTGTTATTGAATAGCTGATTGAGAAAATCTTTCTAATTGTTCAAATATGGTGTAAATAATATTTGGCAACAGATTTTACATGCAGGTGGCAAATTTGGTGGTTTAAGTAGTGGTTACAGTGTCTCAGGTGGACTACATGGCGTGGGTTTGTCCGTTGTGAATGCGTTATCTGAGGTGTTTACTTTCATTTCTTATACCTATATTGGCCATTGTATTTAAGTTGATTCAGATGTATGTATCTATCAGTTTCGTTTATTCTTTTAAATGTTAGAGGAGAGCATTTGAGTTCCTCTTGGCAGTGAAATATGATTTAGGCTTTAATGTTCCAATTTTGATGTCACTTACCTGTCCTTTCTAGTGCAGATAGTACACCTGTGGAAAAACTTTATAGGGTTTTAACATTACAGTATGGGTTTTTGATTAACACTGAAATGAACCTTGTACTTCTATTCTGTGCTACATGCCTACATTTAGAATATTGATGGAAGGGATTACTAATGCTGATTGCATTTTCACACTATGATATTATTTAAATATATAGGTGTCTAAGGGCCTGTTTGATATCCTTTTCATCATTTTTATTTTCATTCAGTTCTCATTTTCTCAATTTCCAGCAATGACTGAATAATGAGCAATTTGACCACCAAGTGGGTGGCAGGAGCAGCTAGCAAGTGAACCTGGCTAGGCACTTGATGAAAAAATTATTGGACTTCCTATTCCTTCTTGTTGGATCGTACTAGGATTCCCAATTTTGACAACCGTGTTTTAGGATAGCACAAGAATCTGCAAATGTTTTTGCTTTAACTCTCTTCATCAGAGTTCAACTACTTTGCCTTGATTTGGCCGTTAAACATGCTGCTTGTGTCCCTTTGCTGTCAAACTGTATTAGGCACTCTACATTTTACCTGCTAATGAACATTCCACAACTTCTTTTCTTCTTCTTCTTCTTTTTGTTTTTTATTTATTATTATTATTTATTTTTAAAAACTAAAATTTTTATAATTAAACTTTCCCAACTTGTTATGGCTTAGTTATATTAAGGATTTCAAGTTTGCTGGCATCAACGGTTTCTATTTATCAGGACCGAGTCATTTATTTCTGTCATGTCTTGGTTCACAGGCATTAGAAGTTATTGTTTGGCGTGATGGGAAGGAATACCAACAAAAATATTCCCGTGGAAAGCCTGTAACAACTTTAATATGTCATGAGCTTCCAGATGAATCAAAAGATCGTCAAGGGACACACATTAAGTTTTGGCCTGACAAAGAAGGTTAGTCATGACTTCCTAAATCCTTTATGCTTCTCATTAGCTGGTCATTCAATTCCTTAGTGCTAGTTGCTTTTAATGATTCCATATTCTTTTTCTGACTATGAACCTTTATGCAGTATTCACTACTGCAATTCAGTTTGATTACCCCACCATTGCTGGACGAATTAGGGAGCTTGCATTTTTAAACCCTGAGGTGGAGTCATTACAACCTGCTTGCAGTTCCGTTGCATCTTTGAAACTTTTAAATATTTTTAGCATGTCTCTTGAATTATTCATTTTTTCTTTTTGAATTTGGTGTTTTTTTATTTATTTATTTTAATACTTTGAACAAGGTGGAATTTTCCTCGACATTTACCAACCTTAAGTTGAATCTGCTTTCTATTTTTGCAGCTCCTCGAATGTGGAGATGTGGTCCATCTCAATCGGATGAGTGCATATTGTGAAATATGCTGGATTATTCTTATGTTATTTAGATTAGTACTTAATGGTAGTTTTGTCTTGGCATATGCAATTAAGATTTTAGAGTTTCTTATGTGCCTATTTAACTTGTACCTTGCATTCAATAATGAAATAATAATAATCTGATTACCTTTGCAATTGTTTCACATATTGTACTTAAAATTTCTTTGCGATAAAACTGTGTCCATGCAATAATGTTAGAAGATTATATAGGTAAGCCGGTGCGTAAAAAGGGCTGGCCTGCTCTACCTTGACTTGCATTGCTCATCTCCCCCTACATATCTCAAACCTGCAGACGGAGCAACAGGTTGTAGAATTTGAAGCTATGATGAAATAACATAGGTTCCACATTAGAGTTGGCATAATGAATGGCCATAGACTAATTCGATGCAGTGAGCTTGGTATCGCATTTGCTGATTTCCCCCTGTTTAACTTAGAGGGTGCCCGCTGCCTCTTCTTCAGGTGTGTCCTTGACAACCTGGCAGTTGTCAGCGTCTGCTTTTGGTGCTAGGAGTGCTTGGTTGTGAGGCTTTCCTTTTTCTCAACAAATTTGGTTGTGTCAGCCCTACAAAATTTTATGCAACATAAGCCTACAAGAGTTCCTATCATCCAAGATACTAGGTTTGAGAATAAGGTGACATCCTCGGATCTAGTGGTTGCAGGTGGGGCTTTAGGCAGCTGACTGCCTGAATAGAATCAATCAGTATTCTATTGATTGTAGTGTTATGTTGTAACCAGTGATTGCTCAGGTCAGTGTGTGATCACCTTTGGTGAAGCAACTCTTCAGATGCTCTCCCCGCTTATGCCAAATACCCCTGGCTGGTTCCACCGGGTAGCGAAGGAACTTGTTTGGGAATAATGGGGCCTTACTTATTCAGGGGGACTTGATTCTAAAGTGGAATGTTTGATAGAATTGATATTTCACAGAAGAATGGCTTATTCAGGGGGACTTGATTCTAAAGTGGAATGTTTGATAGATTCGATATTTCACAGAAGAATGACTGAGGCCAAAAAATCCTTCCTCACACCCTCTTGCAATATGTGGCTTAATCTATAAGGAAGTTAACATACCCTGGGAAAATATATTCTGTGTCCGTTACTTGTCAGCTTGATTTTTGTTTTATGTCTGTTCCTTTCGTAAAGCTTGCTTCTATCTATGTATAGTGCTTCCCATAAATGAAATCAATAACATCGACGTAGATTTTTGTTGGCTTGCATCTGATTAGCTAGATAATGAGAGACCCAAAGTAATGGCAATAGAAAGAGAACGAGAGACCCAAAGTAGTGAGAAAATGACTTGTAACTGTGAAGCTATAAGTATAAGGTATCATACCCTTGGGATTACGAAATAACCTGAGATGCGAGGGAGAAAGTTTTGTTTAACATTTCTGAATATTTCTAAGTAGGACAACTCGAAAGTACTAGACTTCAGTCCCAAGAAAGTTGTGATTTCAGGAGTGGATTTTGGAAGGAAAGAATTCATTTACTTCCTGCAAATTGCTTACGTAAGAACTAGTGTCGAATGATGTATTGTTTGAATATGAATGATGCAGAATTATATTGTTAGACAATGATAATCTTCGAGGATAAGTAGTTTTTCCTGTATCTGATGTGCGTTTCAGGTTTGATGATTGGAGATCAATGGCTAGTCATTCTAGAACAAGTTCCTGTGAAAATAATTGCTTATTCTTTCAGAGAAAAGTTTTTTTCAGTATCTTACAGACTGCCCAAATATTTTTAATTTGCTTTATGTCAATTATTGTCTCTCATTATATACATTTCTTGTCAGAAATGGACCTTTAGCCTTTAGTATTATTTTTCCAATGGTAAAATGTAATTTCATTTTGTTGATGTGCTGCCAGTTTTTGTGACTTTTGTGTCCATGTATTTTACGGTTCACCATCCTTCTTGTTTCAATCTTTACAGCTTGCTATTGTTCTTAAGAAAGAGGATACAGACCCAGAGAAGTGCCAGTTCAATGAATACTGCTATGCTGGGGGATTGGTTGAGTATGTGAGGTGGCTAAATACTGACAAGGTGAGCTTGTTTCTATTTGTGTATTCCTTCTATTCTTATAGCTCACTAATTTTGTTATTGCTATTTATCAATTCTTCAAGTTTACACCATTTTGCATCCAAACTGAAGTATGTAGATCTTTTCTCTTTTTCTTTTCATTTCTTCCCTCTACGTTTCTCATCACTTTGCTGCACCAATCACAGCTTTGTAGATCTTGTTGCTTGCACATCTTTAGCTTCAGCAGTATGATTGTAAAACATGAAAAACTATTTACTCCAGCATCCATTTTGGGTTACTGGGTCCAACTAGAAATATGAAAAGAAAACCCATAGCCCCCTTTAAGTTTTAGATGAACTGAACGTAACACCAAAAATCAAACTCGAACGAAAAATTTGAATAGATGAACAAACTAATACGACTATTGTGACTTGAAGCAAACTTGAACAAAAAAATTGAATAGATGAGAAAACTAAGGTGCCGTTTGGCAACGTTTACAGTTTACTATTTTTTGTACAAAAAACATTAAACATGGTTTTGTTTATTTTGGATAAAAATGAAAACAAAAAGCATGTTTGGTGCATAAGTATTTAAAATTTTGTTTGGAAACAAGTGAAAATAGGGATTGCGGGAGGTGATTGTTGACGGTTGGAGATGGTGTTGGAGGTGGTTGTTGACCACGAGAGGTAGTGGTCGAAATTGTTGCCACCGATAAGAAGCAGTTGGCAATGATTGGAGGTGGTTATTGGCCAAAAGAAGTGTTGGTTGAAAGTGATTGTCAATAGTTGGAGATGGTGGTTGGTCCACTGCCTAAAGTGACTTTTAAGAAAAGGTGGTGGCTAAAGGTGGTTATTGCCACTGAGAGGTGGTTGGTGTGGTAATGACAAGTAGTTAGCGGTTAAGGGAGGTGGTGGCCAAAGGTGGTTGACGGAGGAGGTCATTGATGATGGTAGCCAATAACGATGAGTAGGGATGGCAACGGGACAGGTTTGGGGTAGATTTGTCGTCCCCCCCCCCCCCAAAAAAAAAAACATGTCATATAATATATTGTAGATAATAATTTATAATTAATGAGAGAAAGCCAAACTAAGTTTACAACATTTAATAAATTTTGTAAATTGTTTACAACTTTTTGAAAACGAAAATAGAAACCAAACGAGTTTTTGTTTACAGTTTTTAAAAATTCTCTAAATATAAAAGTTAGCAAACAAGCCTAATATTGTTGTCAAATCGTGATTCGTTTTGCTAAAATAGAATATTCACTTTATTTAATATAGTATATAATTTTATATGTACATATAAAATATACACAGTGCTTGAAATGGAATAAATATCAATATAGCTAATTATTATTATTTTTGTTTCTTTATAGACAGATGAAAACAACATCGTTACATGTATTATGCAAACAAACACAAAACAGAACATGCTCTTAGTGAATTGCAAATTAAATCTTTTGATTTATTCAATTTCTGAATCAACATGATTGGAATCATTTTGGTAAACTCATATCAAATTGTATGAATTGAATCGTGAATTGCATGATTCTAACAACCAGTATATGACTATTGTGACTTGAGCAAATCAACCACGCAATTTTCTTTTGACGCCTGATCATCCAGCTTTTGCTCCAAAAAGTTGCATGTGAATGTTGATAACATCACAAATGCTGAACTTTGATGTTATTTTTCTGTTGATATGTGAAGGCTGGATATGATTGTTTACTAATTGCATGATTATGATATTCACTGCTATAGAATTGACATTTGCATTATGCTTTTTGCTGAGTATTGACTGACAGTTCTCTGATCCAGAAACCACTTCATGATATTGTGGGTTTCAGAAAACAAGCAGATGGGATCACAATTGATGTTGCTTTACAATGGTAAACATTTGTCTCTTTTTTTCCCCATACCTTTTTGCATTTTCTGAACTTTTTAATTTTTTTTTTCTTTATTCTTTCAAATACTTTCTGTTGATACACAAGAAAAACACAGAAACTGATTCCCTAAGTTTCGTTGGTTGTATAATTATCTTGTTACATTCTTGTTGATGCCTTTGCATGGATCAGGATTTGTTAAAAGTTGGAGGGACTTGGTGCTTTTTTATATAAAATTTATATTTATATAAAAAAAGTAAATATAAAATATTGTTCATGAGTGGAAAATGCCGAAACTCTTAGGTTATCTGCTTCAAATTGCTTCAAATGTTAATATGGTAAACCAGTGTAGTCAATTGTTTTTATAGTTTTGTTCTCAACCTTTGTTATAGGTGTTCTGATGCGTATTCGGATACCATGCTGGGATATGCTAATAGCATACGTACAATTGATGGTGGTACTCACATAGATGGAATGAAGGCTTCGTTAACAAGAACTCTCAACAACCTTGGGAAGAAATCAAAAATTCTCAAGGTGCTTTTTTTTTTTTTTTTGGTTTCTTTTTCTTTTTCTTGCCTGTTGTTTGGCCTTTTCTTTGTTTTCAATGAAAATCTTTGATTCTTCTTTTCTTTCTATCTGACTGTACTTTTCTTTTTTTTCTTTTTTTTTTTCATCTCCTCCATCTTTTTGGTAATACAATGATCACCTGTACATCTTTGATATTCATATTGTCTGTGCCGCTAGAATTATGTTTTAGAAGCAAATAATTTACTAGAGAACAAAAAAACATGTTGAAAAGAAAGAAGTTTGGTTGATGTCTACCTGGATATATACGTATTGATTTCTTTGTTTATGTGGATAAATATGTTTTGATTTCTTTGTCTTGTTTTTCACCTTTTCTTACAAACAGATGTATGCCCTTGGGAATGACTGCTTGTTCCACTTTGTTTTTCTAAACAAAATCTCCACTTAAGAAAAAGACATTTTACAAGTTATCTGATTGATGGTTAAATAATATGATGAGTGATATTGTTTTATGTCCTCTGCTTTTTTATGTAGTTTTAGGAATTGGCTTTACAATGGAAATAAGTTGACAGTGGTTGAGTCAAACTTGATATTTTGGTTGTTGTGGGGTGGACCTAATGTCATGACTTTTCACCAATTTGGTTATATGTTTCAGAATTTCGCATGCTGTCTGTGTTCAACTGCTAGTTAAGTATCTCCCCTTTAAAACAGTACTTTTGCTCCTTCAACCCTGGTCTTTCCTAGGTGGCTTGCAGGTTAATGGCATGCAATGATAATGCGCTCGAATTAAACTTGAACTTATGTATCCTGTTTTTGAAGTGTACATTTTAGGTGGTGCTTCCATGGTTGAGTACTAAGAAATGGACACGTGACATGACACCAACACCACCCGGATAATGCCAACATGGAAAATTTAATAGAAAAATACAAGACACAAGTGGAGGACACGCAAAATATATCGTTTTATATATTTATTATATGGCATATACAAGGATAAACAATCATTACATGTATATATTAATCAAAGAATAATTTTTAAATTCCAAAAGAGGAGAATATGTATAAATTTATGTTGTTTTTCTTTTATCATTGGATTCCAAGCTATTTTATTTAAACGTATAATGTGTTCCATGTATGTAAAAGGAATAGAGACTTGTTACCCAAGTGTTTGAAGCATGTACAAGCCTAGAAAGTTTTTAAAAACAGTAATACATGTTTGGATGTGTATCCGACACATGTTTGGAAGTCTTCAACAAGTGTCGCGTTTTCTTAGGTTGAGTAAAGACTTTCATCTTTTTCTCAAAGTTTTAACTGACACTTGATATTTTGTTTAGCAACTAATACGATGATTGTAAGAGGTTGGAGTCTTGTATGCTTTGATCTCAGGGCATGAGATTTACCAAAACACTATTGACTAAATTTCATATTGTGTTATGGACATTTTGATTGAGTACTTTTTTCATATTTTCTTATTTAGGTTATTTTATCTTTCCTTCTCTTGAAATTCTTTCAATTACTCTTTCTCTCTCTCTCTCTCCTATGTGTGTGTGATTACAACTGCCACCTAATGTAAATCAAATGTAAAGTTTTAAACATTGGAAAATTTATGCAGAGAACTAATTAATTTCTTCTGTGTACCAAGTTCACCTCTTGCACTGCAAAATGTACTATCTACTATAAAATAGACAAAACTCTAGTTGTATTCATTTCGACTCTGGAGAGATGTTAACTAAAATCAGTACTCATTAGCTAGTGCATGGTATATGGAGATATTTATACTTCTTTTCACATATGGGAATATATAATTCAGTCTCATGTGACAAGCCAAGGCCCCAAAAGGGTCACTAACAAGATACCTCATATAGAAGCCCATTTATTACGCAATTTGGACAAAAATGGTGCTGCTTGGATCTTGGGTAGAGCCGGGTGATATTTTAGTAGGTAAGTTAACGCCTCAGATAGTGAAAGAATTGTCGAATGCTTCAGAAGATAGATCATTATGAGCCATAGTTTGTATTCAAGTATCTAATTCGAAGGAAACTTACTTAAAACTACCTTAATGTGGTAGGGGTCAAGTTATTGAAGGTTGGGTTGTAGTTATAATCCAGAAATGATTTTTGTATATATTTTACAAAAATGTGAAATCAAAGTAGGTGATGAAGTAGCTAGAAGACATGGAAATAAAGATATCATTTCAAAAATTTTGCCTAGACAAGATATATAAAGGTAATGAAAAATTATATTCTTACATAAAATTCATACATAACTTGACAAGAATGATGTTGCAGTGTCATTATTGTAAATAAATCTATCTTCAATGGTGTTTTGTTTTGAAGTGAAAGGTCTACAATGAGCCACATCATTATGTATGAATTTTTTTGTTTGTATAGAGCATTACTCAAAGGTAATTAGTATAACATAAATGTTAGTGATGTGAATCTTAAAAAAACTTTTACAATAACATGGGACAAGCCCATATATATATACTATATTTTGGCTTCCTCTTAAAAGTTAAAGGATGGAGGAATTCTTTTATAGACCTTTCAATTTGGGACTGAGGAGCAAAGATATATGTTACTGGAGATGAATTATTACTTTTGTAATGAAAATTTATTATGCTTATGGTTAGCAATTTAAGTGGTAGTGTATTGTATTGTAGGCATTTAATATATATATATATATATTTACAACTGAGCATTTTCTTTTTCACAGTATGTTTATTTTTGAAATACATAAATTCTCTTCTAATCCCTCCCAACCTTAGAGTTTTTCATGTATCCTTGCTCCCTCACCCTTGCTTTGTGCAACTAAGATCTTGCCTTAAGCTCTTGGCTTTATTGTGTTGATTTTCCACATTCTCCTTGTGTTTTAACATAGCCAAAAACTAAAAAGTATGACTATTAAAATCTTGTTTCTTTGATTCCAGGAGAAGGATATTAGTTTAAGTGGTGAACATGTAAGGGAGGGCTTGACATGTGTAATTTCTGTCAAAGTACCAAATCCAGAATTTGAAGGACAAACAAAGGTATTCTCAATTTCATCATCGCATTCATGATCACTGATGCTTTGGGTCATGAATAATGATTTTAGCAACTTGAAGTTTGAGATAATCAATCACCATTTTCTTTCACTGCAAATGTTTATATTACTGCTTGTTTCATCTTTTACCTTGAAAGACAAGGTTGGGGAATCCAGAGGTGCGGAAAGTGGTTGATCAATCTGTTCAGGAGTATCTCACTGAGTACTTAGAGTTGCATCCAGATGTACTTGATTCAATCCTTTCCAAGTCCCTTAATGCTCTAAAGGTACCATAATCATAGCTCATGACATTTTTGTGGTTCAGATATATGCATTTCTCTTGTAAGTCATGCCTGTTAATCTCTATTTAGGCAGCTCTGGCGGCAAAGAGGGCAAGAGAATTGGTGAGACAAAAGAGTGTTTTAAAATCATCTTCTATTCCTGGAAAGCTTGCAGATTGCTCAGCCACTAATCCTGAAGAATCTGGTATGTTATGTGTGTTCTTTTATCAGATCATTGTTATGATTAGAGGTTGACTACTGCAATGATGCATTAAAGATGATTTTTTATTTTTTTATTTTTTATGGTTGATAAGTGTATTTAGGGTACTTAAACAATTATAAAGTTAGTAGATGAGGATTTTTTTCTCAATCATAGTAGCATTTTAATAATTCAGTTAGTATCATTTATGTAAAATCATTATTTGATGTGAAGTTGAGGTACAAGAAGAAAGCAAGAAAAAAGAGGCTGTATGGGAAGAGCTGCTGATAATATTAAGCTTAATATTATACCATAACTTTAGTACTTTTTTTTTTTGGCAAAAATTGTTATTTTACAAGTAAGTTGTGCAAACATGCTGTGTCTCCATGTATGTGCCTATTATATATTGTACAATGGTAGATGAGGAAACAACTTTGGTGGCTTTTATACTTGTTTTTATTAATTAAGGTGACATCACTCACTTTGATGATATTCTGACTCTTTACTCCATCCTAATGTCCTCTTGCCTGATCCTATTCAATTAATCTGTAAGCAACAATATATTCAATGACAGGTAAATCTGTCATTTGCCGTCATTAAGTATTAATTATAAAAGCAGAGGAAACTGAGGCATGCAGATTTACTCTCTCCCAATGGTTTCCGATTCTTTCTATCTTTGGGACTTGACATTCAGTTATGAATAGAAAATATCATTAATAGTTTTGGAAAAATTTAAGAAAATACTTTTAAATAGCAATGCAACATATTCTTAGAGACTTTGAAAATGTGAGTTTGTGCTTTATAATTATTTTTGAATAACTTGGGAAATTTGGAAACAATTATTGCAATTATTCCATAAATATTTGGGATATTCAAAAAATTGAATGTAGTTCAAATATGTAATATTGATTATTTGTTCATTTGGTGAAAATATTTGGAGTATGGAGAATTTCATTACTATGTGCACGAGTGGACTCTAATAGCTTAAGATTTTGGATTGGTGGATTGTCAAGAAATTTTATTACTACGTGCACTTGAGTGGCCCCTGATAGCTTAATTTTTTGAATTAATAGATTGTCTATTTTTGACTGATGTTTTCAAAGGCGTTATTGAGGCTCGCCTTGAGGCGACACTAAGGCACGGTATTGAGCCTTTTATATTTAGGCAATACTCTCCAAAGGTTTGCATATCACAGTTTGAGGTGTGCACATCAAGTCTACTGATGTAGGACGAGTAGGGATTACTTTCCTACAAGTAGTGAGACCGGTTTAAGTATAATGGTAGCAGCAACAATAGACTTATAGGGCTGGATTTGGTGGGATTTTGTGACTGCAGAAATATTTAAAAGAATAAGAGTATAAGGGTTTGTAAAAGGGTAGGGTTTTGGGAATGAAAACACAAGTGTTTAGTGACAGTTGGTTGGTTGTTCTAAGCACTGTGAATAGTGACGTGAATAGTAACCTTGTTGGATAGAAGAAGAAGAAGAAGAAGAAGAAGAAGAGAGGAAGAAAGAAAAGTGCTTCACTCTCACAAGGGATAGGCCAATCACACAAATGCAATCTCAAATTTTCATAATATTAACCCTGCTCTTGAATCATTGAGATTACACATATATTTATAGGCTAAAGACTTTCCTAATTCTATAAGGACTATTTCTCAAATTTAGAAACTAAAAAATATTTAGCAACTACTAATATTGTAGACCAACTATGACTTCCAATTCTACTTCAATCATAATAGGAAACTTTAATGACTTCTAATTCTACTTCATATCAAAATAGGAAACTTGGACTTTGACCACTAAGATTATTTTAGACATAATAAAGCCTATATATAATAACCCATTTAATAACTTGACTCAAAATAAAACCCATGGGCAACCCTATAACCCATGTCCAGCAAAACTGAAGTTTCCATAATACCCTTAACTACTAAACACTACCATGGATACTTCTTTTTGGATCAAAAAGGCTTCTTGACGAACATAGGACCCTTAGATTTTGTGTTGGGTTTCCACAACGTATCGTACTTGTTTAACCATGTAATAGATGTTGCATCATCTACCTTGTATGCCTTTTATGTGTAACTGAAATATGAGGAGTACGCATATTTTGTTAAACTATTGAAATATGAGGAGTACATATATTTTGTTAAACTTAGTCTAATACAATACATATAACATAAAAAGGAAGAACCTATTTTGTAACTATATTCTGTTGGAAAAATCATTTAAATAACCAACCAAGAAAAAACACAAAGCTAAGGTGCAAGTGAGAAACTCGACAACTGAAACTAACAATGTCAATTTCACCTTCAATGAGAGTAAGCTTCCTTCTTTGTTGTGAAATGTTCAACACCTTGAGGAAAAAAATATTTATACCTTCATATTTAATTTTTAATATTTGTTAATTTGTTAATTTTTATTTATTTATTTACTATATATAAAAATTCAAATTTTGAAATGCTTGTGCCTCAACGCCTTGAGTCTATGTCTCGCCTCATGAGGGATAAATATGTCTTGCATTATGCATTCACCTTTAAAAAATTTGTTTTGATATTGGTGGTTCTTTTATTTTTATATTTTTATTTATGGTTATTATTATTGTTTTTGTTATGATTACTATTAATTTTTTGACGATTGGGTAGGAGATTGGTTTGTAGTTATCATACTTTGATACTTTGTGGTGGCAAAAGAACACAGGAATCTGTTACGAAGGAGTTAGTAGTGGCTCTAATTTAAGATAAGGGAAAACCATTTGAGATGGTATTGTCATGTGAATCATAGACCAACAACATTCCAATGAGGAGGAGCAATTTGATCCATGTTGGGGTTGGTAAAAGAAATAGAGGACGACCTAGGAGGACTTGGGTTGTGGTGATAAGAAAATACATGACTATCTTAAACTTAATCAAAGATATGACTGCTATTAGAACCAATTGGAGAAACCAATCCATGTAGCCAAGTAATTGGGACAAAGACTTGTAAAGTTGAGTTGTACTTTTGTGGCGTCTAGCTTCTTAGAACTTGCTAAAGGAAATCTAGTTGTTTAGAAAAAAGCAAAGTTTGTGTTCAAAGCCAAACACACTTTTGCTCATATAACATTTGAGATGATATGGATTAAGTTCCTTTCACGATGATTGAGATCCAAAACTAGAAAAGTTACGACGATGTTTTGTGACAATCAAGCTGCTATATTTGTGAGAATATTGTGTGAATATTTTGGATTGTGTTTGATTGTGTGAATATTTCGTTCATAGGATTATTCTTATTTCCTATTTAGGATTAGGCCTAGAATTGCTATGTATATTAGATGTACAATTTGTATTGTTTTACAATTGAATATACAGATTGTTCATTCAGAAATCTTACATGGTATCAGAGCCGTGTGTGTAGCCTTAGCCATCTTGAAGCAATCATTGTGAGTCATCTTCTGGTTCCTTTCTAGTCGATTGAGCTCTCTCTTTCGATCGAAATTTGGTTCGTGAATCCTCTGTCTCGTGGTTTAGGTTCATCTAGTTTAGGTTCGTCTAGTTTGTGGTAGCCTTCTTGTTTGTCTCTCGCGGCTCATCTACGGTCAGTCACTTGGTTCTCAAGACTCACTTAGTGTTCGTGAATCATCTGGAGGTTGACTCCTCTCTCTGGACCTTGTGACTTTATCTTTCTTTGTTGATCACTCTCTGTCTTTGGTTTCGGTCATTCGAAGTTCTCTTGTTCACCCTGGTTTCGGAATCGCGACATCTGCCTGTCACCGGACTTGTGAGGTTGGGTCATTGCCGTACACCCATTCGCTTCTCTGGTTCTCATAGTCGACCAATTTGGTCTATTTTGAAGTCGACCCATCTGGTCTGCTTTGACATCTCACCCTCTCTATCTAGGTTTGAGGTTCTCTTATTTGGTCGTTTGACTTGTTTTGAAGTTTCTCTCTTATTTTTATTTTGACCCTGTTCTGGAGCTTCTCCCTTATTACGTTTTGACCATAGTTTGTATCTTTAGTTTCGGTTGGGCCCATTTGACTTCCAAGATTGTGAGTGCGTTCATTGTTCTTGTTTATGAATACACTCATGATGACGGATACCCATTAACTTCAGCCTCTTACAAAGCCTAAGAAAGGGCCACTAGTATCAGATGATTGTGCATTTTGCCATCAGAGGGGCCATTGAAAGTATCACTGTCCCAAAAAGTGATCTCTGCCTGCTTCGTCTTCTCAACAGTCTCAAACCTAGTTCTGCACTCCTCCGACAAGTACTTTTCAGCTTCCCACCGCTTATACTGCATCAGCTCCAGCTCCTGATTCTGACTTGGCTTCCTTGGGTGCTCAGATTAGTCAGCTTTAGCATATACTGTTTACTTCCTAGCCATTCCCGTCTGCAACCGTTGTTTCTTCTCTTTATTCAGGTTTGCTTGGGTCTTCTTCAGGTATCTTTTCATCTGTCTGGCTTTTTTACTCTGGTGCCTCTCATCACATGACTCCTTATCTCTTCTTACTTTAGAATTGTACTCTCTTCCCTTTCCCATTATTGTTAATGTTGCTAATGGGTTTGGTATATCTATTATATTTGTTGAGTCTGTTTGCTATGTCTACTATCTCTATTCCCTCTGTCTTTTATGTTCCTCAATTATCTGTTAGTTTATTATCTATCAGTCAGCTTGATGCCTCTGATTTTGATGTTGTCTTTTCTTTTTCTATCTGCTTTGTGCAGGATCGGATGTCCAAGTTGTAGATTGGGACCAGACGTAGAGTCAGAGACTTCTACGTGGTGAAGAGCTTGCATCTGTCTATGACTACTTCTCCGACAACCTTTTCCTCTTTTCAGTTAGATTCTCTGTCAAGTCCTTTCTATTTGTGGCATTCTAGATTAGGACATTTGTTTGTTGATCGCTTACGTTCTTTAGCTCAGTCAGGTAGATTGGGTAAAGTTTTTCCTAATTAATTCACCGAGTGTCGGGGGTGTAAACTTGCCAAAATGACAGCCTTATCTTTTCGTAAAAGTACTTCTATATCAGATACACCGTTTTCTTTAATTCATACTGATGTTTGGAGCCTTTCTCCTGTTCTTACTAAAGGGGGTTCTACATACTTTGTGTCATTTGTTGATGATTGCACCCGTTACACTTGAGTTTATCTTATGACTCATAAGTCTGACTTATACCAGATATATTGTACTTTTTAGTCTATGGTCACTACACAGTTTGGGTCTACTATTAAATTGTTACAATTTGACTTAGGTGGGGAATATTTTAAAATTGAGTTCTGTGAGTATTTGGCCAATTTGGGTACCATTCATCAAATTTTCTGTACTGATACACCTGCCCAAAATGGTCGAGCTGAGCATAAACACCGTCATTTTCTTGAGACAGCTTGGTCTTTCCTTCTCTCTGCCTCTATTCCGGCTCCTTTTTGGGGGTGAGGCAGTTCTTACTGCTGTTTTTCTTTTAAATTGTATGCCTACTCCCCTTCTCTCTGGTAGGTCTCTTTCTAAATTGTATTTTCTCAACTTCCCAATTACTCCCTCCTTCATGTGTTTGGGTCTGCTTGTTTTGTCCTTTTACCCGTAAAGATAGGATCAAACTTAGTGCCTGGTTTGTCCTGTGTGTCTTTTTAGGTTACAGTCTCACTTAGAAAGGTTATCGCTGTTATGACTTTGTTTCCCGTCGCCTTTATGTTTTCCTACCATGTTGTCTTTCTTGAATGTCTACCCTTTTTTCAGTTTCCTCCTCTCACAGTTTCTAAAGAGGATTTGGTTCATATTGATCCATTTCCTTACAAGGTTCCTCCTGATGAGTACATCTCTGTTGTTTCTTATGAATTTGTTCCCTTTTCTTCTCCTCCCACCCCTACTGAGTCCCTCTCCATTGTCCCTCATGAGTCTATTCCCTTTTCTCCTCCTCTCTCTCTTGCTCCTTCTCTTCCTGTGTTATTAGTCTACTCTCGTTGCAAAGCTATCTCTCTCTCTACCGGTTGTCTCTACCCTTGTTGCTGTTTCTCCTTCTGCTTCTGAACTGATCTTGCTACCCGTAGATATCCTGATCGTGAACGGCATCCCCCGAATAGGTTGGGCTTTTTCTAATACGTGCTTTTCTGTTTCATATCGTACCTTCTTGTCTGCTATTCATTCTTTTTCAAAACCCCAATCTTAGAAGGGGGCCTGTTAGGATCCTAATTGGGTTTGAGCTATAGAGGGTGAGTTGTGTGCATTGCAGAATACTTTGCAGAAAATTGCTACTTGGGAGCTGATTCCTTTGCCTGCTGGCAATAATCTAGTTGGGTATAAAGTCAAGATTCATTCTGATGGTTCTCTCGAGCACTACAAAGCTCGTTTGGTTGTCAAAGGTTTCTCACAGGAATATGGTATTGATTATGAGGAGACCTTTGCACCTGTTGCCAAGATGATTACTGTCCATACTTTGATTTCTGTTATTGCTGTTCTTCATTGGCCTCTCTGTCAGATGGATGTTAAGAATGCTTCTTAATGGCCATCTCGCTGAGGACGTCTATATGCGTCCTTCCCTAGTTTTCCTCATTCCTCTGGGCGGGTTTGTCGTCTTCAACGTGCTTTGTATGGTTTGAAGCAATCTCCTCATGCTTGGTATGCTCGCTTTCAGACAGTTGTGACTGAGCTTGGGTTTCATCATTGTGCCCAAGACTTTGCTTTGTTTCTCCGCCACACCTCTACTGGTTTTGTTGCTCTATTACTGTATGTGGATGATATGATCATCACTGGCTCTAACTCTTCTGCTATCTTTGAGGCCAAGTAGCATCTCTTCCGCATCTTCGAAATGAAGGATCTGAGCATTGCAGTATTTTCTTGATGTTGAGGTAGTTTCTTCTCCCAATGGCGACTTTCTATCTCAGGCTAAGTATGCCAATAAGGTTATTCACCGTGCCGGTCTTATTGACATTAAGATTTTTGATACTCCCATTAAGCTTAATGTGAAGCTCAACACACTGATGGTGTCCCTCTAGATGATCCTACTTTATATCGAGAGCTCGTGGGTTGTTTAGTCTAACGGTTACTTGCTCTGATCTTGCCTATGCTGTTCATGTGATTAGCCAATTCATTTCTGCGCCTCGCTCTACCCATTGGGTTGCTTTGGTTCGGATTTTTCGCTATCTTAACGGTACTATCTTGTAGGGCTTGTTGTTGTCTTCTACTTCTTCATTAGACTTGGTAGCCTATGCTGATTCTGATTGGGCTGCTGATGTCACTGATCGCAAGTTCACTTCTTGCTTCTACATGTTTCTTGGTGATTCCTTGATTTCTTGGAAGAGCAAGAAACATACCGTTGTTTCTCGTTCCACTGTCAAACTTGAGTACCGTGCTATGGCTCATGTCACTGCTGAGATTGTTTGGCTTCCCTGTCTCTTATCTGATTTGGGTGTCCCTTAGTCTTTATTGACCTCTCTATTGTGACAACCACAGTGCTATTCAGATTTCGCATAATACTGTCTTCCATGAGCCGACAAAGCACATTGAGATTGATTGTCACTTTGTCCTTCAACATTTGCAGTCTAGCTCTATCTCGCTTCCTTTCGTCTCTTGGGCTTTGCAACCTGCTGACTTTTTTGTCAAGACTCACACCACTGTTCGGTTTCAATTTCTTCTTGGCAAACTCTCAGTATTTTCTGCTAAAATACCTTGAGTTTGAGCAGAGGTGTGAGAATATTGTGTGAATATTTTAAGATTGTGTTAGAATGTGTGAATATTTTGTTCTTAAGATTATTCTTATTTCCTATTTAGGATTAGGCCTAGAATTGCTATATATACATTAGATGTACACTTTGTATTGTTTTTACAGTTGAAGATACAGATTGTTCATTCAAAAATCTTACAGCTACCAATCAAATGTGTGATGAGAGGACAAAGCCTTTAGAACTATTATTATTTGAGAGACATTGTGAAGCAGATTAGTGTTGATTAGGTTAGGTCAAAAAATTAGTTTAGTGATATACATTTACTAAGTAATACATATTAGGTGGTCTTCCTTTTACCATAATATGATACTTAGAACTAGATTTCATCATTAGCATCCTCTAATAGATAAACTAGGCTATGAATAGGTGTATGGTGGATACGGTTTTGGTGATAAAAATGAGGCTGAAGAGAGTATCTTATATTTTGCGTTGGCTTTTGACCTGGTGGTAGCCAATACTGTGTATAAGAAGAGGGAAGAGCATTTGATAACTTGTAAGAGTGGGTCAGTTAAGAGCCAAATAGATTATTTTTAATAAGAAAAGTGGACCGCCTAAAATGTAGTGATTGTAAGGTGATTGCTGGAGAGAGCTTGGCTTTTCAACATAGGATTTTGGTACTAGATTTATGTTTTAAAGGGCAATACCAAGCTAAGAAGGATGGTGGGCGTCGTAGGACGAGATGGTGGGATCTCAAAGGGGATAAACTAGAAATATTAAAGAATAGAATGGATAAGGAAGGTGCTTGGGACTTGGAAGATGACGCTAACATTATGTGGAACTCGATGGCCAATTGTATGAGGAGAATCTCAAGGGAAGTGCTTGGAGAGTTGAAAGGAACAAGACCCAGCTCTAGGGAAACTTGGTGGTGGAGGGAAGAGGTTCAAGCGGTTGTTAAGGCAAAAAAAGAGTGCTTTAAAAAGTGGCAGAATGATAGAATTGAGGAAAACCTTAAGCGCTATAGATTGACTAATAAGGAGGTCAAGAAAGTAGTGAGAGAGGTTAAGTTGAAAGCTTATGATGACCTATACACTAGACTATACAAACTTGCTAAGATACGAGAGAGGAAAATAAGAGATTTTAATCAAGTTAAGTGCACCAAGAGTGAGGATTCTAAGGTATTGGTGAAGGATGAAGAGATTAAGGAGAGATGGAAGAACTATTTTGAGAAACTATTAAATGAGGAACATGGAGGTACGTCAATAGGGGAAGAAGAACTATTTTGAGAAACTATTAAATGAGGAACATGGAGGTACGTCAATAGGGGAAGAAATAGCCAGTAATATGATAAACTAAGACTATAAGTTTTATCGCAGGATTAAGAATTTTGAAGTGGAGATTGCACTTAAGAAGATGAAATAAAATAAGGCTTTAGGACCTGATGATATTCCTATTGAAGCTTAGAAGTGTTTGGGTAAAAAGGGGGTTGCTTGGTTGACTAGGTTGTTTAGCAAAATTTTGTTGACTAGGAATATGCCAGATGAGTGGATGAAGAGTATTTTAGTGCCAATTTATAAGAATAGAGGAGATGTCCAAAATTGCAATAACTATAGAGGAATCAAGTTGATGTGTCATATAATGAAAGTGTGGGAGAGGGTGATGGAATGCCGATTGCGAGATATAACAGAGGTGTTAGAAAATCAATTTGGGTTTATGCCTGGCAGGTCAACAATGGAAGCGATCTATCTGTTGAGGAGAGTAATAGAAAAGTATAGAGAAAAGAAAAACGACATTCATATAGTGCTTATCGACCTTGAGAAAGCATATGATAGAGTGCCTCGGGATATAATATGGTGGGTGCTAGAGAAGAAAGGGGTGACAAAATGTTACATTGATGTGATTAGGGACATATATGAAGGGGTGGTGACCACTATTAGATCGCTTGTTGGAGAGACAGATGAATTTCTTATCATTGTAGAGTTACATCAAGAATCTACCTCAACTCCTTAGCTTTTTGCGTTAGTAATGGATGAGTTGACGAGAAATATTCAGGATGATGTGTCATGGTGTATGCTTTTTGCAGATGATATCATGTTAGTGGATGAGACTAGAGAAGGAGTTAACACAAAATTGAAGATTTGGAGAAAAACACTTAAATCTAAAGTATTCTGGATAAGCAGAACTAAGACAGATTATATAGAGTGTAAATGTAGTAACAGTAACAATGAAAATAGAGGAGAAGTGAACATTGAGAACCAAGAACTGCCTAAGAGTGAACATTTTCGTTATTTAGGGTCGATTTTTACGACGACGGGAGAGATTGATGCGGATGTGGCCCATAGGATTAAGGCGGGATGGCTTAAGTGGAGAAGTGCGTCTGGGATGCTGTGTGATAAACGAATACCCACTAGACTAAAAGGTAAGTTCTATAGAACGGCTATTAGACCAGCGACGTTGTATGGGACGGAGTGTTGGGCAACCAAGAAACAACATGTTGATAAGATGAGTGTTGTTGCGATGAGGATACTAAGGTAGATGTGTGGCAAAACTGGACGAGACAGAATTAGGAATGAGTGTATTCGACAATGGATAAGAGTAGTACCAATAGAAGATAAGTTGAGAGAGAATTGATTGAGATGGTTTGGTTATATTCAACGGAGACTAATAGAGGCAGTAAAGAAGAGATGCGATGCAGTGATGGTAGATGGAAGTGTTAGGGGACCGGGTAGGCCTAAATTAATATTGGCTAGCGTTGTAAATAGAGATATGGATCTACTTAATTTGACTAACGAAATGGCCTTTGATAGAGCCGTGTGGAGAAGGAGGATTCATGTAGCCGATCCCATTTGATTGGACTTAAGGCTTGGTTTGGTTTGGTTTAGACATTAATATAATTTTCATTCTGTTTTAATAGTTATTCTACATCTGGGCACTTTTCACCCTCAAAATCCATGTTTGTGTGAAATTCAATTTTGAGGGCATTTTTTTAGATGATTGTGTAAATATTGTTCAAGTCTTCCTCTGCGCTTAACATTTTCATTTACACTCTTCCTACCATTTTTTTTTGAGTATCAACAAAGAATTTTATTAAAAAAGAAGAATGAGAGAGGACAAGAAGTCCTCAAACAAACAGAGAAAGAAAGGTAGAACAGTCAAAACTCTTCCTTACCATTGCATCTACTACTGGTGTCCGTTGTACATGACCAAACCATTTTAATATATTCTCTCAACTTATCTTGAATTGGTTTTATTCCTACCATGTCACAAATGTGCCAATTTCTAATTCTGTCTTTCTTCATCTTACCACATGTATATAAGAATCTTCATCTTAGCTAAACTCAGTTATTAACATATTCTCTAGTTGTCTAATATTTTGTCCTGTAAAGCATTGTTGGCCTAATAGTTTCTTTTACAGTTATTTCTGAATAATCATGCAAATGGAAAATGGTTAAAATAAAGTCAAACTACTCAAAAATTAACTGCAATCCATTGCCGCAATAAAATCAAAATTCTACGTCTTCATCTTAATATTCAATGAGCAGGTCTTGAATTATCCCAGATTATCATTTTATTTATTTTTTGATCGGCAAATCCCAGATTATGTGATTTCACATATTAACTATGTAATACCTAACAATTTGACAAAGTCCCACCCTTGACTTTGGATCTGTTTTCTTCAGGACTTAAGTGAGATGTTGTCTCAGGTTTGAATTTTTTACTTTCATTTTTTTAATCTTTGGCAGAAATATTTATTGTTGAAGGAGATTCAGCCGGTGGTAGCACAAAACAAGGTCGTGACAGGCGCTTCCAGGTGACATTTCTGCCCCCTTTTTTTTTTTTGGTAGTAGCTAGCATTGCAAGCAATAGTTATAGCTTCATTTGGACTCTAATACTCTATTATTGTAAATTCTGTTTCTGAACTGTGTATCTCCTATTAATTTATATTTGCTTTCATGTAAAATAAGTGTTCATTCAAAATTTGAGTTGCTTAATTTTGGTGCTCCTTGGGCAGCACTTTCTGGAAATAAGTTGTCATATGATTAATATCTGCACAAGATGATCGTTTTGGACAAACAGAGAAACAAGAAAGAAAGCAAGAGAGAGAGAAAATGTTCAAATCTTAAGTAAGTGGGGTGAGGGTAGAAACAAACTCAGTGAGTGGACTCGTGTCTTCAGAAACCTACAAGTCACCTCTGTTCGAGCCAAAATCTGGCAGGGGCACCTAGTGGAGTGCAAAAGCCAACTTTGGCCTAGCTTGCTCAAGCCCCCTTCATGGGCAGGATTTGGGTGGGACCTCAGTATACCTTCAAGAGTCATGTTTTTAGAAACTCATGCAAAATGAGACAGGACTTAAGGCAAGTAGACAAAATCTTACGCGACTTGTATGTCAAGTGTCCTAATTTGATTAAACATGCAATGCAATTATACCTAAGAGCGTAACAGAGTGATAACTTCCATCTTTGGGTCCAATTCTTCGGCCTTGACACTCTTAAACACTCAGCTTAGTCTACAAGCCCATTGCAACACATCCCATTGACAACAAGGCCCTTGTTTTGTCAAACGGAATTGTCAACACTCAACTTTACCTTACCTAAATCCTATAACATAGGTGTTTGTGTAGAACATTATTTTAGGTCTTATATCAATTTGTCCTGTAACATATATTACAGATCAGATCCATTCAGGTTGAGAGTGATTAGGAAAATGATGCTCTGCTCCTTATTCACTTCTTGTTTGTCAAATGAGCTCCAAAAAGCTGAGCCTGTGGTTGGTTGTTTACCTCTCTTTATTGGGTTGTTCACTCTGCCCTGCATGCATAATATTTTCCTGTAGCTACAGTTACTTACATTGATCTGGCCCACTTTATGGAAATGGTGATGGTTTTCTGAATTGATAGAATTTACAGGAGATATCTCCGCTTTGTACTTTGAATTTTATCAATTATCAGGTGTCCTAACTGCTTCATTCTTCAGGAAATGTATAATAATAATCACCGTAGAAAGGTTGTGGTGACTTGATGCAGGCTGTTCTTCCCTTAAGGGGTAAAATTTTGAACATTGAAAGAAGGGATGAAGCAGCAATGTACAAGAATGAAGAGATTCAAAATCTTATTCTAGCTCTGGGACTTGGAGTAAAGGTTGACTTGTTTTATGCTATTTTATTTCTTGTCAACTGTTTCACCTATTTCATTGACTGAAATTTCCTGGTTTCAGGGAGAAGATTTTAAAAAGGAGGCTCTCCGTTATCATAAAATCATAATCTTGACTGATGCTGATGTAGATGGCGCTCATATCCGAACATTACTATTGACATTTTTCTTTAGATATCAGGTATGTAATTGATAGAATCCTTGTTTACATTTACTGGTGCATAAAAGAGTAGAAATTATAAAGGTATTCTGTAAATGCTTGGGGGGAATCAGTTACACTTTGGTTTATGAAGTTTTTTTATTCCTTGCAGAGGGCTTTATTTGATGAAGGATACATTTATGTTGGTGTCCCGCCTTTGTACAAGGTTTGCCTTCAAATTTGATAGGTTCAGCTGACTTCTGGAATAGTAACTTCCATAATTTTTCAGTTCTCTTTGTTGAAATAATTAGGTGGAAAGGGGAAAGCAAGCATATTATTGCTATGACGAAACAGATCTGAAACGACTACAGAGTTCGTTTCCTCCAAATGCATCATATAACATTCAGAGGTTCAAAGGTAACATGAAAAGTATGATATTCTTTATTCTCCACTTCATGTTTAGAAGGAAATGGAGTAGGGATGCCATATATCTACATCGATGTGCACATCAGCATATTCTGAATGTGGTGGGTTGTGTGTATTTTAGTTGAAGTAAGACGATCTCTATTGTATCAAGGGTCGTACACAAAGAAAGAGCTCTCTGAGCCTAACGTTAGATTAGTTTTCCATGTGTCTTTCATTGCAGCTCAGTGTCAATAGTGCTGAGAGAATTACTTAATTTAACTCCAGCTTCATTTCATTTAGTAAAAAAAACAAAATTGGGAAATAGAATGTGTGATGATGGTATTTCTCCAATGATTGGAGCATTATTCATGTTGTGATGATGTGCCCAGCAATTATGCCAATAAATAAAACTTCAAATTTATGGAAGCCATTTTCCTTTAATTCAGAGCTATGTAGAGTTTTTTATTGAGCAAGCTGTCATTTGATTTAATTGGAACACATGTATGCTCCAAGAACTCTATAATTTCCGTGAGTCTTTTGGTTCATGCCAAAATTTGAAATATCCATGAACAGCGAAGACATGATGTGAATTCACATCTTCCATCTGTTCTTGTATTGGGTTGATTCAAGAGGAAACCCTTTTTAATTTGGAGTTCCATTTCTCATGGGCAATGTCCATGATTCCAAATTCATTTCTTTCAAGTGGCAACATATTTTGGTTGTTTATGCCAATTTTTATTTTTTGAATTGCAAAAAAAAAAAAAAATGTGATTCACGTGTTCACTGTGCTTGTCCTTGAGGGGACACATTTTCTGTGGCCGGCACAAACTTCTGTATCCTTTCTTAATTTGAGCATTCAACTCGTGCAAGATATTATGTCATTCCTAAGTTTAGTCTTCCTCTAATGATCCTGAACTGTTTTCATTGAACTTGCTTTGGAAGTAGATTCATGTTCCATCCTTTCTACTTGTTTTTCACTTTATATGTTTATATAAATGGAACTCAGGTTTAGGAGAGATGATGCCTTTACAATTATGGGAGACAACACTTGATCCAGAGAGAAGATTGCTAAAGCAACTAGTGGTTGAGGATGCAGCAGAAGCGAATGTTGTTTTCTCCTCTCTTATGGGTTCCCGGGTAAGCAGATGCATTAATTATTTATTTATATTGAATGGAAACAAAAGAGAAATAATGTTAAAGAGAAAAAATGAATTACAAGAGAGTCGAAGGACAAGAAGTCCTCCAAAAAGCGAAAAAGAAAAAAATAATATCACAAATTACATGTCACTACACGCTGTCCTTCAATCCCTAGAAATAAAGAAGGATGGTATAACCTAAAAGTAGAGGAGACCAAAGCCCAAGAGTAAAACATGAAACAAACTCTATCCCATAAAAGGTTAGTAGATGGACTATAGCTTGTGTTGGAGTTGGTCATGATATTCTGAAGCAACTTAGGTACTATGGCTTGCGACAGAGAAATTTTGCAAGCTCGGAGCTTGTACCTACATATGCATATAAATCTATATATATATATATAGAAGAGAGTGACTTGGGTCTTTATTGTGTGGGAAATCACCAGAGAACATTCTTGCCAATGTGTTTAAAAAACTTGAGTGGATTATTCTGTCAAGTTCATGCACACATACTGTAGCATGTTTTTGGCTGCTTATGGCATTTGATTTGTGTTTTCACCTGGTATGTGGTCCTGTATGAGGGCCTGCACATCGAACTGAAGCCTTCATAGAAGTGTGATCATTTTAGATCCTAGGTAACTAAGCTTCTCAATTGCCATGCTAAATCAATCTTGTTTATATATGCATTTACCTATTTGGATTTTAGTTAGCCATCATTTGTGCTTGTGCTTGTACTCGTAAAAAAGAGAGAAGAATAATAAGATCTGACTTTTGTAATTTCTGTTTTAGGTGGATGTGCGGAAGGAACTTATTCAGAAATCTTCAGGCATGATCAACCTTGACCACCTCGATATCTGAACGGGGTATATCATCAACTATAGAAGGTTGAATAGAAGGTTGAAAATTGTTTGCACTGTATATTTTACGAGGTCAATCAAGTGTAAACACTTCACGAGGGGGAAGAGGCAATCAAATGTAGACATTTTTATAATTTTGTGTGAAGCGGATGCTTCTTTAGTGCATTTTGTCCATTTTAGGTGTACCGGTAACATGCATGTGATGTTCTGGAAGTATTGAAGAATACATGTTATATTTCTGTGTATTCTCATTCCTAAAACACTAGTTGCAATAGCTTGTGAGATTATGTGTTATTTATTATTTAGCAATAGGAAAAAATTTCTCATGTTGAGATCTTAACATGAGAGAACTTGAGGGGCCTATAGGGCCCATCACAAGTACCGTCTCGACGATCTGAACCGTTCATTTTGTAGAGCTCTCAATGTATGATATTTATGAAAAAATTTAGGCCAATCTGATAATTGTAACATTTTCATTTTATAATATTTTTTTTAAAAAAAAAATGAATGGTCTATTTAAAAGAATATATCTATCGTCTATTTTTCAGTGACAAATACGATACAATACAATGAAAAAGTTGCAAATATTGGATCGAATTAATTTTTTTTATGAATTTTAAACATTGAGAATTTTACAAAATTAACGGTTTAAATCATTGAAACGGGACTTGTGGTGGGCTGTATAGGCCCCTCAAGTTCAACCCAAAAATGAAAAGTGTTTGGATCTTGAATTTGAAAGGAAAAGTGAAAAATCTAACTTATAATTCTCACTTTTCCTCTCCATCCAAAAATCTGTCTACAAATTCTAGATTCAAGTGCAATTTACGTTGATATGGGATTATATCCATTTTACTGTCTTAGTTGTCAGCTGCTCTCCTTCTACTATTACTTTCTTCACCAACTTTACAGGGGTTGTTGATTGATGATGTAGGAGATGATGGGTGATTCATATTGAAGGACTGCACTGATGATGATGGATCAGTGTTGTGGTTCAATTGATTAGTCAAGACAATCTCCAATGGAGAAGTTGAAATTGTTTGTTACAGTGTGTTACATGACAAAAAGTCATAAAGTTAAAATTTAATTGTGTCGAGCGTTTGGTAATTTAGTGATTGTACTATTGCTTTGGTAGCGATGTTAAAGTGTTAAATATAGAATAAAATGTAAAAAAATATGGGATCTTCTGTTGCTTTGTTCATTGTCCTTTTCTTCTCTCTTGTTCAGTGCCTTGGCACAGTTTGGCACTTGTGTTGTTGCTTGACACAAGAAGCTTTCAGTTAACCCGATCCATAAGCCTTATCCTTCCACACCTGAGCAAACGAAGTCACGTTGCAGGTCATGTTCTTGCATTTCTTTCATTGGAAAACTCCAGCTCGTGATCCATGGAAGGCTTTGATCTTGGTGACCGGTCACCAAGATACACATGCAACTTTTCATGATTCAATCTAGATACACATGTAGCAGATATGGAAAAATATGTCGATCCGAATCAAATAATATCCCGAGCGAAGATGTACAAACGTACTAATTTAAAATCAATCAACACATAGACATTTGTTTATAAACAGTATAGATACTTGGGATAACGGTTGCAGTATTCTGAGTGCTTTCTGGGACGAGTGCAATTACTCTATCTTGAGCAGCAATTCCTACCATTGGTACAAATCCAACTGAGGCAGAAGATTTATTCACATTTGTTCAGTTCGGGGACAGTTCCTTACCATATGGTCCATTTTACCACACCTATAACAAACCCCAAAAATCCGATAACAACTCCTCGGTGTTTCTTACACTTTTGGTGGCAAAGGTTCTTGTCGTAGCGACAACTGACATTGTTGTCTCAAGATCTCTGCCATCCCTTGTACTATTCTTTCCGGACTATTAAGTCGGGTTGTGAAAGAGTCTGCCAACTCGTATGCCCTCACTTTATTCACGTTCTACAAAAATTCTTATTAAGCCTTGCCAAATACTGGGGTGCCCAATACAAAAATAAACACAGATACACATGGGTAACACTCGTACATAGGCACATTATTATATTATTATTTTATGTATCGTCAAGGCACAACTAATCACATACGTAACAGATGATTGCACACTTATCAGATATCACATGCTGAACAATTACTAAGTAATTATATACTCAAATCATGTTCATATTTCACATAGACACCCATTTGCAGAATCGAATGCACATATGCAACTTTTCATGATTCATATGTTCATGTATGTGCATTATAACAAAACAAACTTGTTGTACACATTAGCGTAACAGTTCATATCTCAAATTCAAATCATGTGGGGTACTTCCTTTAGCATAACATATCATGTTGGTCAAGCATATCAAGTTCCGTAACAGAACCTCCGGCACTGGTAACATATCTCATACATAGGCCACGGTATTGTTTCCCCCGGGCGAGGGCCTATACCACGGTATTATTTCCCCCGGGCTAGGGCCTTATAACCATAAGCCACAATATTATATCCCCTGGGCGAGGGCCTCTGCTAAGGATACCACAATTACGTTCAAAGAAAATTTGGATAATCATCCGTTCATACAAAACATAGCATTTCAGGGGACTTGTCATTTCATATCACCAAAAATAATTAAGGTTAAACATGACTTTACAGAGTTATTACTCACCATCTGATTAAACTTGCATTATACTTTATACAAAAGATTTACAAGTATGCATATACCAGAGAACATACATATTCAAATGGTAATTCACAGATCTATAGCACATAACTGTTCATATCGAAACACTTAAGCATATTCTTGATGCCTTCAGATTCATATTTATAACATGAATGCATCCTATATCTTTTCTAGACGCTTATTGCTCTCTTGGACAAGTGTGTGAGTTATTAACTCGTGCTCTGATACCACTCTGTCATGACCCGAACCCGCCCCTATGGGTTAAGGCCATAACCGGCCAGTAATCACGAGATTACCTACGGCCTCAAAACAAATAAGACGAAACTCATCAAAGTAAGAGGGGCCAAACGGAAGCAATTTAAAACTTTGTCCATAGAGTCGTGCTTATATGCACATCATAACATTTCATACAAATACATGTTAATAACTCACATTAGAAAATGCAATAACATAAAATTCTGTAGAAACAGAATCATTCAAATCTAAGTCAGCCAAACAAAACTACATACAAACACATTCAAAGATTTCGCCAACCTGACAAAATATAATACATAACAAAAGGGCGAAGACGTGTCTCGTGAGTGAGACGTAAGGGCTGACTCCTCAAAACCTTAGTTGTTCCAAACTGACTTCCCTGAGGCTGGGTCTGGACCTCTCTTGGCTCACCTACAAACACATGAATGAGCGTGAGCGAAAGCCCAGTGAATAATATCAAATAAAGAATATACATTGGAACAATATACATCAAACGGCCTTGGGCCTAATTTGCATTTCTAACTAATACATACATACATAGACATATGTAAGTTAAGTTCCAAACATATCATACGGCCTCGGGCCCAATTCATTCATGTCCATCGGCCTTTGGCTCAATTGTCTATGTCAATCGGCCTTCAGCCCACATTTATATCAAACAGCCTCCGGCCCACATTTTATCAATCGGCCTTCAGCCCATATTTTATCAAATGGCCTCCGGCCCACATTTTATCAATCGGCCTTCGGCCCACATTTTATCAAACGGCCTTCGACCCATATACACTTTCGTGTCAAATGGCCTTCGGCCCATATACACCTTCGTGTCAAACTGGTCTTTCGACCTTTCAAATTTTCATTTCAAACTGGCATTTAAGCCTTTCGAACTTGTTATATCAAACTGGCATTTAAGCCTTTCAAACTTGTCATATCAAACTGGCATCTAAGCCTTTCAAACTTTCATTTCAAACTGGCTCATAGGCCTTTCATATCAAACTGGCTCATAGGCCTTTCATATCAAACTGTGTCCACCATTCAAATTAATGAACTTTACAAAACTTAAGTAGAAGTAGCAATTGGACAATAACATATGTCAGATATTACTCACAGTGATCGGCTTGTAGATTTGCCTTAGAGTTTGACCCTACATATCACATAACACATATGGGTCACAATTAATTCAATCCGTTCTTTAGTTCACATATTCCTCTTTAGGCTTCATTCTTATCTCTTTAACTCAATTACAATGCTCAATGTATGCCTAAGAGTGCTTACAAGTGAAGGGGAACGGAAAAACAGAACACAGAATGCATTTTCAAAATTTCAGAAAAGAGGGTCCCCGCTCGAGCGGACCCTTAAGGCCTGCAAAAGTACTGGTTGCATGAAAAATAAGCTCGAGCGTGGAATAGGGCGCTCGAGCGGAATGCCTGTCTAAGTAGCTCCCCCGCTCGAGCGTGAACTCACCCGCTCGAGCGGACACCAAGTCTGCAAAAAGTACTGGGAGCACGTTTTTCCCGCTCAAGCGGCCATTACCCCGCTCGAGCGGACATCAAAATTCTGGGTTTTCTAGATTGTGTTCTTAAGCTCAAATTCGACATTCCAACCACATTTCATGCATGCTAAGGCTCAAATTTCACATATACACATACTAACATGGTACCAATACAAGATTACAACATTAGGAAGCTCAATTTCTTGATTTATCTACATGCATGTCCCAAAATATGTCAACTCATCACCAACATGCTCAAATTCAAACATGAGTTTCCTTTAATATTTCACATGGATTATACATATTTGTGCTCAAACATGCAATTTCAAAGCAATTTCTTACATGCATGCACATATCAGCTTCAATTCAACAAAACCAACCCAATTTCATTTCAATCTTACTCTTGATCACCCAACTAGCTTGAATACACGAAATTACAAACTATAATCCAAGAATTACTCACCTAGAAGCTTTAATTCTCACAATCTATAACAAATTCTTGGATAATCTTCAAGGTTCCCAAGCTTTAAGCTACAATTGCACAATTCTCTTCTCTCTCTCTCTCTCTCTCTCTCTACAGCCAGCTCTCCTCTAATTTTGAGTCCCAAATCAGTCAATGAAGCAAGAAGAGAGAATAGAGGGTGTAGTGCCCTCACCCAACAAAACCCACTATTGGCATTATAATAACAATAAAGTAATGGGGCACTAATTCACTAATTTAATCAACTTAATTTGATCCAAATCAATTTTCAATTAAATTTCACCGTAGGCTCTAAAAATTATGCCAATCACAATGGCGCAATCAATTTCGGGTTCTGTGGCCGATAAGGCCTTCAATTTAATTTCCAAAGCAGATAATCAAATAGATATTCCTATGGTGAACAGATAGAAATTCAAAACCACATATTTTCACATGATGGCACATAAAATCATATCAAAACGCATAATCACATTCGTATTAAGGACCAATTAACGTATTACGGAACAGGGGTATCACATTGGTAGTACAGACATAAGTCTCCCACAAAAATACATTCTGGACACCATGAACTGAATACACATTACATACATCCTGGACACCCTGAACTGAACACACAATACATAAATATAACAGTTAGACATACAAACACCTAATTCATGACCTAATATTGCATATTAATAGCCGCAACATTTGACAGGCACAATACATAAACATAAACATAACATAACAGTTATACTTAGTCTAACACAGACATTACATATTAATGCATGACCTAATATTGCCGAAGTGTAGACGTTAACACCTAATTCGCGCTTAAATCGGCAGGTGGCTCAGAGTCTGAATAATCCGAAAGCTCAGCGTCAGAGACAAGTTCAAGATCCTCCATGATACCCTTGATAGCTGCAATATTTGGTTCTGTTTTGTTCTTCTGGGCATCCTTCTTAACTATGTATAGCTGCATATCGCGGGCTAACCTACAGTGCATTTGAGAAATCTCACGTTGTAGTCTTTCACATAGTCGATCAACATTATCAGGATCTTCCTTTTGGATCTCAACAGAACGTGCTTTTGGCACCTTAAGTTGATTTTCCCGACTTAAGGTTTCCAGCTGTACCCGCTCTATAAATAGTGCAGGCCACTTGAGACGAGTAGCGTCAGATAAACCATATCCTGTTTGATTGTCAGATGGCTCCATACATGAACCTCCTTGAACTGGATAATACTTGGGCATCAAAAAATGTCGTTTCCCAAACCTATCACGATAACCACAAGCATAATCTAAAACAGGTATTCCCACCACCTCCCATGAATCGTCTTCAGCATCGCCACGGCCCCTTCCCCCTCCTCGTCGTGAACTGTCACCCCTTTGCAAGTTCCTACCACCTCTGCGATTCCCACTCCCTCCCATGAATCGTGTAGCCATGCTAATTTTTTAAAACAAATGAATGATAATTTCGTAGGGCGAAATGAGTTGTAAGGTTGTGTCTTCACCTTTAGTCGTTTATATAGTTGGTTATGAACGGCTTTAGAAAGATGCCTCTACATGACAATCCCAAATATATGAACAAGGTATGAGTTGTCGCTAGACTGAAAAAACAGAGAAAAGCAAATACTGTGTACCAAGTCATGTGACTTGACAATCCATCTGCATATACGGACAAAATAAAGGCATGCCCAATGTAAGGTAAATCAGTGAATTCACTGTTGCCATGTGACTTTCTGAATTGAGAATCCTACATATATCAATAAAAGATGAGTTGTCACTGTAATAAAAAAATCGAGTAAAAAATCTAGAAAATCAAAGCATGTGCACCAAGTCACGTGACTTGACAATCCATCTGCATATACGGACAAAATAAGGGCATGCTGACTGTAAGGTAAATCAGTGAATTCACTGTTGCCATGTGACTTTCTGAATTGAGAATCCCACATATATCAATAAGAGATGAGTTGTCACTGTAATAAAAAAATCGAGCAAAAAATTGAGAAAACCAAAGCCTGTGCACCAAGTCACATGACTTGACAATCCATCTACATATACGGACAAAATAAGGACATGCTGATTGTAAGGTAAATTAGTGAATTCACTGTTGGCATGTGACTTTCTGAATTGAGAATCCCACATATATCAATAAGAGATGAGTTGTGACTGTAATAAAAAAATCGAGCAAAAAATCGAGAAAACCAAAGCCTGTGCACCAAGTCACATGACTTGACAATCCATCTGCATATACGGACAAAATAAGGGCATGCTCACTGTAAGGTAAATCAGTGAATTCACTGTTGGCATGTGACTTTCTGAATTGAGAATCCCACATATATCAATAAGAGATGAGTTGTCACTGTAATAAAAAAATCGAGCAAAAAATCGAGAAAACCAAAGCCTGTGCACCAAGTCACATGACTTGACAATCCATCTGCATATACGGACAAAATAAGGGCATGCTCACTGTAAGGTAAATCAATGAATTCACTGTTGGCATGCGACTTTCTGAATTGAGAATCCCACATATATCAATAAGAGATGAGTTGTCACTGTATATCAAATAATCGAGCAAAATATCGAGAAAACCAAAGCCTGTGCACCAGGTCACATGACTTCACAATCCATCTGCATATACTGACAAGTCTCTCCACGATTTGACTACTCAATGTGTGAAAAAATGAAGCTTCTGTAGGCAATGTTGTGTTTCAATTAGCTATGCAGCATTCGTTGTTACGACCTACTATTTGTATTTCATTGAAAAGTATGACTATTTGAATTTTTGTTGTCATTTGGAATTATTTTAAAATCAACTTTTGAATATTCAATTTGTAATATTTTGGGAAACATTTACAATCTCAACTTTTGAAATCAACTTTAAAATAATGGTTGATCTTGTGAGTGAAATGTGGGTTACGTAGGAGTACTTGGCCACCAATGTTTGTGAATATCATGGTGCATTCAAATCCATCCAGAAAACTGGTGCATTCAAATCTGTCCAGAAAACTGGTGTTACACAGTAATTTCAAAAGTGTTGTTCTCTTTGGGTATAAATCCGAAAAATAACAAATCAGCGTCATTAGAACTGGTTACAATTCTAGTTTCTATACTAAGAGAATCGTCAATTTCTTTAAAAGGTGCAGAAACAATCTGTTTGGGTATAATTAATTGTAAATAGTGATTCATCCCAACCAAATCAAGTAAAACCAATTGGGTTTTAAACTTAGTCCCCCAACTGGACCAACCACTTGGCTTTGAGCTTGTTTGTCCAGCCCCCGAAGTTTAGTTTTCTGTCAACCCCCCATTCCTTACCAGAGTCATCATTTGTACTGGACTTACAAGAATTGGAAGGTGACTCTTTCTTCTTTCCTGATGGAGATTGAAATTCTTTACGTAGAGGATCCCTATTTGATGAGGCCTAGTTAAGGGAAGCTTTTCACCGAGCTACCTATTCTGTTTTATGTGTTATTGAAGGCTGTAGTTCGTTTGTCTGAACTTTATTAGTCCCCCAACTGGACCAACCACTTGGCTTTGAGCTTGTTTGTCCAGCCCCCGAAGTTTAGTTTTCTGCCAACCCCCCATTCCTTACCAGAGTCATCATTTTTACTGGACTTCTAGGAATTGGAATGCGACTCTTTCTTCTTTCCTGATGGAGATTGAAATTCTTTACGTAGAGGATCCCTATTTCAGGAGCCCCAGTTAAGGGAAGCTTTTCACCAACCTACCTGTTCTGTTTTATGTGTTATTGAAGGTGGTAGTTCGTTTTACCGAGTTTAGTTTTCTGTCAACCCCTCATTCGTTACCAGAGTCATCATTTTTACCGGACTTCTAGGAATTGGAAGGTGACTCTTTCTTCTTTCCTGATGGAGATTGAAATTCTTTGTAAATTGATCCCTATTTCACGAGCCCCAGTTAAGGAAAGCTTTTCACCGAGCTACCTGTTCTGTTTTATGTGTTTGAAGTATTCACATAATTCAACATACATTAATCCATTCATTAATCCAGAACATTCATTAACTCATTGCAATTCAATAAAGAAAGTCATGAACTAATAAATGTGTAGTTATAAATGTAGTTATTTTATAAACTTCAAGTTCATAAAACAAATACTTGAAATACATCCGTACGTTGTTTGATTTCTCATTCCTCATCTGACATGTAGTAGTCAGAGAGATATTTTTCATTGTTTAAGACATTATTTCGCTCAGTCACTGTCAAATCTCTGTTGCTTGCTTCTGCCATTTCGGTGGCTAGCTGAAGCATGAAATGTCGACATCTCCGCATCAACATTCTGTTGTTCTCCTTCTTAATTCTGCTAACTGTTTTTTCATAGTCGCTCACATTTTGTCTAGCCATGGTCAATGAACGACGATGAGGTACCGGTGCCCCAAAAGTTACGTAGATCATTAAACAATCCTTCTTGCTCCGTTACCTTGAACGCCCATTCTGCTCGGATACCAGCATAATAATCCTTCGGACTCGAGTACTTTTCGCTCTTGTAGTCATAGGTAAATGGAGGTAGCAGCCACACTTTCGGATTTCTTTGTCGGCGTGAACTTCCTGTACCTCTTGAAGACATTGTTCATAAAATAAAAAAATTAATAATAATAGTAATTGTAGATATATTACTATTGTTATGACTTCAACAAACATCATACTGGGGTATTTATAGACATCATAGTGGGGGTTAACTGGAGATGATCTGGTGACGATAATGCATGCTGGGGCACTATGGAAGAAGTGATACACGTGATATTATTTTATGTTATTCATTTCATGCAATTTTGAGTACCTGTGACTTTGTGTACCTGTGATGTAGTCACGGACGTGGTTGTCAGATAAAATCATAATTGTAGGCCAGAGGATCACAATGCAATCCCTTCATATTCGAGCAGTGAGTTGTCAAATAAAACAAAATGCAGTGAGTTGTCACATCGCCACATGAAACTATTTTTTCATGCTTACTTTTGTAATACAGTAAGTAGTCACTTGGAATTAACGATTTCAGTACACATAGGTGTTTTAAAAAAATTATAAATGAAATCATAAAATGAAACAACGACTTTAATTTTCTTTGTTTTAAAGTAATATTGTTCATAAACAACTATGAAACAGAGTGCAAAAAAATATACAACCGTCCAACTCACTTCGACCTACAAAACTATCGTTGTTTTTTTCACCAAAATAATAAAATGGTCACCTGATATGTAAACACGATTGGAACTTTGCAGCCTATATTTTATCTTATTTTCAGTTAATGAACTTCACAGTCATCCCATTTTCATTGTTATGCATTTTCTGCTTCTTTTCACAGTCGTATTAATGTGACTTAGATGAATTCTGAAATGTAAGGAAAAAACAAAGCATGTAAGTTGCGCTATACAAAGTCACATGCATCACGTAATGTGAGGAAAAAAGTCACAACGTATACAAGCATCGCAAAGTCAGAAAGTCACATGCATTACTGCATCACTGCATAAAGTGACATGCATCACTGCATCACTGCACAAAGTCACATGCATCACTGTATCACTGCACAAAGTCAGATGCATTACTGCATCGCTGCACAAAGTCACATACCTACCTACTGTGCCCATGTGAATTATGCAATTCATACAAATTTTGAGGGGGTGTCAGAACAAAATAACAATAAATTAATAAATATCTCAATACACCTAAAAAGTAAAAAAATTTGTGAAAAAATATTTCAACAAATTAATAAATACATAAAAGTAAAAAATATTGTACAAAAAGTGGTTTGAACAATGGGTAGAAAAATTTATTGTACAAAAATATTATAAAAAGACAAAAAATACACTTATTTAGATCATCCCAAACAACCTCTTAATTTTCAACTTCCCTTTGAAAGAAGGTAAAGTTACATTTAATAATGTAGCCAGGCTATCACCATCTGCGGCACAACAACCGATGCTACAGGCCTTTGATTCGTTCATGACTTGACAAAAGTGGAGTCCTGGTAGACAAATGCACTGTATAAGGTCAGTGGCATGCATGTGATCGAACAGGAAATGCTCATAAATTGGTTGAGACAAAATATTATAATCAATTAAAATATTTTAGTATTTGAAATTGTAAGTATATTTCAATGCAATATTGTAGTCAAAATTGAGGCTGTGTTCAGTTATATTTGTCAAATACATTTTTACCTAATTTTACGGGCGTGGTGTTTGTTTTGGATTTTTAAATTATAATTTCACATTTATTTTTTTAAAAAAATTTCAGGCAGAGAAATTTGACTAATTCAGACGTTTAGTCAGTTGATCAGCTTGCTTGTTTTCATTTTTCAGAAAAGATTTTTTAGAAAATTCTACTTTCTTAATTTTCGTGTTTTTTTTTTATTGTTTTTACTGAATTTTTTTAATATTTTAAGCAATTTTTTTACTTTTTAGACACACCTAACATAAATACACTTAAAAAGTACAAAAATTATAAACAAAATCTTTTAAAAACCATCCCTATATACCAAAAATATTTAAAAAATACAAGCATTCAGTACATTTTTTGTATTTTTATGTATTTATTAATTTTTTGAAATATTTTTTCACAATTTTTTTACTTTTTGTTTTGAAATAACAATAAATTATGCAATTCATAAAAGTCGAAGTGACAACTCCTATCAAGTTGATGCATAGTTGTTCAGGTCATCAAAGTTGACGTGACAACTCTGATGCATAGTTGTCATAGTTGTTTACAATAATTTCATACATACAGCTACCATGTGTATATATGGTATAAATATCGCATCATACCACAACAAAAGTTTTACAGCTATTTCGAGCGGTATCATCATGAGATATACGGTGGTTGATCTATATTCAGCAATGGGTCGCAATTGGGTTGCAGATGGAAATGAATTTCAATACCCATTAAATCCAAATTTGCGTTACTCACGTGCCACCGTCAATACCATGAGAGCTGAGTGGGAATTTCGCATAACTCGAGCAAACGTTTTCGCTGAGTTATGTCGTGAAGTTAATATTAAATTTCCTCGCCGGTTAGTATGCCAACTGACACTCCACAGTTGTTGCAAAGGGCGCATCCGCGACGAAGTTAATCGTATGACCCAACATTTGCAAAGGTCCTCACTAATGAAGACCGCAAATGAGCGTGCCGAAGATGGGTTAATGGATGATGCATACCAGTACTTCGCCTAGAGCATGGATGTTATGTATGAATCTGATATTGAGATGTCAGATGATGATGATAATGAATGAAATTGTTTGGATGAATGACCAAACCATTTATGTTGTAATGGATTTGTAATGCTTATCCACGACTTATCAATGAAGGGAGATATTTCAATTGTTTTTAGGCCTGAACAAACATATTTTTTAGGCCTGAACAAACATATATTTTATTTTATGTTTTTATGGGTTGTTTAAACATTTTGTTCAAACCAAATGCGTTTGTAATTTATGTTTTTCTAAAAATAAACAAAAATCAGTTTTTAATTTTTTTGTAAACATAAACCAAAAGCGTAAACGTTACCAAACGCTACCTTATTTATTTTTATTTTAGGGTTTAGGATTTATAATTTAATTCTTAAAATTTATTTGAACTTCAATTTTATAAATTGATGTCTCAATTTGTTCGATAATATTTTTGGTTTATAAATGGTTGTCTTAATTTATAAAATTGAGGAAAAAACATAAATTACTATAAATAATGCAGAGACTACGGAGAATGAGAGAGAGGTAGAGATGTGAAAGAGATTTTTGTGATTCATCAAAATAAGTAAGAATAAAAAATTGTGAAATTATAATTGCGAATAAATAAGTATGACACATTTACATCAGTTGCACAAGTTTCATTTAAAAAAAATATAACAATTACTACAAAAAAAAAAAAAATACTATACAGTCCTAATGCCTTAACCTGCCCCCAGTCCCACAACCCCGACTGTGGACCTCCCTCCTCGGTCTCCTGCGGTAGACTCTCTGAATATCTGGCACTCCCTCCCCTGCATGTGGCCCTCCACTGACTGCTTGTGGAGCCTGTGAGTGTGACCCTCCCTCTCCTGTATCTGCTGCCCCTGATCCTGTCTCTGCCTGAAGATCGGATACTGCTGTGAGCTGTGAAACTCCCTCATCTGGTGTAACTGTATCACGATCTGCAGCTGGACCTCGACCTTTGCCTTTGCCTGCACCCCGACCTCGGCCGCGACGTCCCCCACGACCATAACCTCGGCCTCTCCCTCGCGTTCTGGGGGGGGCTCAATATGGGCCTCATCGTCAATGTGGGAGATGTCAGTGAGAACTGCATCATGTGTACTCATGGGCGCGGTCGAAGTAGTCCCCAGAAAAACAGGTAGTAACTGGGTGGGTGGGGTAACAATATCATGCATGAACTGGGGCGGTGTCTAATCAGGGTCAGCATGCTGGGTAGGATGTATGTGTTGGGAATCTGGAGAAATGTATGGGGTATCATGCGGTGGGGTGACTGAAGTCCAAGGACCTGCTGTGGCTGGCGCTGAAGTGGGAGGCATTGACGTGGATGGGACTGATGTGTCTAAAGCAGCCGTTGCACTGTGTACACCGTAGTCCCCAAAATGCAGACGATCTACCCGATGGGCATGCTAGATCCCCTCGTACAATAACTCTCGGATCTCTGCAAGGGCCTGCAGACCAAGCTGTCCATCACGTCTGAAAAGGACGTCCTCAGCCAAGTGATATGACCTCCCAACTCGAACCACCTGAACAAAAAATCAGATATATTAGGCTATAGTTGACTGAAAGTAAATCAATTATGATATTAACAATTATCTAACACATACTATGATACTCACCAATGCCTCGAGAGAAGGCCCAACTCCCTGATATCCGGCCTCAGACAGGTGGCTCGGATTACCGACAAGTAGGTGTGTATGTCGCCGATACCACAACATATAAGGGTCGGGAGAGGGGAGGACCTCATCGCTCTAGTCAGCCTGTACAATACTGTCGCGACAGGCATCCCACAACTGTATGTATTGCATATGATGCACACTCCAGTCAGTGCCGGCTCGGCCATGTCTATCAGTCGCATGCAATTGCCACTCGGTGTCACACCGATCCGGCACGGAGTGGACCCGACCAAACTGTCGGAGGACACGATCAGGGAGATGCCACTCAACCACGTCAAAACAAATGAGTGGCACTCGCGCCATCCATATCTCCTCACCTAGTCGACAATAGTTTGGGAGCATACCGAGGACCCCAGCATAAGGCTGCCAGATAAACTACAATAACGACAAGTCTATTAAAAATTGCTCATGAACATATACACTCCATGACAATTAAAATTTAGGTATTTAAATTTCATACCTCGCCCTCTATCATCCGGTCAAGCTGGTCTCTATACACGACGACTACGTGGGTCGATACGACCTCGTGGCCCATGTCAACCCTCCACCGGTTACCTCGAGGTCCGGTCGGCAACTGCATGTCTCCCTGGCCGATGGGAACCTCACCAGGAGCAACCAGTTGCCGCCTAGACGGGGCAATGCGAATCAATCTCTCCCACGCCCAAATCTGCAATAGTTTGAACGCAATTACAATATTGATATATGCCATACAATATGAATTGACATGTAATAAAATTCTTACTAACCTGTAGCAAGACAAGGGATCCTCCGATCTGATTCGCACCCACCTGAGCTGCTCGACATAGCATCCTATACAAGCATGCCAAAGCCGCGGCGCCCCAGTTGTACTGGCCAATCACGTCAATGTCTCTCAACAGTGGCAAGTATATCAACTTGAGCAGGTTCTGTGACTTATCAGGGAGAAGTACCCCCCCCAATAAGCCACAGAATATATGCTCGGGCATGCTGCTGTATTAACTCATCTGGAGCATGATCTAGAAGATGGCCCTGAAACTGCTCGGACAGCCACCTCACCCTCACTCTACCTGCCTGTAAGTCTGCAGGTGTAGGTGCTACTCCCAATAACTCAGCACATACAGCTATCCACTGGTCTCTCGTCAATGGTGGGTCAGGTCCAGTAACTGCTCGCCCATCAATCCGTAGACCGTATAGGACAGATACGTCCTGCAATGTGACGGTGGCCTCACCGGTCGAGAAATGAAATGTATGAGTCTCTGTGCGCCACCTCTCGACGAGAGCAGTAATGAGTGGGTGGTCCAGTCTGATATGGCCTATACGATAGACACCATAGAATCCCGCGCGTAGTAGACACTGCAAGACTCTATGGTCCAATGGACGCTCCCATAGGCCGGAATCTCCCCGCCGGCATGTCACCACGGTGCGTGCCTGGTCCTGCATAACAGAATGAGGAGTTTAAATTATAGCATTATCACGTAATATAAAACAAAATGCAGGGTATTTTCATTGTAAGCGTAAAGTCCAACAAACGTTATTGCATACCGGGTCCTCCCATATACTGTCAGCCCGATGTGGAAGACTCAAAAGTGGGACCTCATCAGGTAGATGTGCCATGAAGCCTGTACAGTTGAAAAACAAATACATTTTAAAAAACTGTATTGGTGAGCATGTAATTTAACTATAACAATTAAACTCAAATTATTCCGTACATGACGACTTGAAAAACAAACGTGGTCGATTAGTTTAAAAGTATCAATTTGTGTGCCATTAACATGGAAGCAATTAACTAAAATCTAAATTTATCAATTTATGTGCCATTAAACATGATAAGCAATTCAACAGAACCTATCGTTATCTATGCTATAACTAATATAGAAATCTTTTACAAAATCATTTTAGGGTCTCAGTTACATAAGCTTAATAATGACCAGTAACATGTGGATAGTTTTCGTACATAAATATTTACGAAAAAATGGAATGAGAATTTTTTTTCCAATAAGAGGTTGCTAATTACATTTATGGCATATTTGACAAAACTTCATTATTGATTTTGTAATGGTAAAAGTTCCAATAAAGTATAAAATTTGTAAATTACGTAGATCTTATTCATAAATTGTAAATGTAAAAAATGCTTGCAGCAGTCGAAATATTAAACTCTTAAAATGGTAGAAGAACTATGTGATTTTCACTAAAATTTCGTAATAGACATTTTCAATCAAGTAGAGAATAAAAAACATAGGCCTATGTGGTATAGTTAAATGTTTTTGCATTGTCATTTAGTTTAATTTATTTGTTTAGTATGTTAGTTGTAAATTTTGTCAAGGAAATCAAACAATTACAATATATAAAGAATTAAAAAATAGAAATGATCTATTACAAATAAAAAATGATCTATTTAAATGTACGACCCCGTTTACAAATAATGAATTACAAAATAAAGAATAAAATGATCTATTACAAATAAAGAATTAAAAAATGATCTATTACAATATGTAAGTATTACATAGTCTTCATCGACCAAGTCACGCCGGACATGTTCGCCTGTCATGACCTGTCTACTGGCACATACTACAACGAGCGGTCAAACGCCTATCTGATATATCCATCTCATTCGGAATACGAGACATAGATGCACGACCCCGTTTTACTTCTCGCAGACGAAGTACATTAGGCATTAAGGTCCACTGCGGATCATCCCAATAATCTTGATGCGGTATTGGATTGAATTTAGTTTCCCAAACCCTCATGTATACAGGAAGCCTATATACTAGATCAACGTACTCGAATGGATTGTCACCGCATTCAGACATTACAGCGAGCATATGGGAACATGGATAGTGTCGTATCTCATATTTCCCACAACTGCACGTGGGTTGATTCATCCGCACAATTTGTGTATTGCGACCTCGTCCATGGCAAAAAGATGTTTGCACCTCAAATACGCGGCGTGGCCTATCAGAAAATTGTAATAGAAACTAATCAAGTTCATGTTTTTAGGTGTACTTAACTTGACAACATAATAACAACAATTTAGTTTATATTACAAACTAACTTGTCATACGATATCAACTTGAAAGTATTTGCCCTTGTGATGCCATCCTCAATAGTTTTTTGCATCTCTCTAGGGTATTGGAACTCATTTTGTACATCTATTTCAGCTTGGGCTCCCATCTCGTCAAAATATTTTACGAGCCGCTGAAATATAAATTCAACCATAGCTAAGATAGGTAAGTTCCTTGCACCTTTCAAGACGCTATTGAAGTACTCTGCATCATTGCTGGTCAATACCCCCAACTGATATCCACCGTCATACGAAAGGGCCCACTCCACAGGATTCATCTTGTAAACCCAATTGATGGCTTCTTGGTCAATAGCCTGTATTTGTTGTAAGTAACCATTACACTTTCGTTGTTGATGAGCACTGCCTGCTTTCCATAGAAGTTGTTTCAGCTCCTTATTTTTGAACTTAGTGTTAAAGTTACTACAAACATGTCGAAGGCAGTGCCGATGATATCCAACAAATTGGAGCAAGGGATTCAGCCAATGCCGCCTCACAGCAGCTAAAATACTCTCAGCTCGATCAGATATCAAAGTCACTCCCTGTCGGTCCATGACAATATGTTCCTTGATATTTGAAATGAAGAACGACCAAGACTCCAAACTCTCCCTGTCGACAACAGTGAATGCAAGCGGTAATACTTTGCCATTGGCAGTGACAATCGTTGCTACAAGAAACACACCAGTGTATTTCCCGTATAAGAATGTACCATCTATGGTTATAACAGGCCTACAATGTTTGAATCCATCGATGACGGGTTTGAAAGACCAGAAAACAAAGTGGAAGATGGGCATAATGGTTGTACTTCCGGTATATCTATGCTTCCATTGCACGATGGTGCCAGAATTAGATGTTTGTAATGCATGCATGAATTTAGGCAACATCCTATATGATTCATCCCAATCCCCGAATACCATTCTAATTGCCTTTGCCCTTACATGCCACGCCTTCTTGTATGATATACTATAGTTCATGGCCTTTTTTATATCTTCGATGACATTCTTAATGGGCATATTAGGTTCATTCTGCATACGACAATACCTATGAGTCAGATTATTTTGGTGTGAACACTTTAAACAAACAAATATGTATATAAATGTAAACATTTATTTTGTATACTCACCGCAACTTGTCCCAAAAGATGAGAAGCTATAGCGACCCCGGTCTTTTCCCATTTGGTTGTTGTACCCGGACTTATGTTCCGTAGATTCAGTTGTTATTAGATTGTTGTTGTTGTCCTTTAATTCCTTATTTTTGAGTTATAGGATATGTTGGGTAGGTTTTGTTACAGGTTGGTTGGGTTCGGAAACCAAGTGTTGCTGTCCAGTTTTTGGGTTGGTCGCTCGAGCGAGGGTTTGGTCGCTCGAGTGAGGGTTGTTTTTGTGTCTGGTGGCTCGAGCCAGGGTTTCTTCGCTCAAGCGAGTGATTGCGTCTAGTATAGACCTGAGAGCAATGTTTCTTCGCTCGAGCGAGCTTTCTTCGCTCGAGCGAGCAAGGTGTATGTTTTCGAGTTCTTCGCTCGAGCGAGCATTCCTTCGCTCGAGCGAGCTTCTGTGTTGCAGACCTGAAGCATCGAGTTTTTGGCTCGAGCGAGCTTTTCTTCGCTCGAGCGAGGTTTTCTTGTGTCTGGTCGCTCGAGCGACTAAGTCTTCGCTCGAGCGAGCCTGTCCAGTTTAAATAGGCAGCAGCGGGATTTTGAGCAGTTTTTCATCCTCTTTTTGATTCCAAACCCTAGGTCCGACTTCTCCTTCTCTTCTTTCTTAGGTTTGATCTATTTAGGGTGTGTTTCTACCCTAGTTGCTTTATTAAAAAGATAGTGTGAGTCGAGGGCTCCGTTTTAATCTGAGAGTTTGTGAATTTGGAGCACTTTGGATTTTGGGTCTTCATCTCCGTCTTCTCCATTTGGGTTAATTTCTTCGAGGTAGGGATTTCTTACTCCAATGTATAAGTTTTGTTCTAAGTTTTGGTATTTTGATATGTTGGGGGTATTTTGGTAATTTTGGGAAAAACCCTAGTTGTCTTGATAAATTGATTTGTATAATTAAATTAAGGAAAATTGGGGAAATTAGTTAAATTCATGAAATTGAGGAATTTATTGATTAAATGGGGTAGTTGGTTAATTTAAATCACTCGCCTATTGAATTGTTGATTTATTTATTTCCAGTCTAGAAATAACTGTTTTGGGCTATCGGTGGAGGATAGTCGTGATTGTTGTAGACATTGCATGTGGATTAGGGATAACTAAAACTAATCATATTGGTTAAGTCATTGCTTTGACTATTGAATTAATACAGAAAATACATGTATTGATTGAGCATGCATTTGCATATTGTGTGGGAGGAGATAGGGGATGTACTCCACGGTTTAGGGGAAGATAGGGGATGGACCTCTAAACCGGATTTTGTTTGGGAGGAGATAGGGGATGGACTCCATTAGCATCACTTTTATGTGTGCTTATTGATATTGAAGTGTTTTTACATGTTATTGATACAGCACTAAAATGTGTATTAATCTGGAAGTATGAAGTGTTTTTGATATGAGCCTGAGTCTCATTTGTGTTGTCGTTATTGGAATTATTGTGAATATGATATATAGTTCACTGTTGTAAGTTTGGCCAGGTTCTGAGCCATGTTGAATAATTAATGGAAAGTGGAACTGATAATTTGTGTTATCCATCTATTGAATGCTAATGCTTTATTCAATACTTATATATGGTTTAGTATATTTCTGCTGGGCTGTGGCTCACCCTATATGGGAACATCATTTTCAGGTCCAGGTGATAAGCTACCTCCAAGGACTTAGCTTGGAAGGATTTGGATATTGAAGATTTCCTTTCGTTATTGTTTTTTTTATTAGACAGTACATGTAAACATTCAAGCCTAGGGCTTTATTTGTATTTGAGTTAGAACTCATATTTTTGTGTCCAAGTGTTGGCTTGGAAAGATGTAAGCCCGTAGGGCATTTAATTTGATGTTACATGTAATGCTTTTAGTTAGTAATACTCTGATGAATGAGATAATGAATTGTTTCCTTTTAATATTGCATGTCAATGATATATATATAATGGGTTTATTTTGAGGGCGTTACAGAAGCAATGTAACTGGAGCTAATATTAGTGTGGTCCCTGTTCATTCGTGGGTATAAACAATGGTGAGGACCCCTATACTGCTTTATTTCAAAAAGACCATGTATCCTACTAAGAGATGCACGCAACCACCATCTACAATCGTGCTTGCAAGCACACGCCCAAACGTCTCGCTTGGAGGTTACGACTTTATACTCTTGATTATTTGTTGCATGGTACAATTTCACAGCATGTACGAGTTGCTTCTTATCAACGAAAACCATCTCTTTGTCCAACTCTGGATTTTCAGCATTCCAGATTCGGTTACAGGGAACGCCATTGCGGTTACTAATGTCAAAATCACTACCTATGTGAATGTTTTCATAGAAAGGGATTTCAGGTCTAGGTGGAATGGGGGCATTCTGAATATCAATGGGAGCGTCGGCATAATCTTCTTCATCATCATCATCTGATCCGCCTAATAAATTTTCTTCATCACACATTTCATTCTCATCATTGTCTAGGGCGACATCAAGACCGTACATGTCACTGTCAGCAAACTGCACAGAATTAACCGTTTCAGCCATATTACCAGCAACTTCAACTGGAGTGGTATGATGGTTGTAGGTGGGCACATCTTCGGTGTTATTGTGAAATTCAGTCTCATATCCACCACGTGAACTTGATTCTCCACCATGGCCATGAAATGTCTGTTGTGTGTAGCCAGCTGCATAACATTCATTTGATTCATACATAGGAGACTGAAACGCTGTCGTGTCAATCCCATGTGTTAGCAATGTAGTGAATGGATGAGAATCCATCTGTGTCATATTCGGAAGATTGTGTACAACCTCTTTCTCAATGTACACTTCCAAACAATTTGGTGGTTGGAAACTTCCACCGATACTTAATACGGTGTTCAATGCCTCATCGTCATTGATCGGTAATATTTTGTATTTGCTGGTTGCTTGCCACTGGCGATAAGGATATCTACATTTGAAGATCAATCGGACTGTTTCCCCGTAACTTGCCACCTTGGACATAAACATCTCCTCCAAATTGCTAAGTGTGGTGCCAAGTTGCACCCCATATATCCCTTTCGGCTCAGCATCATATGATGCACCTTCATCGGGATCCCGAATTATGTTTCCCCCCAGTAGAAGATAATTGGAACAGTTGCCATATACTTACTTCAATGAAACAATAAACATTAAAATATCAATAATAGACATATATCAAAACAATATACATATAACCACAAGCATTATTATCAGCATAATAAAACAACCTTACCATTGCGGCAAGGGCCTCCCTCCCTCAATATGATAAATTTTTAAAAGGCATTCATTGAAAATAAATAAATAATAATAATGACTCTACACAACCGTTAATTTAGGCAACAATTTAATCGTACGCATGTAAGCGGGACCAATTTTAAAAACACTTATTTTGTTTTATTTTCATAAATTTTGATCTATTTTTTATTATTTTGATAAGGTAGATAGATATATCACACATTTAAAAAACACTTCATTCTATCAAGTATTTTTCTTATTCAGTGAGACTGGACAAAATTGGACAAATCATACAAACATCTTAAATCATAGTGTAAGTTTTGTAGATAATTAAATATTTGTTTCATTGAGTTGAAAGAACTCGATTGATTTGGACAATATAAAATAGAGGTTTCAAACATTGTTATTAATTTTTTAAAACTGGTGATCCAATTCTTCAGATTTATGGACAATTACAGATAAGTTAATTTGATTTGCTGAAACTTGTACCATTAGGGACCTTAATGACAAAGTTATTTCTTATGTGAACTAGTAACCCTCGTCCACTTTTTAGAGGTCATAGAGGCTTTGTTATGAAATTAAAACAAAAAACTCATTTTGACTTGTTTTGAAAAGTAAGAAAAAAATTTAATTTATTTACTCTTTTTTTTTTTTTTTAAACATACAAAAACAAAATAATAATTACAGAGATAATTTATAATGGCCAAAAATTAGAGAGAAAATTTAAGTTGGTGGTTAAATCTATGTAGTAAATTTTGGATAGTTATCCATGTGAATCTATCGGGGCATCCGTACCAATTATTTGGTATTATGAAACACAGGCTTACCCATCAGAGTGCCATTTTTTTTTTTTGTCCTTCTTACCTACGAAATTGCTATGGACTATTAATTAGAATATTTTAAGACTCTTTTCATGCATATATTATAACTAGTGTACTAATGACTTCTAATTATATAAATCAAAATAAAAATTATTAAAACATAATGTTCAGATTTTCCTTTTCAATGGTGGTGGACAGTCACAAAGCGGAAATGGCGATAAGTCACTTTGTTCAATACCCATTTCAAAAACTTTTTCAAATTTTCTTAAGTTTTGTGAGGAAATTTTAATTTCTACTATAATGCTATTATATGTATTACAAATTCAGCTCATTAAATTTTTTAAAATTTCTATAACAAGATTATAAAATTAAATGTTAGTATTTTATGATGAAATGTCTTCAAATTATTCTAATATCAAAGTTAATAAATAAATAAATAATAATAATGACTCTACACAACCGTTAATTTAGGCAATGATTTAATCGTACGCATGTAAGCGGGACCAATTTTAAAAACACATATTTTGTTTTCTTTTCATAAATCTTGATCTATTTTTTAGTATTTTGATAAAGTAGATAGATATATCACACATTTAAAAAACACTTCATTCTATCAAGTATTTTTCTTATTCAGTGAGGCTGGACAAAATTGGACAAGTTATACAAACATCTTAAATCATAGTGTAAGTTTTGTAGATAATTAAATATTTGTTCCATTGAATTGAAAGAACTTGATTGATGGCATGGTGTATGTTTTAAAACTCTTTTCATCAAATTAATCACTAGTGTATGCACGGTATGGTGTGAGTTGAAAGAACTCGATTCTATCAAGTATTTGTTCCATTCAGAGTGTATGTTTTAAGACTCTTTTCATGCATATATTATAACTAGTGTATGTCCATGCCTGAAGGGACGGTGCAATTAAAATATTATATAAATCAAAATAAAAATTATTAAAACATAATGATAAGATTTTCTTTTTCAATAGTGGTGGACAATCACAAAGCGGAAGTGGCGATAAGTCCCTTCGTTCAATACCCATTTCAAAAACTTTTTCAAATTTTCTTAAGTTTTGTGAGGAAATTTTAATTTATACTATAATGCTATTATATGTATTACAAATTCAGCTCATTAAATTTTTTAAAATTTCTATGACAAGATTATAAAATTAAATGTTAGTAATGATGAAATGAAATTATTCTAATATCAAATTAATAAATTATTTAAAATCATAAGTTAATATTATACTATAATTATATATTAATAATACATGATATAGCGATTTGGTTTGATTTTTTAAATTATTTTTTGATTTTTTTTGAAAAAATATAAATAAATTTGACAAAAATAAATTGTTTGGTTTGATTTTCCAAATGGTTGTGGAAGAATGTGGCACCTCCCAAAATTAAATTATTTTGGATGGTTAGCTTGGAGGGGCAAAGTGCAATCCTATCTTACATACAATTTACAAGTGATTATGTGCTTATATGCAGACACCTGCAATAAGGTATGTCCTAAAGTATGGATTTAGATAGTTAACAACTAAGTGGAAACCTTTAGCTAAACCCAAATGAAAATAAATTTTAAGAATTTTTAATCATATTCTGGGTGCCTGACCCCAAATACAGTGAAATAAACCAAATGAAACTAAACCAAAATATTTTTATTTGAATAAAATAGAGTCAAAATTAAATATTTTGAGAGAACATGATCTTTTCATTTATTATTTTGAAGTCAATAAAAATATTTTTTTTTGAATAAAATATAGTCAAAGTTAAATATTGGAGAGAACATAATATGAATTTCAATAAGGAAAAATTCCAATTCATGAGTAACATAATATGAATTATCGGTTTATGAGTAACATAACTAAGAGTTTGTTTGATATTTTTTTAATAAGGAAAAATTATTAGGTACTCTTGGAAAGTCATGCGTTTATGTTTTTCACTAATCATCCATTGCCTTTAAGTAAAAATTGATTTATTGACCTCTTAATTTATAAATAATATGACTAAAAACTTGTTTGATATTATTTTTTTAATGATTTTTTTTGACTTTTTTATAAGTTAAAAAAGTTAATATGAAATTGGGTTGCTTTTTAATTTTTTTTTTTTAACGGGTGATAAACATAATTTTTTTTATCAATTTTATTTTTTAAAAAGTTATTTTCACAAAATAAGGTAATGTTTTTTGGGTGAATACAAAATAAAGTAATATTCCTTACAGTGTACCATAATATTTATACAAGTGATTGGACTTACAGATTTTCGTAGGTCAGTATTATTTGGGTGAGTGGCAAATCGAAAATGAAATTTACCTACTTAGTTCTAGATTATGCCAACCAATTGATGTAGAGACTGAATAAAAAATTGAATATACAATCATAAAGTCAACAATTCATGCTATGTATATTGGTAATTATGTGTAACAAATAAAGAATACTCTAACTGTATTTATGATTAAAGCAAATTTACTTTAACACATCAACTTCATATATAACATATACAAAATGAAAAACATTATACAAATTAATAAATTTTATAAATTATTCTTAATAATTGATATGTCATGTACTAATAAAATTTTTAAAATTAAAGCATGAATTATTTTAATGATGTAATAGGTGTTATACTAGTAGTTAATTCAACATTATAATAAAAATTTATTAATATATATAACATTATCAATTTAAAATAGGGATAATTGGTGAAAAGTCCACACTCATGGGGTCATATGTTATTTGGTTCATGAAAAATTCCAAATTCCAATTCAAACAAACTCTTAGTTATGTTACTCATAAATATCTCAATTCATGAATTTCATAAAATGAATTTCAATTCTCAATTCTCAATTATATGAATTTCATAATATGACATTAACAATTATCAATTATATGAATTTCAATTTTTTAAATTTTATTCTTAATTAAAAAAAATTACTTTTAAAACCCTAATTTCCTTTTAATTCCTCTTAACAAACAAAAAATAAAATTTCCAATTCAACAAATATAGGTTGATTTATTCACAATTCAAAATTCCAAACCCTAATTTCAAAAAATATAGACATTTTGATTCACAAGCATAATTTCAAAATTCCAATTTCTGATTTCAAATTTCAAAATATAGACATTTCATAATTCCAATTCAACAAACAGAGGTTAGTTTATTCACAAGCATAATTTATGATTTCTGATTCAGAAGCAAAATTCCAAGCCCTAATTCCAAACCATGATTTCTGATTTTAAAAAATTCCAAACCCTAATTTCTGATTTCAAAAAATTCCAAACCCAAAACTCTTTTTTTATTTTATATTTTATTAGTATTATTGTTAATTTTTAATTTTTTAAATCTTATCCAATAACCTTTATCAGCTTGTCTCCATCGTGTTATTTGGACCTGTGTGATCCACCCATAGATTTCGTATTATTTGGACCTGATTTCAAAAATTCCAAACCCAAAACTCTTTTTTTATTTTATATTTTATTAGTATTATTGTTAATTTTTAATTTTTTAAATCTTATCCAATAACCTTTATCAGCTTGTCTCGATTGTGTTATTTGGACCTGTGTGATCCACCCATAGATTTCGTATTGATGATTCAAATCGTTTATTTTTTAAACCACAACGTATAGATCATTCATAAAATATATCAGGTCGATTGGATAACTGTAATCACATTAGTTCATGACATTTATTTGTAAAAAAAATAAACTGAATAAGCGTAATCACGTTAGTTCATGACATTTATTTATAAAAAAATAAATGACAAATATTATTTAAAAACTAAATCATTAAATTTAAAAAAAAAACAAAAGTAATAAACATAGTTATATTATTAGATCGTTTTAATTTTTTATGAATAATTTACACATTGTAATGTAAAAAATAAACGTTTGAAATTATTGAAAAAAGGATCAGTAATAACCTTATGACCAAACAACGCGATTCAGTGGAGACAAACTGAGCCCAACATGGGCTCAAAACATTAGTTGTTCAATCGCAATCAAAGTCATGGCCAAATAACAGCTAATTTTGAAGAAGTAAAATCAGGCTTCATAGAAAGTAAGGACCACAAGACGTAATATTTTAGGAACCTATTCAATTAACTATTAATCAATTGAGCTAACTTCTATTTTTATTTTTTATTTTTCAGTCCTATTCAATGTCAAATAAAACACGACACGCAATCAAAACTACCAGTCACGACCTAAAAAAAAAAAACCAATGAAAACTACCAACACACCAGCTAATCTATAGCAATTGGACTTCTCCGGACCTAATATTTCATGAACCTATCTTATTATTAACTGTTAAATACTAATCAATCCAATCAAAGTCAACTAATTTTGATGAATGAAAGTGAATAGGGATCTCAACCAATTTCTCTGCGGTTTCCCTAATAATCCAAAATTAAAAAATTACATAACTGTAAGTTGATTAGGATGAAATAGATAAAAGGTGTTAAAATAAGGAATGAGACTCTTTCCGGTCCATATATGAATTGAATAGGCATTGTTTGGAATTATGGATCCATCGGGGATCTATTTTAATTATCTAAACAGTTGATTTTTAGAACTCTTCATGTGTATTATTTATATTTTAAAAAATATATTGGTCTGATAATTATGAAATTTTCATTTTATTATGTTTCTTTCTTAAAAAAATGATCAATGAGTGTGTTTTTGAAAATAAATCATTTAGTATTTTTTTTTAAGACAAACGCAATAAAATCAATATGTTACAATTATTGGATCTATCTAATTTTTGTGTGCACTTGATATATCTAAAGAATCTTAAAAATAAACAATTCAGATCATTAAAATGAACAAGTAATGAGCCTATGGGCTCAAAGAACACTTCTCCAATCTAGATTAGTACTGGAGCAAATCCCATCGCAAAAATAAAAATAACTTAAGTTCAGAGGTTTTGGATTCATATTGATGTTACTCTAGAACAAGAAGTCAGTTGCAATGTCAATAACGGCAATTTGATTAGGATGAAAGAGATAAAAAGTGTAAAAATAAATAAATAAATAATTTAGTGAAAAGTATAAAAAAAGTAAAAAATTTGTTACACAATCATTATTGGCATAGTTACTTGACTTTCATTTTCATATGCAAAAAAGATAAAAATTATTTCACGTAAAATATAGCCAATTATTATTATATTATCAAATTTCTTAAAACTTCTCAACCAAAAAAAAAAAAAAAAAAAAAAAAAAACCAGAGGGATTACAAAAGAAAAAAAAAAAATCATGATTTGATCTTTATAAAGAGTTTTAAAAAAAAAAAAATTCCAAACCCTAATTTCTGATTTCAAAAAATTCCAAACCTAATTTCTGAAACCACAAGCATAATTTCTAATTTCACAATTCAAAACCCTAACATTTTATGATTTCATAATTTCATAACCGTGTGATAAAACCCTAACACATTACAACCCTAACACATTTAATAATTGACATTTAGAACCCTAACATTCGCATTTTCACAAACACACATTCACATTTTCAACCACATATTCACATTTTCACAAACACAATAAATAAATACATAAAATTCAAATGATACAGACAGAGCTAGATGCCATACCACGGAGAGAGAGAGAGCAGAGACAAAAAGTGAGAGCAGAGGGAGAGCGAGAGCGACAGTGAGAGTCTGAGAGCAGAGCGAGATCGAGAGCGAGAGAGTCTGAGCAGAGGGAGATCGAGAGCGAGAGGTAGAGAGTCTGAGAGCAGAGAGTAAGAGACGAAAAAACGTAAGTGTAAAAAACGTGATTGCAAATGAGGGGCCTTGGGTGTGTTATGCAACTTTTAAAAGCGTTGTTTCAATCCGCGTTTTCATTAATCAACAGTGAAAGTGTGATTATAAATAGCGTTTTATGAAGAAAAAATAATGCACAGTGAAAGCGCTATTTAAAATAGCGTTTTCTTCAGAAAACGAATGGACAGTGAAAGCGCCATTTCAAATAGCGTTTTATTCAGAAAATTTTTTTATGTTAAAAGCGTGATTTGCAACCATGCTTTCTTAATTAAAAGCGTGGTTTGCAATAGCGCTTTCACTATTCATCACATTTTGGGCTCCAAACAGTAAAATCGCGATTTGTAATAGCGCTTTAGCTTAGTTTGGGAATTTCGTCCAAACTAGGCCTAATTTGGAAATTAAGATACAAATTAGGCTTAATATAGGCAAAGCCTCTTGGTCTTCCCATATTTATTCCTTATGGTTTGTGGTACCAAGAGTTTTGTTAGAAAGGGGAGTTGAACCTAAGATCTTTGGGGGAGCAAACTTCCAAATACCAAGCCTCATTTACTATGGCAAACCCTTAGGGTTATCTCATTTTGATCCTTAACATAGACTAATGTTATGTTTAGTTCATGAATTTTGGTAGGAATTTAGAAAGAGAAAGGGAAAAGGAAAAGTATATGAAAAGTGTGTGAAATATAACTATATTTCGTTCACATTTTGGGAGTGTTTGGAAAGGTGTTTGGAAAGTTAGGTTGGAGACTGAAATAGTCAATAAAAACAAAATAGGTTAAAATAAATTAATGAGATAGAATGTCATAATCAAACCGTAATTATTTCATTTTTTTCTCATAACCATCAAATTGACTAAAAAAAAAGCCAACTATAATCCTAAATACAATTTTTTTAACCAAGTTAAAATAGCTAAAAAAATCAAACTAAAATAAGTTATTCCCTAATAAACTATCTCTTTTTTCTTTTATATTTCTAAATCTCTCACTAAATTTATGAACGAAAGCCACGAATTTCTTTTCCTCTTTGTTTTTTGATAAAGATAATGACGTCTAAAAATCAACTCCAAAAAGCATAGCAAATGATATGCCAACATTTGTTATTAAATAATTTAGACAGAGAATATCCTACAAAGTATCCGGAATCAGTTGAGAAGTCAACATGCTCTTTTAAAAAAATTGAAATTTTAAAAGCTACCCACTCAAAGTTCACTTCATGTTTAACACCTTCTCTTGATGATTCTCCAAAACCCATTTCAATCACTCTTCTTTATCTCAAATGCATTCAACTCTTCATCAAGGTAATATGCTCTCTTCAATAATGCCATCTTTCTTCTGCAAATTTGCTTGTTCTAATTTTAGCTGTCATGAATTTCATATTTATTGAAAACAGAAAAATACAACCCATTACTGCACCAAATCATATTTATATGCCTTTTTCCAGTTGAATGCCCACAAGTGAGAAAGTTGGGTATTTGTGGTTGGAATTTGTTTGACCAATCAAATTGATTGTACTGAATCTAACTATTTAGTATCCCAAAAATTGATAACTTTGAAATCTTTCTGTGTTGTTTATCTTCACAGTATGGAATCTGTGCTGCTGACAAAGTTATGGAAGCATGAAAAGAAGAAACCTTTTTATTTATTTATTTACTTTTATTGAACTTATTCATTCATTTTGACTATCATTTCATATTTTATCATATTAAATTCTACTCTACCTTCCTGGAGTTCATTCTCCGAGGAACTCCGTTTAAATTATTCCGCCGAAATTTATTAAGACAATTCTTATTTAATATAGCTATTTACGCAAGTATTTTATGATTAAGAAGCATCTTGTCGATGTACACGCATTGTTTGGTGTTAGGCCTAAATGGGTTTTCTATTGGTTCAAATTTGCATTTAGGAGCATCATTTTTTATGTTGAATTAGAATGTTGGTATGATACTTTGATGAAGCTATCATAGAAAAATTTATCTCCTTAAAATACCAAGAAATGGGAGTGGAAACCATTTATTTTACTTTATGTTGACAGAGTGAAGAATATGGCATTAACAAAGAATCAATCAGTCACATGCCATGAAGAGAAATGGTGGTTTAAGTTTCATTAGCCAGTTATCAAACTTATTTCTTCTAGCACTAAAGTTGGATAAAATTTTACCCAATTGTTTGATCCTCTGATAATGCAATGCTTGATTTACCTTCCTCATCAAGTCTGTCTTCTTCTTTGAATCACCACTTTAGCTCAGAGTCTCAATGTTGAATCTTCAACTACAGAATTTTCTCATGAACTCAATTAAGCTAAAAGAATATGAAGTACAGACTCAATGGAATGAAATTGCCACAAAAATGACCAAACGGGGTAATACTCATGCTCATATTCCTAACAATGTTGTCATTGGAAATTCCTATTTGCCATGCAAACTAGATCGTGAATAACAAAAAAGTAGGCTTTGAATTGTTTGGGCTTGATTTATTTAATTGAACTTGTTGGGAAACTGACTAAGGAAAAAAGTTTATGATGCTCATTATCTCTACTTGCAGGAGTTAGCGCATTTGCTAATAATGGTTATTAAATATTCCATATTAGCAGTTGATGTGTGAGTCAATGATTCCTACAAACCTTTTGGAAGTGGAATTGACTACACATCAATTAACCCAAAGTGTTAGTCTTTCTAAACAATTATTCTAGGGAAGTGCTGGATATGCTAGGCGAAGAGTATTAAGGTATTATTACCAGCTGAAGTGACAAATGTACTATGGGAATTAGCGTACAAATGAGGGTAGTCTGTGAAGTGATAAGTATACTATGGGAATTATTGTAGAAATGAGGGTCATATAGTCTCTGAAATTATTTAAGTCTTTCCTCTAGCTGACTTAGCTTGAGTTGTATTGTCAGATATTCAATTATTTATAAATATTGAAGTTATTCAACATTTTTTCTAATTATTCACGAGATTACTACTTTAGATTCATTTGCTTCAAATGTATAACATGCATTTCTGTACTCATTTTCACTCTTTTAACCTTCTTTATATTTTCCCTGAAGTTTTTGCTGAAATCCCTACCTTCTACTAGCATTTCAACTCCATTGGCTATCAGTTCCATATGAATTATTCATAATTAAGATAATACCTATATATTAATGAGGAAAGGAAGGCCAAAGTGTTAAAATCGTATATTTTATGCTTCAACTGAAGGATTTTCCTGTATGCTTTTATTCTTTTCCTGGAAGATGTAACACAGCAAAGTTACCCATAAGTAGCATTTCAACATGATGATGGGAGGATGTAATCACTGTAGATACCAATTAATTGTTATCAGAACAGAAGTGCATGCTAGAACATTCTTTGCTTTTGCATGGAGTAGGTATTTCTTTAGATCCTGAAAACAAGTGTTGCTGTTCTCTTAACGGTTCTTTGACTGTTACAAAAGTAAAAGTAACCATATGATAAGAATATTAATCTAGTGCAAGGTAAAGAGTATGTGAAAAGAATTCACAATAAGACTCCTATTTTATGCATGTTACTTGAAGTTAGTGTTATCACAACCATTTTCCTCATTTGTTTAAGTTTATTGTAGTTATAAAACTATTTAGTGTTGGAAAATGAAAGCCCATGTGTAGGATCTAAAAGTTGCATATAAGCATACTGAGGTGTCAGTTTACTCCCAAAACTGAAATAATAACATTGAATGGATTATATTTCAATGAACATATTCTGTTATCAACAAAAAGAATTGATTATCCTAGTAGTTAGTAAAAAAAAAAATATGTTGCTTTGAGATGGATGAGAAACACTTTTCAAGATCACTAATCTTTACAAAATATCATATTCTCTTAGATTTTTTAGAAAGGTCTCTCCAATGACTGAGTCAGCCTTGACGAAAATGGCAGGATAGCCAATTGGAGCTTCTACCCATGCTTCAGAACCTTGTTTCGTGTATAGATTTCCCGTCCAAATATGTTTCCAAGAACAACTTTCTCCTACAGGAAAATACACCTTCACATTCTTTTTTCCTTTGTCAAGAACAGGCACAACTAATATCTCGTCACCAACCAAAAATTGCTCATAACTCAAGCTATGCACATGGTCGTCATCTGGGTAATGAAGGAATAGGTGGCGACAAACAGGCAAGCCTTTCTGAGAAGCTTCCTGTTTTAAGAAACAAACATATGGTCTTAGATTCATCAGTGCAACTGCAACATTATTCACTAATTTATGCAAAGAATGTCTATGAAATTCTGTCTCACCTTAACAAGTTGGATCCTGTAAAACTTCCAAGCTTTATACACTTTTGCAAGCCGTGCAAAATGTGTTAAAGTCTTGTGGTTTGAATAAAACTGGCTGTTGCTGGTTGGTTTATTTCCCTGATAGGAAAATGTTAATGAACATCAGAAACTTGTAGAATCAAACAGGATGGTCTCTTCAAGGATGGCATTTCAAATTGAAATAATGGGTTAATATATTTATTTTATTTTCTAGGTTAAAATGGTGTTCACAAGGTGTTGGAGAATTTCATGCATAATATGGGAGTTTAATGCATGGTTTTATGGTAAATTCGAATTACTAAAAATGCTTGTTGGCTTATTGTCCAACTACACATGTCAAACACATTATTTCATATCCTTACCCTAATGTTAAGTGTCTAACACGGGTAGTTCATACATTTAGAAGAGTCCATGTAACATTAATATCTTTTTATGAATTTTCAAGCTAGCTTCGAAATGCAACTCGTGACATGCATCAGGGAAATTGCAATAATGCAAGTCATGGTTTTTTCTTAAAGAAAATTTCATGTAAGAATAAGTTTCCATGATGAAGCCTTTATATCAGGCTTCACAGAAAGAAAAAAAACCTTTTGCAGATAATTGGAATTTAAAAGATTAATATCACAACTAATTCTAGAAGAAATTCAGAGTGTTTTGGTGTTTGAGATAGCATAAGAAGTGATAGTTGTGGAGATTCAAAATTCTATCTTTAAAGGTGCATTTTATGTTTCTTTTTGTCCCCAATATGACATATAAAGTATGTTACATGGACTCTTCTAACTGTGAGAAGTTCTCTTGTTAGATAAATAGCATGCGAATGGGTATAGGATATATTTCTAACCTTTCTGGTAAGGTGTAACTAGCAAGCATCTCTGGTAGTTGAATTTACTACATAATTGTACATCAAACTCTCTCACTATGTTCTTTCCTTGCATAGTTGCTTCAAAATGAGTGAAATGCTTATTTTGAACACTCTGTTTTATAAAGCACCTTTTTACCCTAGGAATATAGATTTAGATATTCAGAGCCATCCTGGTGTTGTTGGGATAGCTTATTAAAAAACTCATAATCTTAGACACATACTTACATTCTAGACATGTCCATGAAATATATAATATAAGTTAGACCATTAAAAATTATGGTTGTGATATTAGAAGACATTCTAGAGGTCGTGACCTGGAGCAATAGCAAGTGCTATCCGCCTCCAACACCATGGTGCTGGCTTGAGTCATTAGAATCAACCTATCTACCTACTACCCTACTGTAGCTGGAGTTTTGTGCACTAGGCATGACCTTTTTATATTAAGGCATTTCTCTGCCTGTTGTTTCCAATGTCAAAGCAGCTAAAATTGTAAATTGCTAGGAGTGATAATGATGATGACTTATTGATTTTACATGCTTATTTAACCCAGGTGGCAGCTTTTTGACTTACCTCATGGGTGCGGAAGACAGTTGTAAATGCATTAAGTTCCATCCATCGCAGAAGCAATTCCTCACTTCTTTGATACTTGAAAAATGGTAAGTTTACAGCACAGTACCCTCCGATATCGCTGTGATTGAAAGCATACCCTGAAATACCGCTGCTCAACAAGCCAACAACAGAACTCTTTATCCCATCATTAGCCTGCCAACTCACCATCTGGTCGCCTTCCCAGAATAGCATTCCCCATTTGGGGCTATCCCTGAAACCAGCCCTCATGAAGAAAACCAAGGCCTCTTCTGGGTCTTCCCTCTCTTCACCCGAACGGTTACTTTTCCATTCTTCCACAAATTCCCGGTTTATTTTGGCCCATAATTCCGGGTATCTGTTATGGGCTGAGATGGGATCTTCACCTAAAGGGGGAGTGAATCATCCTGATTAGTTTTGGTACATGTACAATTGTTTAGAGAAATAGTAAAAGAACTCTGCGTGTGTGCGCGCGCGCATGTTTATTGTCCTTCTTGTTCACTTGGGGTAGTGAATAATGAAGATAAGTTGAAGAAAATTTTATTTCTTTTAGATCTGAAATAACTCTTTTCTTTATGCTGCTGTGCTCTTTCTCATTATATCTTCCTTCAGGTCTGAAGAATGAGTTTGATAATTTTGACATCCATGTGAAGTTCAAAGATACATAAAACCAAGCACTATAACTGTGTAACTAGTTTGATAGATGTTGATGTTTGAGTCTTGGAAACATTACAAAATAAAGTCATGATGCCTCAAGCTATGAGCAGCTCGTAGCACGATGACAATATTTTGCCTTTCAGTAATCAGAAGCCTCGCACATTAAGACTTCTTGGATGATTTCATTCTTCTATACAAATTTCCTTTTTAGAGAAAGTAGGAAATGGGTACAATTCAAGCAGGTTGTATTGTTCTACTACATGCATCATGCAAGTCTGGATGTGATCTTACATGCTATATTTGTTTGCAGGATTGGATTAAAGGGAATTAGTTATCCCTTGGGATAATTGACTGGATTATACATACTATCAGACTCAATTTTTTTGATAGGATTTCTTTTACTATGTTTGATTAGGGTTGGATAAAGTGGGACCAATTATTTCTGACCATTGGATGGTATGCTAGAGATAATCTAATGCCAGGCCTTATTGCAGCATGACTAATACCACTGGATTGGTATTAGTTACCACACAAAGTGCAGGATCACTAGTTTGGACCATTTTTTCTCAACCAGACATGGGATTATGCAAGCCCTATTGGGCCATTAATCCCATATTTTTATCTTGCAAGCAAACATAGATATGGCATATGTTGGTAGAATTCTTGCTAGTTCAAAAAAGAAGTCTGAATGTCAAACCTGAATAAAGGGTGGCATCCACAGGAAGGCCTTCACCAAAATCAGCCATCCATCCTCTGACACCATCATCCACCATTTCCTGTAAAATTTGCTTGAACCAACTTGCTGTGTGTGGGTGGGTCAAATCCAACATTCCCACATCAAAAGCTGTATTGGGAACCATGTATGGTTCACCATTCTTGTCTTTGACTAAGATATCCAACTCCTTTGCCTCCTCATAGAGGTTTCTCCTTCTGTTTGGCTTCTCATCCATCTGCATAGCAAGTGTACACATCAGAAATTTACAATCAACGCCTTCATCATATGCCGACTGATATGTCCTCAAATATAACAATTTCTAAAAAAAAAAATAAATAAAAAATTTAAGGAGCATTAGTAGGGTTGAAGATAAGCACCAGAGCTAGGCAAGGATTGCAGTATGTCATCACTTTAATATGCTGAGCACTAAGATGTCTAATTAGTTGCTGCCACCCAAAATACCTCATTGTATCTACTTCCCAATTCCACCAAAGCTGTGATCCAATTACTGTGTTCCTCTGACCCACCCAGTCCTGCATATAACAATTACAATACAGTGAGGCATTATGCTTATTGCTTTAATTTTAATGTTTTGTCCTTTTATGTATATATGGTTAATGGTTATTTTCATAGGCAGATTTTTTCTTTTAATTTCAATTTCGACATTAGTTTTGATATGGAAACAAATCAGGTTCCTGAATTTATTTTACATTTTTTTTTTCCCCCAAGGGGAAGTTGAGACTTATATGGCTTAAAATAGACAGTATAAAGGTTTTCTAAACCTTTTTCTGAATCAGTACATAAAATAGAGAGAAAGAATTTGCATGTCATTGATAGTGTTATTTCATATGTTTTCATGTAGGTACATGCATTACCTGTAACCAGAATGCTGAAATGGGGACATCGTAGGTCTGTAGTTTGTCCCAAACATCTCGTACAAGATCTGTGCCGCCCTGCATTCCAACAACGGCACCAGATATAATCCACTCAGGAAGCTCTGGTGGTCTTCCGATGACTTCGGTGAATTGTTCAATAAACTCCAAAGGTGAATTCCCATGCAATATCCTACCTTGAATAGAATCTCCATGCATCTGCAAACATACCCAAAACAATGAAAATGAGAAACTGCTACTATGCAATTTAAATGGGAAAATATTACAGACGTTAACCTTTTTCACTGCCTCTAAAAATAGAGTGGGGCCCATACCATGTGACGTGTGGGCCCGCCTCCATTGTTAAGGGCAGTGAAATTGAATTTCACCTACTCATTTTCCCTTTTTGTACAATGTCATCTTTTTTAATCGAGTCTAATTTTTAAATCATGTATTGGTTTGCTTTTCGTTATAATCATCTGAAAATTCGGTGCTTAATTTTCATCAGCTGATTTAATTTCAAAGTGCCGACCCCATTTGATGGGACTTGAGGCTTGGTTTGGTTTGGATTTAACTCCGAAGTGGTAGAAAAAAGAAGTTTAAACATCCAAGTGTTACCTGTATCTGAACTCTGTCATGTTTTGTTAGATCGAAAACTGAATAATTGTATCCTTCAAGGTACAGAGATTTCATTTTCGATGTTATATAGAAAGGTGATGGAGCGTAGGTTGTACTCCAATCTCCGCCAGCCCTGCATTAGATAACTTTTTCTAAGTACAACAATCCTAATGATTAATAATTAAATGCTAGTGATTCAAAGACTAGAATTTAGTTTTACCTGTAGCTAACCAAGTTAGCAGCAAAGGTTATTGGTTGATCTCCTCTTCCAACCCCCTGCTCTTGAACAAAAATAGGTACCCTTTTTCCTTTGAAATCCATGTGAGAAAACTGCTCTCCAAAACCATAAAATCTCTCATTTTTTTCGCTTGAATACGTAAGACAGACCCTGTTGAATTCCATGCATTCAACACCATTCATTATCATATTTTCTTGATTTGTTGATGCAGCTGCTACAACAGCTGATCTCTTTAAAAGATGCCCAGACCAACCAAGTCGACGCCTCCTAAACCGGCTCAGCCTCTGCGAAAAGCCCTGGTGAGTTCCATAACTTGTTGGTGAAATACTTTGTTGTGATTCAAAATTGGGTTTTCCAAGCTTCACTTCAAACCCAATTTGATTACTGGTCTTTTGATCAAAGAAAACCCAATACCTTGCAGAAATAAAAGGTTCATTTTCCGAAACCTCTGATTCCTCATAGATTCCAGAATTTTGAATTTTCTTTTTCACTCTGTTAACACTGAAAATCCTACCTGTAATTAACAATACAGGGAATTGGGTATCATTTGGATTTGTTTTTTTGTCATACCCAGATGACAAATCATTGTCTTCTCCCTCTAGGCTATGATCAGATTGATTAATCACCTTTATATCTTCAATAGTTTGATGATTACATACCAAATGAACATCTTTGTCTGTGATAACAAATGATCCCCTGCTTTCTTCAACCTCTGTTTCAGCTAATGCTGCTGAGACAAAGGCTTGTCCAGGGATGGTAGACCATATGGGTCTGTTGGGCTGAGATTGATGAGAAATTGAGAGAGACCCACCATTCTTGGATTGCCAAGTCAACTGAAAATTCTTCCCAATGCAAAAGATTTGATGTGAAGGGAGTGTTTGGGGATTGAAAGATAGAGTTCCTTGAATACAAGGGAGAGATTTTGGATTTGAAGGGAAGGGGTTGTTGAGATGTTTGTGGTGCTTTTTTGTGATTTTGAGAGTTTCCATTTTGGATACAAGAGAGAGCTCATGGAGTCATGGGTATATATATATATAGGTTCATATATCAATTTTTTTCCATTGAAAGCGTGTATATATATATTGAAGGTGGTATGTGGGGAAAAGAAAAGACAAAAAACTTCTTGCATGAAAATTCCCGTTGGTATCCACACTGGTGATAGAGATGGTTTTGAAAGATTGGTTTGGAACTTGGAACAATGAATTTGTTTAAGCAGTTGTACTAAATTGACCAAGTTGCCCTCATTAATTAACATTTATGAAATGAAGTGTATTTTATGAATAATACTATATATACCAATTAATATAGTAAGTAGTATACTAACAAATGATGTGGCATAATTTTAGATATTTTGAGTATTTGTAATTTGTATAATAAGTGAGGTCAGTAATAATGATATAACACTAGTTGGTATATTAATTGATGCATGTCGCACCATTGGTATGTGCCCCAACTGTTGCTGTCATTTGTTTATTACTTCCTTGTTTGCCATATTTCAAGTTTTTATACTATTGCCCTGGACTTTGGATTATTTTCAATGTTACCCCTTAGTGTTGGAAAGGTCACAACAATGTTGGACAAATTATACCTATATCCCCTGTAGTTTGTCTTTTTTGTTGATTTGGTGCTTGGAGTTTACATTGTATCAATTTCTCTCTTTATTTTTTCAAATTACTTCAATTTAATCTAATTGATAACATTCATGAAGAAAGTGAACAAAAATCAAGGGCAAAATATTCCATTTGATTTCAGTTATTATAAGGATTAAATTGATATAAGAGATAAATTATAAGAACTATGAGTGCAATTTGCCCTATAGTTTTTTGTTAAACTTTTGACAAGAAAAAAAAGCGAGGAAAAAGGAATTTTAGTTGCTTCGATATCTAAGTACTTTTTTTTTTCTTTCCTATTTTAATTTACCAACAATTCAGAAAACTAGTTTGGTGAACTATTTTCGAAACCTATTTTCTAGAAATAACTCACTTTTTAACATCAAATTTGTTTTGCAGAATTTAAAAGTTGTTTTTGCAAAAGATGGGTGTTTTCGAAATTTTAATTACTTGTTTTTGAAAGCACAAGACAAAAATTAAAAACAAAAATGAAAACACAAGACAAAAATTTTAAAAAAAATTGAAGAAAATAAAAACACAATAAAACATATACTAGTAATCCTAAGCTCTATCCAATCCCACCCTATATTAGCTACAAATAGTTCATGACTTACTTCTAACCTAATAAATGGATGGTTGTATAGTGTTTAGCACAATGCATTGAATAGTGTTTGGCAAAGTCCATGACTTACTTCCATTTCCCTATTCCTGTGGCTGAGAAGAAGTTTCACTTTTTTTACTCACCTTTTAAATTATAAAAAATAAACCCTTCGATTTTCTCTAATAATAAGGAAAGATTTAGAATTGACAGAATTTTCCAATCCTGCCTTTCATTGAAGTAAATTTGGAGCGGAAGCAATTTCTACAACAAATTCAAAATAAACTCGATCAAGAATCTAGTGATCTCAGGGGGTCAATTGAAAAAAATAAATAAATCTGGGTAACAAATTACATCTACCCAAGTATAAGGGGTTCTATTGTAAAATGAAACATTTAAATCCAAATGGAGGGTCTTGTAGGTATTCCACCAATACAATTGACTTTGAATCTTTCAAATTTAAAATGTTCCGAGAGAGAGAGAGAGAGTAATGAAATGCCACATACCACAATCTCATTTTTTTTTTCGTTTCAAAGTCATAAATGGTGGTGAGGGTGGCTCAGTGAGAATCCAATCTAAAAACTTCGCCGTCCAGACAAATGTTTTGACTTATTTTTCGTTTCTTTTTATTTATTTATTTATTTTTAATCCATTTATTTATTTATTTCATACTCGGCAAGTGTATCCAAATATAGTTGACGTCTGTAACCCTATTAAAAAAAAAAAAAAAAAACTTTATTAGGAGATAAAAAGTAGAAAAAATTACCAGTAAATTCTATGTGGTAGAAAGTTAAACCATTTAGTCCTACAAATTTTCTTATGCACCATTTAGTCCCACTATCTACATCAGCAACACCAACAACATCATTAACATCATCAAAACATTTAGTCCTACAAGTTTTTTCATTGATTTTTTTTTTTTTTTTTGGGTTAATAATGACTGATTGGTTTCCTTTGGCCTAATGTTTTAAAACTTGGATTAGTTAGTGAATCGAAAAAGTGATCGTGTATACGGGTCATTGATTAAAAAATTAACAAAACATCAATGTGAACATCATCAATTTTCAGATCAATTCATCAACCATTGTTTTTCCAGACTCTCGCTCTCTCTCGCTCTCTCTCTCTGAGACCCCACTGATGAGAATCGCAGTACCAAACTGGTCATTTATGTTCGAATAATCACCAAAAGATGCCGAATATACGTCTCTGTACACTCCAACAACCCACCTTTTCCCTCATCCGATCGATCTATTTTTCGCCCAATTTGGTACCCATTTCGATTCCACGCCTCAACTACTTTTTTTTTTCTTCTTCTCAAATTCGACCCAATAATCGAATCGCTAGAGTTTAGAGGTTTTCCGATTGTTTTGATCAGAAGAATCGGGGTTAGGGTTTTGCTTTTGTTCGAATTCTGGTTGCAATCTGTGACATGAAGATCGAAGAGGTGGTGGACGAGGTTGAATCTGATGGAAGGAGTTGTTACAGTGAAGACTCTGATTGTGGAAGACAGATTGTTCGGGTCGATGCCAAGAGAGCGTTAGTCGGAGCAGGGGCTCGGATTGATGTTGCAGACGCTGATGTTGCGATGTTGCAGACGTTGATGTTCACCATTTTTCTCTCCGATCCAATGTTCTCAATGTGAAATCAACATATATATATATATATAGATTAATGAATCTGATGTTTTGATGTTTGAATCTCATGGCGTTGATGTTGCTGACGCTGATGTTGCGATGTTGCTGACGTTGATGTTCACCATTTTTCTCTCCGATCCGATGTTCTCAACGTGAAATCAACATATATATATATATATATATAGATTAATGAATCTGATGTTCAATGGTCTCAATGTGAAATCCGTTTGATGTTGTTGAAGTTGATGTTGATAATGGCGTTGCGATGTTGCAGACGTTGATGTTCATCATTTTTCTCTCCGATCCGATGTTCTCAATGTGAAATCAACATATATATATATATATATATAGATTAATGAATCTGATGTTCAAGGGTCTCAATGATGTTCAATGAATTTTGATGTTCTCAATGTGAAATCCGTTTGATGTTGTTGAACTTGTAGTTGATGTGGATGATGTTCAATGGTCATTAATATTGGGATAGGACCTAACGGTTCATAAGAAAATTCATAGGACCAAATGGGTTACAAGATACAAATTTGAGATTTATTGGTGCATCTGTTTCGTCATTTTATTGACTTATGTGCCTATATGCAGTATAGCACCCCTACGTGGGGTTATTACGACATCCCCAATGAAAAAAATATAAATTCATGAAAAAATTTATAAATTTAATTATTAATATTTATAATTTTTTTATTAATTTATAATTATTTTTTCTATGCCCTACTAATGTGATATTTCCCCTTTCTTTAAAGGACTCTTTGGTCATTTTTGTGACTAATTTGTGTATCAAAAAATTTATAAAATTTCAAAAAAATTATAGAGATATTCATTTTTTAAGTTATTTTATTTATTTATTTATAAGCATTATAATTCCAATAACATCGACAAAAAACAAAACTCTAAAACTATTTTTGAAATTTTATTTTTTCATATTTTTTTTTATCTTTGGTAATTTTTTTAATATTTTAATCATATTTTTTACTAATTTATTTTTTACATTTTTTTTTCAGATTTTTTTGTCCTTTTTTAATTTTTTTTTCTTCATATTTAGTGAATTTGTTTTATATTTCCTTAAAAATATTTTTTTTAACTGCATATTGATTAAGTGCATTTAAAAAATAATTAAAATAAGAAATTTTTTTTTTAATTTCTTTTTAAAGGTAACAAAATATGTAAGACAAAAAAAATCCAAGTTAGTTTTAAAAAACTAAACTAAACAGATGTTATTCCCAAAATATTTCACAAATATATTATATAAATTAGTAATGTTACGGTGACTAAATTTTACCGTTTGGGAAGAAGAATATGGGGCTTTTTTGACTATTTTAGCCACAAAAGACAAAATTGGCTATTTTAGTCACAAAAAACAAAACATCACATCCAATTCATAATCATTACACTCTTCTCTCACAAAAAAAGTCAAAAAAGCCAAAAAATCAAAAAGTCTTTCCCAAACCAAGCTTTTTAACCCAGGTTAAAATAGCCAAAAAAACCAAAAAGCCAACCCACTTCTCAAACCAACCCTCAATGAGTTACTAGAGTGATTAGATTAATGGGTTGGTTTTTTATGTTTTATACCAATATATAGTGATATTTAGAGATGATATTTAGAATTTAGTATTCAAATTTGGTCAACATAGCATTATAATAATATTTAAATATATTTGTTTTGACAATTTACTAGAAAACCTTAGGCAATATTAAAAGTAGTTCTCAAAATAACAATTTTTATTTTTATTTTTGTATAAACAAATAAGAATGAATATAATTCTAATTTTCCTGACAAATTATATTTAGCTTTATATTATATTTGTTATTTATAAAACCATGTCAGAGTTTTATTAATTTAAGTTATTATGTGAATCCGAGTATTTGATGGAGTTGTTTCCTATGTGGTCAATACGTACTTTGAAATATTCACGTTTGGCCACCTGTCTTTTAGTCTTTTAGAAAGGTAATATATTATATTCTAAAAGTTTGAAATATCAATTTTATTAATGGTCCCCCTTTGACTTTTATTACTTCCACTTGAATCATTCAGATGCACTGGGGGAGGCTGTTTGGTGGACATGACAGGACTCACGCGATTAGTTCCCAACTTATTTTGACAATTTAAATTGTTTAATTATAGAGTTGGACAAATATATTATTTAAAAAAATAAAATTGGTTGGGTATACGTAACTCCATAATTAACTCTTAATTGCTTTCTGAAAAACTGTCAAAATCATGTTGACAGTTTTTTATTTTTACTTTTTAAAGATAAATGTAGTCTTATTATAGGATTATAAATGTTGAATTAATTTGATTTTTTTAATAAATAACTTACTCGATGAATCTTATGATATGAACTATTTTGATCATCAAAATAGGTTTGGGACATGCCCCATTGGGCTTCACAACACAATGTTCTTAGGCACAACACCAACACCAACACGGCTTCGCTATTTAGTGCAGATGTATGAACTGCTTAATTTTTTTCTTTGTTTTTTTAAAAATCTGTATTAAATTGCTTGGTGTAATTTTCGCTTAAGTTTATTAGGCAGAAATAATTTAAAGAAATTGAAAAAATTGATATATTTGACTTGTACTTTATATTAATCAGCTTTCAAACAAGTCCATTGGGACTGTTTGGTGCAACTGGGACTGTTTGGCGTGATTCCTGTATAAACTTATTAGACAAGAAAGAAAAAAAAAAAAAACTTAAATATATAGAAGAAAAAAAAATTAATTATTTAAAAATTATTATTTTTAAAATTTTAATTTTTAATTATCAATTGTCAATTTATACGAAAGAACACCGAATAAAACCACTATTCTTTCAGTGGCATTGTGAATCACAACCTGAATTTTTTTTGAACGGAATCACAACCTGAATCTGAGAGACCACAAATGTTACTGATGGAGTTAGGTTGAGGCTCACGCGTGATACAAAAAGTTGTGAATACAATCAATTAGGGGGTGAATTTAATAAAAAATTTAATTTTTTATTATTATTATTTCTTTGAAATTATTGCCATGGTTGATTAATGGACACACCTCTAAACAAGGCTCAATTTGAAATACCGCATAACCCCTTTATTTATTATTATTATTTTGGTTTTTTCAATAGTAAATTAGATATCTTAAAAGGATTTTGTTAACGTGTGTCTTAGGACATATGCTTTGTTTGTTTGTACGTTATGCATGAAAGTGAGTGTAATAAAAGATATACAATATTTTTAAATTTTCTTATCATGTGCCATAAGGGTACATGTTAACAAGATCCATCTTAAAATATATTTGTCTATAAAATGTGTATAATCAAAACAATTATATATAATCAGATGGCATTGAACCTAATGAAAATTGGTGACATATGAGCCCAACTCAAACCAACGAGATAAATTTGTTGATAAAAAAATTCCTGCATCTCATTTCTCACTAAAAGCTTTAACTTTGCTTAAGACTACAAATGGGTTGAGTTGAACTTTGAGATTTTCAGCCTCGGCGCTAATTGAAATTTTTGTATTTTTTCCCTGTATAATTAATGGCATTTAAGCTCCATTATACAAGTTGGTTGGACCCATAAATTCTGAACTTGAATTAATATATGAGATATGGTTTTGGTGATGCATAGATGAAACTAGACGTGAATGTGGCAATGTTCATTGAAACAAATTGCAAAATGATTTCTCTGTATGACAGTGTGCAAAATCTTCTTTCTTTTTGTTTTATTTGTTTAAGTACAATGGATGCTTAGAAGTTAGACCTACCCATCATAAATTTCAATCTCTTCCCATACTTTGAGTTTCTCTTTTGAATTGCTTTTGAATCTTCCCATACTTTAAGTTCTTATTCTGAATTGTTGCACTCTCATTATGCATGTGACCACGTTTCTGGCTAGATTCAAATTACCAAAATGCCAAAAACAATCATTAGTGATGTTTTTAGTATTGCAAAAATTGTATAAACTATAAAAAATATATTGAAATACGTGAAAGTGTTTTAGAATATAGGAAGAGCATATTAAGATCGTAAATATTTTGATATTTAATAATTTTTATTGACATTTATTAAGACAGTCATCAGTAAAATCCTATAGATTATAGTGTTATTTGGTACAACTTAATTTTTTTTTATTCATATAGTCTTTTCCAATCTATTTGTTACTACAAATTAGAGAAAAAAAATTTGATTATTTAAAATTAAAAAAAAAGCATTTTTGGCTTTTACTTCTAATTGTCAACTTTTAACTTGTGAAAAGGTGTACCAAATAAATCAGCTCTACTTTTCTGTCACATATGGCAATTGATGTCTTGTTAGAACATCTATATGACTTTTATTTGATTAGACAGATTACAGCATATAAATAGAATAATTAATTCATGTGACTCTAATATTTGAAATTTTTGTTATTCAGATTAGATTTTGATATACATTCCACCTAACAAAATTGATGATTTTTTTGATCTACAACTAATAATGCAAAACAAATATATAATTGAGCTTATATATTTACATAATCATTACAGAACAATTATGAACAAGAGAGGATTATGTTTTGCACTAATTTAATTAAATAACTAATCTTACACTAATTTTATAAATTATTAATTCTCTAACTATTAATTTTACTAATCAAACAGATCTCTACAAGTCTTACAATGCATATTGTGAACGTAATGAGAAATTTAAGAGGCGTGTGAATTTGTTTATGCGGCTATACCAAATTGACTTATGTTGCTCTCATTAATTAACAATTTAGAAAAAGAATGTATTTTCTCAATTATGCCCCAACTGTTGCTGTCATTTGCTTTTTCACTTCCCTGTTGCCATATTTCATGTTTTTACACCATGGCCCTGAACTTTGGATTATTTTCAATGCTAACTCCTTATTGTTAGAAGGGTCATATAATTTGTGAGAAACTTCTAAAATGAAAAAGAGCAACGAAAAAGGAATTCTAGTTGCTTCGATAGCTAAATAAATTACTAAGGGCCTGTTCGATTGTGTTTTTTCTTTTTTCTCTCTATTTTATTTGATTTTTTTGCTGAATTATTTTAGAAACCTATTAATTTTTTTTAAATAAAAATAACTCACTTTTTAGAAAATTCCAATTTTTTTTCATTACTTAAGCCCATTAACCCAAGTTGGGATGAACTCCCAATGTTTTAAAAACCGGACCGGTGAGCGAATCAAAAAAGAAATTGGGTGAATGTATCACCGGTTTAACTGTCAGTTCAAAACATAATCGAACTGTGATGTCATAATTATTTTATAAATATATTAAAAATTATTTAATAATAATATAAAAATTAAGATACATTTATTTAAATTATTTGTTTTATATTTTAAGATGCATATGATTACATAAATATATTTATTTTTATTTTTTTTGTAAAATATATTAATTATAAATAATATTCGAAAGAAAATGTTATAAGAATATATATTTAGCAAACATAAACTAAAGTTAAAGGTGACATAGTGGTTATTATTCCACTTAAAGTGGATTTTTTTCTTTTATTTTTTATTTTTTTTTATTTTTTACTGTGGTATTTTTATGTGAAATTAGTTTTGTAAAATTATTAAATATATGTTTGTTTGGAATAAAATATAATTAATATCTTAATTAATATTTTTTTACAATATATAAGCAAGGAGGTTTGGTAAATAAGCTGCTCTTTCAACCAAAGGTGTTGTGTTTGAATCTTACAAACATCTTTTTGAAGTTTAGACGGTTTGGAGGTATATTCAGACGGTTTAATTGGTTGTACTAGCTTGTTCAATTTGATTTCAAAATATTTTCCATATCTTTATCTCTTTATATTGATCGATATTTCTTAGGGGGATGCACCAATAAATCCCAAATTAATAACTTATACACTGTTTAGTCCTAAAAGTTTTCTTATAGACTGAAAGGTCCCATTACAATGTTAATAACATCAGATACAATGTTAGTAACATCAGAATCATGTTACAAACATTATATTTCAAACATCTAATGTTCATCAAATTTCAATAATGTTTGAAAATATAGGATGAAAAACATCTAATGTTCATCAGATTTCAATAAATTTTGAAATTATAAAATGAAACATCAGATCATTTACATCATTTACATCATGCTGATGTAAAAATGGGACTAAATGGAGCATAAGAAAACTTTTAGGACCAAATGGTTCAACGTTTCAAAAACTAGGACTTATGGGTAAATTTTCCTTATTGGGAGTTCCAACTAGGGGGAGCTTCTATATACACACACCCTTTCCTCTCTATACAAATCCTTCTCAATACACACACTAAACAAATAAATCCTAATTTATTTGACTCACTACACACACCTATTATTCCACATATACCCCCAAATGTAAATCAGACACACACACCCCCTCTCACACACACACACCCGTGACCCCTCTCACACACACACACCCATCTCTCACACTCTCCACCGTTCCTTCCAAAAGCTTCATTCATCCATCTGTGTCATTGAAGTATTGGCATTGAAGGGCATTGAAGTATTGGCATTGAAGGGCATTGAATCTTCACATTTTAGGTTAGTTTATACAGATTAAAATCTTTTCATTCGTATTTTATTTGTAATGTATGGTTAATTTTTATCATTTTCGAAATTTTCCGTCCACCATTGTAAGGGATTGCCGTGTTTCCTCATTCGGAACTGGTTATCTGAAATTTTTGGTTTTGTTCGGCAATCTAGTTCCGAAAATGTTTACTTGGTTCGGCTTTCAACTGCCGAAAATAATTTTTTTTTTCGGTTTTCAACTTCCGAATAGTAGCCTTAATTTCGGACAACAACTTCCGAATAGTAGCCTTAATTTCGGACAACAACTTCCGAACAGAATAGGTATTTTCGGACAACAACTTCCGAACAGGTTTTTTTTTTTTTTTTTTTTTCCCTCTTAATTAAAACACTTAATTATAACACTTATTATAATTTAAAACACTTATTATTTACACACACTCATTACACACACTCTCATTAATTTTACACACACTCTCTCATTATAATTTAAAATACTTATTATTTACACATACACTCATTACACACACCCTCATTAATTTTACACACACTCTCTCATTATAATTTAAAACACTTATTATTTACACACACACGCATTACACACTCTCATTAATTTCACACACACACTTGTAATTTAAAACACTCTCATTAATTTTACACACACACTTAGTATTTTTTGCAGATAATATGGATTCTGAATATCAACAACATGTCCCACCTACTGCTTCAAATAGACGACGTCGTCAATTGGACGTAGACCATAAACGGGGAAGAGGGCGTGATCCAATTGAGGTTGAATATGATATTCCAAGTGCCAGTCAAAGTGGGGGCCGAAGACAAAGACGAGTTGAAGATTATGATATGCTTGATATTGCTGTGATTTTTGTAAGATGATATTATTGTAATGGTAACAGTGGTTAACATTTTTCTTATTACAATGGAATGGCAACAATGGTATTGTAATGACATTTTATTTTTAGAATGGAATGGTAACAGTGGTCGTTGATTTTGTAAGTGATATTTTCTTATTACAAATTTTTAGAATGGTATTGTAATGGCGGAATTGATATTACAAATTTTTAAACATTTTTAAACATGTGAATTGACATTACAAATTTTTAAATATTTACTAATATTAAACATGTGAATGGCTATTTGAAACTGCAAATTTAGTCTGAAAGTTACACATTTGGAAGATAAATTGAAAAAAAAAAAATTTGCCTTCATTCGGAAGTAACAGACCAAAATTACTGCTACTGTTCAACTGTTGGTGTCCGAAGTTTTTCATTTCATTCGGAAGTTGATTGCCGAAAATTTTCATTTCATTCGGAAGTTGATTTCCGAAAATTTTCATTTCATTCGGAAGTTGATTTCCGAAAATTTTCATTTCATTCGGAAGTTGGTTTCCGAACATTTTCATTTCATTCGGAAGTTGATTTCCGAAACTTTTTACATCATTCGGAGGATAACTTCCGAAATTAAGTTTAATTTTCGACCCTGGTTTTCCGAACGACGCTGGAAAATCAAAATGGAGCAAAACTCACTTTTCCTTGGGATTTACTGTGTAAACTAATGAAAAATGGAATGAAGAATGAGGAAGGAAGAATTGAGGAAGACATACAGTGCACAAGCTTGTGGAACAAACTGATTTCGCACTGTATATCTTCCACGGGGTATTAGTGTTGGACTTTAGTCCAAAGCCTATTTGTTCTTCTGCTGGTGGCAATTAAGAATTGAGGAATGAAAAAATGGAGCTTGTGCAACAGCTTGTGGAAGGAGTGTGGAGCTTGTGCAAAATGAGGAAGACAGCTTGGAGCTCTGGTATGGAGTAACGTGTGTGTGTGTGGATCATTTAGCAAAATGAGGAAGCATGGGCTTTGCAACGTGTGTGTATTGAGAGGATGTGTGGTTATTTGAATTGTGTGGGATGTCTATAATAGTAATTTTATTTAGGGACAAAATTGTAATAAAAATAAAATTCATTAAGTGTGTGCAAAGAGTGGAATTGGTGTGTGCAAATAGAGGCTCCCCCAACTAGGGCATAAGAGAAGTTAAACCCTTTTAATCTATACTATATATATAACCAAATTTAGTTGTATTGGCAAAAGTCTCCAAATATTCATTCCTAAATTCTCATAATTTTAAAGTTCTCGCTTTCCTATGTGCAACCCTCTTGGATTGTCTTTCATATTTTCTATTTTCCTCCATTTTCTATTTGTTTGATTAATTAAAATGAAAATTAATTTCATGGTTTATGGATAAAGATTTGAATTTCAAAATTCCTCCATATAAATAAACATATAAAAACTGATAAATAATTTATGAAAATTATTTTCATGGTCTATAGATAAAAATAAAAATAAAATAAAATCTAATAAATAGTTGGCTTTGAATGAGAATAGTATTAATAATGAAATAATGAAAGCTGCATGGGAGGAGGGAGCACAAAAATCTCACAAAATTAATTTTCGTCACTATATTTATCCAATGTAATAATTTGATGTTCTTTCACTTAGTTGTTAAAAATAATTTGTATTAGATCATTACTATTTTTTATTTATTTATTTTTTTAAGGCTGTAATTTGTTATAGTATTTCTTCAATCCCATCTCTAAATTTTCTCTTTGAAATTTTTGTTTTTTTAATAATAAAGTTTAGAACCAATTTCTTATCAAATTTGTTTTCTCGGTACTTATTTTATTGAAAGATCGAGACGAGTAAAACTTTAACATAATATATGAAATTAATAAACATAATTCATGTGACGTCCCGAAAATTTTAACATCATATAAATACATCAATCAACATTCATTATAAGAGAAGGTGTGATTCTTCAACCTTTACATCATTGATCATTAAGGTTTTGTACAAAAATAATTCCACATACGAATTATACATTCAATGACATCAAATACATGAATTATAGCGACCCCGGTCTTTTCCTTTAGATTGTTGTATCCGGACTTAAGTTCCGTGGATCCAGGCATTGTGTATTGTTGTTGTTGTCCTTTAATTCTTTATTTTGAGTTATGGGTTGAGTTGGGCAGGTTTGTTATAGGTTGGTTGGGTTGGAAACCAAGTGTTGCTGTCCAGAATTTTGGACCTTCGCTCGAGCGAGGAGTTGGTCGCTCGAGCGAGCTGTTGTTTTTGTTCTTCGCTCGAGCCAGGGTTTGGTCGCTCGAGCGAGAGTCTGCGTCTGGGCTTAGGATCTGAGAGATGTGTTTCTTGGCTCGAGCGAGCATTTCTTCGCTCGAGCGAGCGAGGTGTATGTTTTCGAGTTCGTCGCTCGAGCGAGCATTTCGTCGCTCGAACGAGCTTCTGGGTTGCAGACCTGAAGCATCGAGTTTTTGGCTCGAGCGAGATTTTCTTCGCTCGAGCGTGGATTTTTGTGTCTGGTCGCTCGAGCGACCATGTCTTCGCTCGAGCGAGCCTGTCCAGTTTAAATACGCAGCAACAGTTTTAAATCATTTTTTTTACAACTTTTTGATCCAGAAACCCTAGTTACGAGTTTTCTCTCTCCCAACTCACCTTCTCTCCTAGGTTTGATCTAGTTAGGGTGTGTTTTTACCCTAGTTGCTTTACAAATAAGATAGAGGAGAGTGAGGGCTTTCATTTAATCTGAGCAATTGTTGGTTTGGAGCACTTTCAAGTTTTGGGCATCATCTTCATCTTCTCCTTTTTGAGTTATTTCTTCGAGGTAGGGATTTCCTACTCCATTTATACGCTTTAATCCTAAGTGTTGGTATTTTGGTATGTGGGGGTAGTTTGGTAATTTTGGGAGAAACCTTAGGGTTTTGGCTTAGATTAACTTGTATAATTAATTTAAGGGAAAAATGTGGAATTGGGTTTAATTCATGAAGTTGGGGAAATTATGAGATTAATGATATAGTTGGGTAGTTTAAATACTTACCTATGAGAATGTTGATTTTACATTCATTGTTGTATTTATTTCTTGTTTAGAAATAACTGTTTTGGGCTATCGGTGGAGGATAGTCGTGATTGTTGTAGACCTTGCATGTGGCTTAGGTATAACTGGAATTAAGTCACTTATGTTGACTGTTGAATTAATACAGAACATTACTTGTATTGATTATGTGTTGTATATGGCAATTGTGTGTTTCATTGCATATGCATGTTGTTTGGAGAAGATAGGGGATGAACTCCACGGTTTAGGGGAAGATAGGGGATGTACCTCTAAACCGGATTTGTTGGGAGGAGATAGGGGATGGACTCCAGTAGCATCACTCATATGTGTGCTTATTGATAATAGCAATATTGCTATTTGTTGTTGATATGATACATCATTATAATGTGTATCAGTTGGAAGTATGGAAGTGTTGTGGTTTGAGCTTTAGTCTCATTTATTTTTTGTGACATCTGGATCACTATTATAGTTGGCCAGGTTCTGAGCCATAATGATATAATTGGAAAGTTGAATAAATATTGGAAAGTGAAAGGTGTCATAGACAATATGTCATAGACAATATAGACATTCGTGTCATGAAATTGGAAATTGATTATCTTGTGTTAACCATGTATCGAATGCTAATGCTTTAGTTAATTCTTATGCTTGGTTTAGTATTTTTCTACTGGGCTGTGGCTCACCCTATATGGGAACTTCATTTTCAGGTTCAGGTGGTTCACTACCTCCAAGGACTTAGCTTGTGAGGATTTGGACTCGAAGACTTGCTTTATTTTATTTATTTTATTTGAACAACTTGTAAACTTTCAAGCCTAGGGCTTTATTTGTTTTTGAGTTAGAACTCATGGAATTGTGTCCAAGTGTTGGCTTGGCAAGATGTAAGCCCATAGGGCATTTATTATGATGTTTTTATTTCATGGTACACTGATGAATGGAATAAGATACTTTATTTCCTTATAATTCCGCATGTTAATATTATGTATTATGGGTTTATTTTTGAGGGCGTTACAACTATAGCATATAGAACATCAAATCCAAAATAAATAAATAAAATGCCCTCAAGAACTTACAAATTCCAAGGTTTAAACCCGGTTACATAAAAATGGTCTCTCGGACCCAAACAGTTATAGCCCGTGGCTAACAACAATATACTACAACAAAAATAAAAGCCCTATGCTCCCAACACATATGTCTACGCTCTAACTTGGTAGGATCACCACGTCTTTTCCTACACCAAAATTCCGTAGGGGTGAGCATAAAGCCCAGTAGGAAATTCTTAACAAAGTATATACATTTTATACAAGTTCCTCAAATGGAATGCACATGCCATGCTATGCCTTTTGAAAGAAAATCACATATTTCATCATTTGAAAACCATCATTCTTAATGATAAATTAAAATCTCAACAATTCAAAAAATTTTCAATTTAGTTCAAGAGGCGATAAATATGGCTCAGGTAATCCCTAGGTTGGTGTCTGCAAGTAGGCATAACTAGCACTACCAAATCCCCACTTCACCGGTAGCTAACTGGAAGGCAAGTGGTACCTATTTCGCTCGTGTTTTCGGTCTTTCAGCCCGAACACTCAGGCCAACTTAATCAAATTTATCTACATCTCCTATTCGGACTTACCAACGTATTTACCCCAAAACATTTCAATAAACCTCGTTTCACAATATTTCTTTCTCAATGCAAAATTTCAAATCCGAATTTGATATTTATAACAAGCAAGGTATTGAAGTGCCTATGTAACAATCATTCATGCAATGCAATAATCAACCATGCAATGTAATAATTATCCAAGCGATGTAACATCCTACCACTTACAAAACTTCTACACAAATGTTCCATTTGTGATCACAATTTTCACTTCCCTTTCCAAAACTTTTCAATATACATCGCATATGAATTTTACATCTATACAAGTGAAGCAACATTTCCACCTCTCATGTGTTCTCAAAATCTTATCATTTCATGACTATATACATGTTTACTTAAACAATAAATTCCAAAAAAAATCCACTAATTCTTATGTACCAAGAAAATTGTCATTTTGTATACAATAATAAGAAATTCCCACTTATTCATTTATTTGGCATAATAAGAAATTCCCACTTATTCATTTATTTGGCACAAGAAAACCAATAGATTCTCAACATCTTCCAAAACACCCAAATTTTTAGGTTTTTCTTCAAAACTTGACATTTCCTCATCTCTTGGTAAAATCTTACCCAAAAAAAACATCTTTCTTAAATCAATGTGATTCTAATCCTCAAGAAAAAAATTATTTAAAAAAAACAAAAGATGAATCCATTTTCAAACCACCAATATTCTTGAGCCAAAAACCAAGTTTTCAATGCCACCAAAGGAAATCTCAAAATTTACATAGACTTGCAAAAATTTATATATAACTCTAAGAAAATCCTTACCTCAAGCCTTGAAGAAGAAATAAGATGAAACCCCAAAATCAAAGGTGTTGAAATCCAATCTCCACCGCACAAGATGAAGCCCTCGGTTAGCTCTATAACTTTGATGAAGAAACTTGGGTTAAAAATGCAATGGATCTAAGGATATCAAGGTTTAGATCTTGTTTGGTGTGGGAAATGTAGAGAGAAAGAGGAGGAAAGGGTGTTTAGAGAGAGAGAGAGATGTGTAAAAAGTGATATACACACAGCCTAAGAAGAGAGAAAAGCAGAAAATTTTGGACTCAGTGACTCCTGCACGTGCGGCACTCACCCCCGCATGTGCGGCACTCCTACTCCGCACCTCCTCTCGCACCTGCATATAATGCAGTAGGCAACCCAGAAATTCCCCTGATTCTCGCACGTGCGGCCTTACCTCCCGCACGTGCAGCTTCCTTCCCGTACATGCGCCCTAAGACCCCGCACGTGCAACGCTGCCCTTCCAGCTAGGAAACTCTTCAGCTCAATCCAAGCCACTCTGAACCCAACCTCGCACCTTCCGAAACATGAGAAATTCGACACAAAAATAAATGAAAGCAGGATTTGAAACAAGTTTCCAGATATAGCAAAACGAACCGATAACAAGACTCTCGGTTAAACCCGACACCTTAATAAGACGATCCCAAAGTTAAACAAAGAGGCACGAGGCGAAATAACACATTCAGTCATCACAATTCAAAAATGGTAGGGAAGTACTACATATTTGTCGATATCTCTCTGTTATTATTAGTTGATTTGCTAAATTATATTATCAATTTAGACTCCAAATGATTTAATTCAATGTCCATGACTTTAGTTGCATTTGATCATTTTTTCATTGAGTAACATATATAATTTTTTTGTTGGTATATAACGATTAAAGCTATCATTTATTATATTTCTTCAAGACCAATTCAAATAATTTGTCATCATTTTTTTAATAAATAAAATAGATTAAAACTATTTCCTTATATAATTTTTGTAATCTTACGAAATTCTTATCTTGATTTAAGCTTTTTAAATGCTGTAGGAACAATGCAAGTATTATTCAAGCTATAGAGAAAATGATTATGGAGAAGGATTTATATGCATGTGTCATTGATAGAGGAAATCAAATATAGAGAGTTGCTAACATGACCAATTAATGATTTTTTTATTTTTTTATTTTTTTTATGAGTAGGGTAACAAACTTAGATTAAATTTTTTTGACAACTACTTAGAAATTATAATTAAAAATTAAGATTTATTCATAATTTGGTCCCACAATAATAATATAAACCACTGATTTACAAGTCTAAGTAAATTTATGATAACTTTTCTGAGTTTATAGAATTTCTCTCTTTTAATACTTTGTTTTTGTTTTTGTTTTTTGTTTTTTTAACATGATCAATTAATGATTGATTCGAGAAGTTTTTTTTCATGAGTAGGGTAACAAACTTAGATTAATTTTTTTAAAAAACTACTTAGAAATTATAATTAAAAATTAAGATTTATTCATAATTTGGTTCCACAATAATAATATAAACCACTGATTTAAAAGTCTAAGTAATTATGATAACTTTTCTGAATTTATAGAATTTCTCTCTTTTAATACTTTGTTTTTGTTTTTTGTTTTTTGTTTTTTGTTTTGTGCATGATACTATAGTTTGATACAAGTTATTTATATTATCAAGTGATTGTGATATTATTATTCCCAACAATGTTTATAATTAACAGTTTCTTATGCATATCAAATTTTATTATGAAATTTTGTGCATTAATTATGGTTAACATCTATTAGGGTATCATGACTTGCTTATTAAAACATAATTCAAAATTAGAATAATTTATTTATCACACAAAATGTATATAGTCTATTTTTCCGTGCATAACACAGATTACCGCTAGTATATATATATATATTGAGAGGGGAGATTTGCACCAGACAGTATGGCCGAGCTAAGTCAGCGTCAGACGTGACGGACCGCACGGCACCGAGCTAACTCCTATTGACGCGGCCAGCAGCCTGACTTGTGCGGCCGGAGAAGTTGACCGGCCAGGCATGGGCTGGCCTAGCCGAGCTACGATTGCACGTATTAGACGGAGCTCAGGGTAGCGGATTTTGACCGAGCTAAAAGGTAGCCCGACCTGGACAGTGGGCGCGATCAGGGCCAGCGCGCCTTGGACCGATCAGTCGATATAAAGTGGCTTCATGTGACCGAGATTGAAGGTAGAACGGTTGGAGGCCGGCATGCCTCGCAACCGGGTGGTTGTGGTGAACTGGTCAATAATAGCTCGGCCGAGGTGGTCGGGTTCTCGCCCGATTCCAAGTTATAGGTCGACGACGCATAGCTCGGTTATGTGCATGTGGGGGCAATTCTCCACAAGAAACAGGCTGGTCATGGTATTCCGGTTGAGTGTGCCACCTGGGCCCATGGCGTGAGGGAGAGGACATCTGCTCCACGCACGCCTCAATACCGTTGGACAGTTCTGTGTGTACTGGTGGAAGGACTAAGCCTTTACACGCGTAAGGTGGTGAGAGGCGCGCACTGCCACCTGTCCAGGGAAGGACAGCAGAGGTAGTGCGCGCACAATCTTGGGGCTGTATGGCCAGCCTAGAAATGTGGAAGAAGACGAATGTTAGAGGTATGCGAATTCACTCCTCCACAAACACTCTCTCTCTGATAGCCTTCTTCTTTCTCAAGTGGTCTGACTTGATCGTCGGAGGGTCTATCCGGCACACCACCGCCGGGCAGCTCACCGTTTCTGTGTCGCAGGATCAGACGCCGTCACGAGAAGCTTGACGTCCAAGGAGTACGGAAAGCAGAGGATATTTCGCCCCCGTACATATATATATGCATGTGTGAGAGAGGGATTTATGACAGAATAATTCTACACATATTAACAGGCTTACTAAAAATATAACTAGTCAAATGAGATTAGTTGTTAAAAAAATAATAATATTTAAACCTCCAATAATATTTGGATATGAATACTTTTAATAGGATTGCTAATAAAATTTTAAGTAGAGAAATGCTATTTACCAGAATCTTATTTTTTAAGAAGAACTCAATTCAAAGTCTGTTAATATGGAGGGTGGATCAGTGAGAATCTGATGTAAAAGTTTGGCCCGTTAGACTTCTCATTTCATTCTTTTTTCTTTTTTTAATTTTTTTTATTGTTTTCTTCATTGGAAAGTGTATAATAATTCTATAAATATTAATATTTTTACTAAAAATTTTACTAAAAGTGAAAGAGATCAAGTACGATTGGTTGTAAAAAAGGGTATATTTAAACATCCAATGATATTTAGAGACATATGTTTGATTTTTAATAAGAGTTTAGGTATATGTAATGTTACTTTATCCAAGTTGACATTTGTGTCCTGATTCAAATGAATAAAACTTTAGTAGCAAGTTTATGTGCTTATATATGTTAGGTTTTTGTAATTAGTAATTTCATTTGATAAATTTTTTTTCAATTGTAATTTTATTTGTTTTTTTGTTTTAGTAAGGATGTGAGTGTTTAGATGCAAATCCACCCCGAATTGTACCTATACAGATGAGTTTGTGATCTTGAGCCTTTCATGTTTGTCCCTTCGCAAACTATGTACGAGGATCGAGCTGTGAATGGCATCATCTAATACATTTACAGAGCGCCTGAATTTCTAGGAAGCAAGTTTTACCGCTCGAGCGTCGGCCTGTATGTTTTACACCGCTTTTACTCACACTGCTCGAGTGGTCTTCGAGATCATGTTTTTTATAAAGTGACACTTTTGGAGAAAAAGAAAAATTAAAGTATGGTATATTAGAGGGTGTTTTATAAGTGTTTCCTTGAAAGTGATTAATGAATCTATGAGTTTCATATTGAAGTCATCAAGGGGTTATTTTTTTTTATTACGTTCACAAAAGAGAGATGTGTTCTTTGGTGGATTTCGAAAAATTTGGGCCTGAAACTTTGGTAGATTCTGGAGTAGCTCATCGTTGTGGATTCGATATTGGCGTTGTGGATTCAACGTTGGGCAATACAATTTTGAGGTGAAGACGGTGGTGGAAGAGACATATTGGGGTCAGTTCAATTTGGGTGTGAATTAGCTAAGTAATTGAGAGTACTTTTGTATAGTTTTTTTTTATCTTCTTAGTGGATTGTTTTATGATTTTGACCCGTGATTTTTTTTAAAATCATAATTGGAGGTGCTCCAATTGTGATTTTTTTCATATCAAATCGTTATGTCGATTTGTCTTTGATTGTTTGATTGTGATTGTTATTTATTATTTAAAATTAAAATATAATCACAAATTAATATGTCGGAAATTTTAAAATCAACCGTGCTAAAGGCCTCGAAAGAGAGGCTCGAATTTGCCTCGAAAAGTTGTTCTGTTTCGTTGTTTTTTTTATTTTTATTTTTATTTTTAAATGTTGGTTTGGTTTTGGTTTTTTTTTTTGGAAGGGTTTTTATGTGTACCCTAAAACCTAAACCCTAATAAAAAAAAAATTCAAACCAACACAGTCCAACAAATAAAATACACAAACCAACATAGCCCAACAAATAAAAAAAAAAAAAAAAGATTGATTGGGTGATAAAACTTGACTGATCAGTTAGATTGCTAGTTAAAATTTGTTAATTCCATATAGTTTTGTACGAGTTTTTACTATATTTTTATTTCAAATCAGAAAGATTCAGAAAAAATAAAAACCTAAACCTCAAATCCTAAACTCTAAACCCACCCCTACACATAACCATCCTAAAAAAAAAAAAAAAAATTTACGACAGCCCAACAAATAAATGAATAAATAAAAACAACCAAACTAACACAACCCAACAAATAAATAAAAAATAATAATAAAAACAATCAAACCAACACAGTTTCAAAAAAAAAAAAAAAAAAAAAAAACCACAAATTCCAGCCACATTCGAGGCCTCAATCTTTTTCCTTTTAAAATTTTTAATATATATATGCTTTTTTTTAAAAGGACTCTTTGGTATGCATATACTTGCTATTCGTATACAAAATCTTTTCTTAGTTTAGGCACACCAACAAATTTTTAAAATTTGACAGAATTATGAATTATTATATTTTGTTGTTTTTCAAACAAAAGTCAAAGTTTTATATTAAGCTCTTTGAATCAAAGGATTTGACGGGGCTCTTTCCCTTGCACTCAACCCATACTTTGAAACATTCATGTTTGGCCACCTTTTCTTTGGAATATCAATTCTCAATTCTACCATTACCATTGAAATTTGTCAAAATCTTGTAAATTGAAATAACAATAATAATAATCTCAATTTATTGTTATTATTTTGGTTGATGCTATTGGCAAGGCCAATGCATGCATTGTTTTCACAAATATTTTTTAAAAATTTGTTCAATCTATCGCTTAAATGATGGGGAAAATTAAAATTTAGATATGAAAAAAAAAAAAAAAAAAAAAAGGATCTAGGCCTATGTTTTGTTAAAAATGGAATTAACCCATGAAAACTTACCCGAAAATTTGAAACCAAGTTTACACCAGAGTGCTTCCAAAGGACCCTACCTGGTTTTAAATACTTTCTTGGTGTTTGTTTTGAGGGATTGAGGGGTGGGATTGGACTATTAATTCATGCAGACTAATAGTCCGTTGTTTGGTTCAAAATTTTTACACCGGACTATTAGTCCCTCTGAACTATTAATCCCAAATCTATTGGACTATTGTGTCCCACGGGGGGTGAGATATAAACGGAGGGATAAGGGGGATACGGAATTAGGTGGTGAAATGACCATTTTGACCATTTACTATTTAATTATGTATTATATTTAATAAAATTTAAATGTCTCAATTTAAAAATAAAATAATTTATTTAATTTTTATTGATGTTTTATTTTAAAATTTTGTTTATATTTTATTTAATTTCATTATTTAAAATTTAATAGATGTTTTATTTAATTTTATTATTTTATTATTATTTTTTAAAAAATATATTTATTTAAAATTTTAATTAAAAAATAACATATATTTTTATTGATATTTTATTTATTTAATTTACTTAATTTTAAAAAAATAAATTTATTTAATTGTGTAAAAAATAATTTTTTTTTTATTTAATCTAGTTAAAAATAATTAAAATATTAAAGATATGTTTAAAATTGTTATTACTTAATAAATAATTGAAAAGGGCAAAATAGTCATTTGAACATTTATCCTTCTCCATAATATCCCAAACAAACATAGGATTCATATCCTATCCAATCAAATAGTCATTTCATGACATCTAATCACATGACTAATTCAATCTAACCAAATAGTCGAGGGACAATATATCTTAGGACTAACAGTCCAGTGAATTTCAATCTCTCTTATCCAGTCCGTCCAAACAAATACACCTTTTTATGTATTCGTCAGTTCGTAATTAAGTTTTCAAAGTTTTAATTATTAAAATATGACACATTTTTGTAGAAACAAGTAATATATACTCATAACTTGTGACGGTTAACTGGATTTGAGTTTAGCTATGCATTTTTTTTTTTTTAATGTTTGGATGGTTGAACTATAAGGAAAATGTCTCGTACCTCAAATTTTGTGGCTCAAAAGTGGCTCAAATGGCCAAAACGACGTCGTTTTGACCATTTTTATGTTGTTTTGTACTCAAAACGACGTCGTTTTGGCCATTTGAGCCACTTTTGAGCCACAAAATTTGAGCTACGTAGCATTGTCGGAACTATAAACATCACTACAAGGAATTCCATTATTAATAATAAAATTTTGATGTCAACACAATTCAAAAGTTTGGTTTATTGTAAATTATGTATGAAAAATTAATAAAATTTTAAGTATTATGAGTTACTCTAAAATAGTTCACATTTTTAGAGAAATGCAAGATTTACATGGAAAGCTAATTAAAATTCACATTTACAAGGAAAGCTTTATACTGTAATTAAGTTTGATGCATCACTAAATTCTATTTCACCGATCAAAATAAATAAAATAAAATAAAATAAAAATTCACATTTCAATTTAAATGTTTATCTCCAACTAATAAAATGAAGGAGATTTGAAATGAGATTTTATTTTCTCTTTTCATTCGTATTAAATGCATTGGACCTCATCCTCGTGGAAGAGGGGTGGCTGCTGTGCATAAAGCACAACAATTACTGTTGTGCAGCTAATTGGGCCCATTTCGAGCTCTATTTTGATAATCTGAATTGTTCACTTTTTAGGATATATTAAGTAGAGTATATCTGTAAAAAAACAAGTTGATCCGATATCGATAGCCCTTTCATCTAAGTACATTTGTGTTCAGTTTTATATACAAAAGCACATTAACTATTCATTTTTTAAATATTAATGTGATTAGATGAAAAGGTTATCAATGTTCGATGTACTTGATTTTTTATATGTATATTCTACTCGATAAACCCTCAAAAGTAAACTTTTTGGATGATCAAAATAAGAGCTGAAGTGAGCCTCATTGGTTGCACAACAGTGACTGTTGTACATAAAACACAACCGTCACCCCAAGTTCCATGCTCGTAGTGGGCGTCAGACCTTCCATCAATAAAGATGCGTAGTGTAAAAAAATCAGTTTTATCGTACGTCAATAGACACATGAACAAATTATATTTTATTTTTTAAAATAAACGGCAACTATAAGTTTAAAATTAAACTCTCCATTTTACAAAATAAAATGAGATTTGTTCACTTATTTATCGATATTAGATGAAGTTAATTTTCTACATAAACGATCTTCACTGCGAAACTTATAAAATAAACGATTCAAATCATCGTTATGAACTTGTCATGATGGGACTCACAAAATTAAGTATGAAAAAAATAAAATAAAAAAATTAATGATATAGAGATGAGCCATTACCGTGGCATAGACCATTCATCATAAATATTTGAATCTTCACAAAATATGTGCTTATGTTCGGACTAGCTTATGAATCTTCCCAAAATGTGAGTTCCTATTTTGAAATGCTGCTTCCTCCTTGTGCATGTGGCCATGTTTCTAGCCTGGTTCAGATTATGTTTCAATTGGAACACCATATGGCAATTGATATCTTTATTAGAGACTTTATAAAACTGTTTAATTTTTAAAATAACTAAATAATCTTTTGACAAAAATAGTCAATCTATTGTATTATAGTAGCCTCCTGGCTCCAACAATTGGTGGGAAGAATTTTCATATAGACTAATATTAACAACATAGAATCAGTCACAAAATATGCAATAATTGGGTAAGATTCATTTTGAATGTTGTCCCCTCCATAATTGAGTTTAATCCTAGATTTTCATTGTATGTTTTGTAAACCATTCTATTGTCAGAATAATGACAAAGACGAGAATCCCATTAGGGTGTTTATCATGCAATAGTCATTGCCGGAAAAGAAAGAGTATAATTAGAATGGTTGAAGTGAAGTCGTCAGCTCCATTAGCCTTTCCTATGCCTCTTGAAAAAGGTCATAACCATTGCCAATGGTTGTCACAACTGCTAGGTTTCGAATTCTAAACCCAAGCTAACTCTTTTCCTGGACAACTTCTTCCTATGGGAAGGTTTTCTCACTTGTCAATGGAGACAATTCGATGTATGCGGCGGCACCACATTATGGTTTGATCACTCTACATTTTTTTTTTATTAATTTTTATTGGCAAAAGAAATCTATATTGATGGAAACATACGAAGTATGATAAAGTACATCAATAGAGAGGAGCTTGGAGCTAGCTAAAGCTCCAAGCTCCAGTTGGTGAGAAACCAATGAAACAAAGCAAAATCAACAAAGCCAACCAACAAAACAACAACCACTGATGAGCAGAACAGAGCAACATAACAGTTTCTTCTTACACCATAATGCTGAGAGAACCATGAGCAACCAGCTTCTTAGCTCCCAGCAGCAGACTACCAACAAATTAATTCAACAGATTAGATCAGCAACTAATAAATTAGTTCACCTCCCATTTAATAACATTATAGCTAGGTGATGAAACTTGAGTCGGACATGTTCACCTTGGTACTAGTATTTAGCCTCATACCAATTTCCATATGTGGCTTTACCTCTCAGATTGATATTTGATTATGACTGGCCATACATGTGCACACTTTTGTTACTAATCTAACCACATTCATACGAATGTGTTCTCCTATTGACAACTGTGGGGACATATTTTTTGGAATGACAACACGTGGCCGAGGTGGCACTGAAGTGCTAGTCGAGGTGCCACGTGTCCTGGTCATGACGCCAAGATAATCTCGGCTAGGCCGAGGTTATCTGCGGAGATACCGGAATCCGGGATAAGTGGATAAGGGACAAGAGTCCTAGAATGAGAGAGGACTTCAGTTTGGATAAAGATAAGACTCTTAGAGAGTTTATCCCAGTCCTACTGGGAGTCCAAGATTAGCAGTAATCCTAAGTCTATTGAAGCTAGGCTTCTATTGGGATTAGGTAAGTGTTGACTATAAAAGAGAGGCACCCTCATTAGTCTAAGGTATATTTTTACCTTCTGAATAGTGAGTTAAGCATTTTTGCTATCTTTGAGAGATAATTGACTTGATCGTCGGAGTGCCCCCGGGTGGATGAACTACCGCCGGAGTTTCTTCTTTTTGTGACAGGTTGTTCGGGCTACATCTATTCTTCCAGTGTTCTTCAGCTGAGTGCTTGATTGGCAGTGTGGTCGGAAATTGACACACAATTTGGCGTCGTCTGTGGAAAAAAAAGGAGAATAGATGGCCAACGACGGACAAAAGAGAAGGTTGGAGACGACATCCCTACTGGGAGTGGGAAACATATTGATCCTAATGTAGAGGAGGATAATTGCAACGAGGAAACTCAAGATCAGAATAACAGAGAGAAAGACGCTGGCCAGGAGGGCGGCGTACCGAAGAAATCATCCTGAAGCGGATATTATAACGAGGACGACCTCCAGGTATGGAAAGATAGATGTCTGCGGATGGACGACGAGATGAAAGGAATGACAGACAAATTGGCGGACCTGCAAATGGTCGTCAATTTCATGATGCAGAACAACGTCATGCAGCCACCATTCCCGTTACAAGATACGTCGATTCCAGCGGCCAAGAAAGACGCCCGAAAAGAGGGGCAGAAAACGGTTCATGTAGTCCCTCAACACGACAGAACCAAGGGACATTCTCACCGGCCTTCACGGGAGGTCGGGAATGGAGAATCAATGAGAAGAGAATCCCAGAAAACACGATCTCAGCCGAAGTGGGCAGATCTCGGATTCTAGATCTCGGGTCCCAGATCCTAGAAGACATGATCTCGGCCTAGGTGATTAGGTCCGAGAAAACGAGAGCTCAGCCTGAGTGAGCAGATCCAAGATTCCAGAAGACACGATCTCGGCCTAGATAATTAGGTACAAGAAGACAAGAGCTCAGCCCAAGTGAGCAGATCCCGGAAGACAAGATCTCGGCCTAGGTGATTAGGTTCGAGAAGACAAGAGCTCAGCCTAAGTGAGTAGATCCTAGGTTTCGGATCCCAGATCCTAGAAGACAAGATCTCGGCCTAGATGATTAGGTCTAAGAAAAAAAGAGCTCAGCCTAAGTAAGCAAATCTCAGATCCTTGAAGATAAAAAGGAAGCACACAAGTTCAGACTGAAGTCGGCTAGGTTTTGCCTGTCGGCAGAAGGCCATCTATACAGAAGGGTTTTAATTGGACCTCTATTACGATGTGTACATTATTCCCAAGTTAAAGACTTTTTATATAAGGTCCACAACGGAGTATGTAGAAGCTATGCAGGGAGCAGATCCCTTGCCCATAGAGCAATATCGCAGGGATTCTTTTGGCCTTACATGCAAAAGGAAGTTGAAGCCTATGTAAAAAAGCGTGAAAATGTTGTTGAAATCCACCTGCAACGTGCGAGAGAACAACAATTCGGCTGGGGGCATACCAGTAACAACTTGGTAGGGCTTACAACAAGAAGGTCAGCCCAAGAGAGTTCAAGAGTCAAACACTGACTTGAACTCAGTACATGCCAGTCAGATGAACAAAGAGACCAAGGTTGGTAACCTTGGCTAGTCTTTGTTTGAATATGACCTCGGCAACAAGTTCAAAAGCCACATGCTTAATGAGAACCCAAGTGCAACTTAAGTTCACATTAGGGGGTAGAGGGCTGGAGAATGATGCTTAGGAGCTGGAATTTACAAGCTAAGATTAGTTTAACACTTGTTGAAATTTAAATTTACAAGTTGAAGTTAAACCGAGGTCGTGTTTAACACTTGTTGAAATTTAAATTTACAAGTTGAAGTTAAACTGAGGTCATGTTTAACACTTGTTGAAATTTAAATTTACAAGTTGAAGTTAAACCGAGGACGTGTTTAACACTTGTTGAAATTTAAATTTACAAGTTGAAGTTAAACCGGGGACGTGTTTAACACTTGTTGAAATTTAAATTTACAAGTAAAAGTTAAACCGATGTCGTGTTTAACACTTGTTGAAATTTAAATTTACAAGTAGAAGTTAAATCGATGACGTGTTTAACACTTGTTGAAATTTAAATTTACAAGTTGAAGTTAAACCGATGACGTGTTTAACACTTGTTGAAATTTAAATTTACAAGTTGAAGTTAATCCGAGGTCATGTTTAACACTTGTTGAAAATTATAAAAAATTTACAAGTTGAAGTTAAACCAATGCCATGTTTAAAACTTGTTGAAATTTTATGAAAAAATTACAAGTTGAAGTGAATCCGAGGTTATGATTAAAGGAAGATTGGTTTTAACACTTATTGAAATTTTTAAGAAAAATTTACAAGTTTAAGCCAAGGTTGTATTGAAAGAAGTACCTATGTACTTACCGAAATAAACCGTTAGTGGGTTTTAACCGAGGTATTCCACCCCGAGGAGGCTGCACAGTTAAGGTATATGTTGAAGACATGAAAATTATTCTAAGTATGGAATCATACAAGATAGTAAGAAAAAAGACAAACATTCAAAACACAAGAAAAGAGAAACGGCTCGCCGAAGCGAGGCCGAGGTAACACTGAATACAGAAAGCAAGAGACAGAATTAAGGGCTACACAGGCAGTCACAACTGTATTCCGAATCTTGGTTTACAAAGTCTTGAAGAAAATTCGAAATCAGCCCTATTACAGAGCATCGGCAAGGATGCCGGGCGAATTTATGGGAAGAAGCCTTGGCAAGCACTGTGCTTACTACAACGAAACTGGGCATCTGACTCAGGGTTACAGAGCCATGAAGGCACATCTGGAAGACCTGGTAAGACAAGGTCATTTAAGGGACCTAGTAGACGAGGCCAGGACAAGGGAAGAACAAGCAAGACTGCCTCAGGCTCCGGCAGCACCACCTCTCCCAACACCTCAACCGCAGGTAGGCGGACCTTGAGTGATCAATGTGACTCACTCAAAGGACAATGAGAACGAGATACATGGGGAGACGCAAAAGGTAAAGCACTTGCAGCATGTGTACCAGGTCCGACAGAAAAGACCTAGGGCAGACGAGTGCCAAGGACTAGTGGTGTCTTTTACTAAAGATGACTTAGAGATGGTGCAATATCCACACAACGATGCCTTGGTACCAAGTGAAACGCATCTTAATTGATCAGGACAGCTCTTGTGATGTTATGTATGTCAGGTGTTACAAGGAGCTGGGCCTTCACCAGGATGATCTGGAGCAGTCCAATGGCCCAATGGTTGGGTTCAATGGAATGCCAACATGGCCCCTAAAAACAGCAGAGATTGAGGATGAAGACATGGAAGTCTTGGAGGACGTCGGCAAAGAGCCAGCCGAGAAGAGTGAGGAAGCCCTAAAGAAAATCCTTGTCCAGCAGGGGGATGAAGAGCGCTTCTTTCTTCTCGGCTCGAGGCTTGGCCGAGGAAAAGGAAAAAGAGCTAGACGCCGTACGAGATGTCTAGCATTGACCCCGAGGTCACTTGCCAGAGACTAGATGTGGACAGGTCGGCCAAACCTGTCATCCAACGAGCAAGGAGGCCTACGCTGATGCATATCGAGGCAATAGAAGAGGAAGTGGGCAAACTTCTGGAGACTAGAGCCATTCGAGAGGTAAACCACTTGACGTAGTTGTCAGACACTGTCGTCGTGAAGAAAAAGAATGGGAAGTGGAGGGTCTGTGTGGACTTCACTAGCCTGAACAAGGCTTGTCCCAAAGACAGTTTCCCATTTCCCAAGATTGACCAATTGGTGGATGCCACTTCAGGGCATGGAAGGATGAGCTTCCTGGATGCTTATAGGGGGTTCCATCAGATAGCTATGTACCCCCTAGATGAAGAGAAGACTGCATTTATCACCCCAAAAGGGTTGTATGGCTACAGAGTGATGCCTTTTGGGTTGAAAAATGCAGGAGCAACTTACTAGAGACTAGTAACCAAGATGTTCAGACATCTAATCGGCAAAATAGTAGAGGTATACATAGATGACATGGTCGTGAAGACCAAAGAACCTAAGGATCATCTGGAAGACTTGAGGGCAGTTTTTGACATTCTTAGAACATAACAGCTCCGACTCAATGCATCGAAGTGCGCATTTGGAGTTGGGTCTGGTAAGTTCTTAGGATACTTGGTCACCAGAAGGGGCATTGAGGCTAGCCTAGATCAGATCAAGGCCATCTTAGAATTGAAGAGCCCAACATCGGCAAAGCAAGTGCAGATGTTAACTGGAAGGGCTGCAGCCCTGAATAGATTCATAAGCAGAAACTCTAACAAGTGTAAACCCTTCTTCAGCTGAGTGAAGAAAGCCACAGAGTTCTTATGGACAGAAGAGTGCGAAATCGCCTTGGCCGACTTGAAGAAGTATTTAACCACAGCTCTAGTGCTCTCAAATCCAGTGCCTGGAGAGGAGTTGTTCTTATACTTGGCGGTGTCAGATGGTGGCAATGAGCAAAGAAGTGCAGTAAAAGCCTCGCCGGAGGGGGAGAGTGAAACTGGTTGCAGAAAGCTTAGCAAAAGCAGCAATGGAGGATTTGAAAGAAAAAGTTTGAGCAAAAATGGTTGAAATACTATGCATGACAGCTCATACACGTGTTGAAACTCTTGGAGTTCTTGGTTTAATGGAGAAGGACCTCGGCAAGGAGGACGATCTCGGCTAAGAAACCTGAACAAACTTGGTTATTGGTTTCAGAGCATTTGATGAAAATGGATTACAGGTCTTGGTCATTTAGAGCCGACGAATGATGACCTCGGTGATGAAGGATAAAGCGAGCTTAGCCGATGTCACGACCCAAACCCGCCCCTATAAGTTTAGCATCGTAACCGGCCAGTAATCCTTGGACTACCAAAGGCCTCTGAACAGATTAACAAGATTAAGGGGCTAGCGGAAGCAAATACATAAATATAGTTGTCCAATGAGCTGTGCTGACTTATATGAACAGAATATTTAAAACTTTATATAAGTATGCAATAGTCATTCATACATTATACCCACACACATTAAAGTATCTTAAGTACAGCCAACAAAACTACCAAGTCTTATATGTACAGAAACAACGGAACTTAAACACAGGACTCTTCGGGAACCTCCACGTGAGGCACAATGGTTGGCTGACAACAGAACACAGATCCGAACAAAAGCCTTCATGCTCGAACTCCAGAATGCCCACTTACATATATATATATACACACAGTGAGCTAAAGCCCAGTGAATAACATTAAGGTAAAGGGGTTAGTGAATGAAATCCAAATATATCATAAGCAGAAAATAGACCAGAGCATAATCATTCTCATATCAAAACATAATAATGGTACATCCCATAGAACACATAACAGAACGTCTTCCGACTAGAGTAAGCGGTTCCGGATACCGATTAAACACATATCACCACAATGAAGTGGCTAACGAGATCTCGTAAACTTGTATGTCATGGACCCGCATTTTCATGTCGTCCCCCATGACTTGGGACTATCTATGGATGCCATAATAGATTTCAAACTTGGGATGTTCGTTCACATAAACAGATATCATATCAGAAATCATAACTTATCATATTTCATTTGGAACATAATTCATATGAGCGTATCTTTACGATAACGTTACTCACAGTGGTTCCAGCAAACGGTTAATCAATCTTCAAACGTTGACCTACAAACACAAAGGTACATAACACAATACATCTCACATTACACATTCACATGGCTAACACAGCTTAACTTTCTTATTACATAGGTTTCTTGCTTAACACATTAGTAAACTCTTAACTTAGTACATTCATTCCTTAGTGTGTTTCTAATCCATAACCTCATTACTATGGCTTAATTAAGGCTTAGGAATGCCTAAGATGCAATGAGGATGCCAAAACATGTCTTGGAACACTTAGACAAAATTTCTGAAAATAAGGTCTACGCTCGAGCGTAGCTTTCCTTACTCGAGCGGACATGAAGACAATGAAGCTTCGCTCAAGCGTGAATTTTCTCGCTTGAGTGTACTGTAAACTCATGAAAAAGTGCTGGATGCATGATTTTCACGCTCGACGGGCGCTCGACCAACACACGAGCGTGAGACTTAGACCCTCGCTTGAGCGTGAATTCCCTCGCTCGAGCGGACTGCAAAACACAAGAACTTCTGGGTATACACGCCTATAGGCGTTACGTCATCAATTACAAAAACAACGAAATATATAAAAGGGATTAACCTTTTTTACAACACATTGTCATTTTGCTTGCATTTAAAAGGCCCTATGGCCAACAATTAACAGATTTTTAGTCTTGAGCAACTCTTCACTCCATACTTGAAAAATGATTAGCAACGTGAAATGAATACAAAAGTCTAGTAGGAATCCCAATAATCCTAAACAACAGTAACATATAGATAGCTATGATCATGAATGCTCCTCGTATATATATAAGAAATGTGACATTTCATACTTCAAAATAAACTTACATAAATACAATTTTCCAAAAGATCTCTTTTAACATAACAAGAAACAAAGACCAGTTCTTATCTTTCAAAACTTTTCATTTGTGTTTAAAGAAATCTCAACTATTCATCACATTACTACGATCTCCTAAAATCGATCTAAACAATATACTCGTCCTACATTCCAATTCATTACGGCTACAAGGACAATTACTATATATTATGGCCTTAAGCACAAGTGTAAAATGAACATTTACAAATGCATGTATATATAAACAACAATATACGCGTCAACACGCATTACTATATTTTACCGGTCACAAGCACGGAAAGTCAATAATGCATTCATTCTCATTACAACACAAGTATGAAGATACATTGCGCGTAATTAACACATAGCGGACCTCGGCTTCATCAAGCCTTAACCACCATAACCCACTTTACCAAGTGCGAGCCAGAGGGAGAGAATCCCATTTCAAAGCACCAAACTTTACCGGTCCTCGAGCCAGAGGGGAGATGAACCCGTTCACACTTTACCGGGTGCGAACTGGAGGGGAGAGGAACCCATGTTAAAGCGCCAAACTTTACCGGGCGCAAATCCTGAGGGGAGAGGAACCCATATCAATGCACATTTTCATTCAACTAAACAATTGGCACATTATTCCAAGTTTCACATATTATTCAACAACGTCAATGCCATTCTCTACTGATGGCCAATGACACAGCCTCATAAACAACAGGTACCAAGTCCATGAATTCAATTTCATCCTCTTGATTTAGATTTTATCAACATTTATATGTTACATAACTTTCATCTTTCAACTCCGATTAATTCAACTTCCAATTCACGCTATTTTCAAAACTCATAATTAAAGTCTCTTCCATCACTACCATCCCATCTTTATGATTCAATTCAAAATATTCAAATTTGGTTTAACTAGTAGTAATTCATCACGAATACAATTATTCACTTGTTTTAAAGAAAAAACATCATCAGCTCCTCTTACTTCTCATTTCACAAAAGTATATAAATGTTTTTATTGATTTCCAAAATTTATTTTCCATTCTCTCCAAACTCTCAATACCCACAACAAATCATTACATCTTTCTCATTAATTATCAAAACTCAACTAGTAATTTATTTTCATAATCCAACACATATGTAACACAAATTAATCCCATATCTTAAACAAATAAATAACCAAAGGATTTGGGACTTTTCATCACAACCCTCATAAACGAGATTGACCAATCTACAAATCTTTCAATACACATAACATTTACCAATACGCCTTTTATTCTTCGAAATTCTGATTTTTTGACAATTATTACAACTTAACAATTATAAAACCATAAATAACAATTAACATAAATTAAATTTATGATGACTTTCTTTATAGCCTTTGTAACGCCCCGAATAAATAACAATATCTAAATAAACAAAATGAAGCCCTTGGCTCTAAGTCCTCCTAAGTTATGTCGTTGGTGGAGGCATATCATCAGTACCTGAAAGTTATTTTCCACATACGGTGAGCCAAAATCCAGTAAAAATATTTTAACGCAATATATGAATCTTAACAAAGTCATAAGGTGAATGCACATGCATGCCACTTGTCAAACATTCCTCATTTCCATCTCAAAACTATGCAATGCCAGATTATAAATCAATTCATGAAAATAATCCTTTTATAATAGAAAATAGGGCAGTAGGCTGTACACGCACTACCAAAGCCATTTTACCGATACTAACCGAAAGGATCGATACCTAACCGCGCGGGTTTTTGGACTTTCACTAAGGATACACAGGCCAACATCATAACCACAACCACACACCCTAACCAGATTCACCAAGGTAATCACCACTTTTTCTCAAAACAAAACCTTTTCAATGTTTAAGTATGCCACAATGCTTAATGTAAGATATATTAATGATTAGTTTTAATTCACCTAATCCTCATGTAATTTTTACAACAATCAAAACTATTCTTCACCGATAGCCCAAAACAAATATTTCTATATAACAGATAATTTTCAACAAAAGATATAATTCCATCATTTTAAAATGGGAGTAATATTACATACGGTGGTGCTACATGCACCAATTAGTATACACACTAGTGTACCAACTAGTGTTATGATATCATTAATGACCCTATTTATTATACAAATTACAAATACCCAAAACCTTTAAAATTATGCCACATCACTAGTTAGTACACTAATGTGTATACTAATTAGTGCATATAGCATTATTCTATTACATATCCAACTCCACCATTATCATCTTCATAAACATTGTTCCATTTTATTTCACAATCCAAATATCTAGAATTTTAGAACAAAACCCCCATTCCTTACAAAACCAATTTTAAGCAAGGAAATCCACCATTTTAACACATCTCAACCATAAACACATCCCACAACCTTTCTCAAGAACCTATTTAGAAAACCACTCTTTTCAATTCAAAATTAAACCTTAGGTTTAATGAAAAATCCTCAAATCACTAACTTCTATAAATAGATAAATAACTAACGTAAAAATCATACCAAAGGTTAAAGAAATCCCTATCTCAAAGTAGAAGACAAGAGAAAGCAAAGGCAGAAAGCTTGACAAAGCCGAAAACAATAGCTCATTCGATTAAAACGAAGCCTTTGACGTGCTCTACCATTTTCTCCAAAAGGCAAAGGTGAGGAAATCAATGGATTAGGGATATTTGGAGCTTAAATGCAAGAACTAGAGAGAGAGAGTGAAGATTTAGGGTTTTTGAAATGTTTGGAGAGAGAGTGAGATGAAAAAGTGACTCAAAATACTATCCAAAAATTATTTTTTCAAAATACACCATAACCCCACTGTACACAAGGTTCCAAAACACTAAGTAGCTTTAACCTTTGTTCCTATCAAAAGAGCTAAAAAACTCACCTCTTTTTTTTTTTTTTTTTTTTTTTTTTTTTTTAAGCTAAAACCTGCAAATTAGTATAAATAAATATACAAAAAAAGATGTGACAAACTAAATTGCAATAAAATAAAAGGAGATTTAGGACCTTCCAGAAAGAAAATAAATGTATAGAATAAAAGAAAGCGTAATAAAGTAAATGTTAGTAGTCAAAGGTTAATAGTCAGTCGTCTTTATTTGTCCTCAAAGTTATATGCGTAGCAGATGTAATTAATTCACAAGTGTCTAACAAAAGTAAATAGTCTATGAGTTATATGTTCAGTATGGATATTTGCTTTCTGTGTCACGGTATCAAAATTGTCTTTTTTTCTTAGTTTTTGTTTATTTATTTTTTAAAATTTATCTGCAGGAAAAAAAAAATTAAACTCAATTTTTTTTATTTTGTTTTATAAATAAATATCTAAATTAAATAGTTCTATTTTTAGTCCCCAACAACGGCGCCAAAAATTGATGTTGTTTGCACACCAAAATATTTTATTTAAAACCTAGTAATAACTACTACTTGAGAGTATGGTGGTGTATAGCGGTTAAGATTAGGTGTCGATCCTTAGGAACTAATCGAGTTGTGTTGATTAAAAAATAATGATTAAAGTAATTTAAGAAGATTGGTTTTGAAAATATAAAACTAAAATTAATAAAACATAAAATAAATAAAATAAAATAAGAAATATGTGAGGGTTTTGAATCCACTATTAACCTTATAATCAGGGGTTATTAAATTAGTTTTCAGAAAATCATTAATTTGGATAATATGATGTAAGTTGATCAGAAATACATCGTCAAGAAGATTTGTATATTAAAATCCGAAAATCACTAATCATCTTTGCTTAGTACGGATCGTCACCATTAAACTACACTAAACTACAGTTGATGCACTACCTATCTTCCTAAGTATGGCTTATCTAACAATTATACACAGTAGGGAAAACAATTGTATAACGTGATTTGAATAAAACATTTATTATACAAAAAGATCTAAAAGACATACAATTCATTCAAATAAAATCAAAACTAAAAATACTAAATATAATAAAACTGCAATTAGTTGGTTAGGATTTCATCTCTATAGTAAGATAAAAAAAAATTAATTCCTAACACTTGTATCACACTCTAATATTTATAAACTAAACACTCCCACCTTGGCCGAAGAGCTCTCCCCCAAGCCCTCTTCTTCATTCCTCTTGGCCGAACTTGCTGCCTTTCATAGGCAAAAGAAAAGCCTGCAAAGCAAATAAATGAATTAATAATTAATATAATATATATATATACATTAGCTAGTGGTTTGGTGGGTGCTGATGTTGAAGATAAAAAGTGAAGAAAAAGTTCATAAAAAGAGATGAAAAAGTGGAGAGGATGAGTGGGATGGTTGGAATGAATTGGAATGGTGGAGTAATGACGATGTTGACCATGATGGTTTCTTACTTTAATCTTCCTAACTTGATCAACGTAGAGCAAAAAAAAAAAAAAAAAAATCGTCAATCGAAAAGTCATCAAAACCGAGCACCATCTTTCTTTTCTTTTCTTTTTATTTTTTTTTATTTAATATATTAATATAAAATATCTAAAATATTTTATTTACAACTTAAATGCAATACTAAAAATATGTACAAACTTATAAAATCATACAAAATTATAAAATAATATAAATAAATAGACTAATAAAGTGTATATTAGAATGTCAAATATCTAACATTTAAGTACCAATCATGTTGTTTCGTTTTCACAAGCCGAGGGTTTTATATTTATGGGTCTGATAACCATTTGTTTGTAACCGAGCCTAAATCTTGAAAATTGTAGTTGTAGGGCAGTAAATTGTGTTTTAAATTTCTATATATTAACCGTCTCACGTGCTGTAAATTCATACCTTAGAAAATATTGAATTTGTAATAGCATGTGGGTTATTTTGTAAATCTCTGGCATATTATGAATACAAGTATAGAGATTTAACGAGCATACAAATGATGGGAACTTATGATTACCAAATTGTTATAGAACATAATTAATGAGAATTGATACGCAATGTAACAGCTGTTTTGGGTGATTGCTCGAGTGATCATTTGGTTGTTTGAGCAGAGATTTGCAGTTCCCAATATCTTGCAGGTTTGTAGCGAGACCGCTCGAGCGAATGAATGGTCGCTTGAGCGTAAAATGTGAGCTCTCAGTATTTTCACTTTAGCTCTACAAAACTTCTGAGACTTTGCGTTCACCACTCGAGCTGTGGAAAGTTCGCCTGAGCGGCCTCTTTGTATTTTGGCACTTCGCTCGAGCGATGGAAAGTTCGCTCGAGTTGTCTGGTCAAGGGAGCAGGGTTATATTGCGATCCAAACACTTTTCTAAGTTATTTTTCTCACACTTCTTCTCTTTCTAACAACTTTCTTTCCAAAACCCTAGCTAGAACACCCTAGATTTCATCTAGTAGGAGGAAGAATCGATAATCGATCTCTGGGCCTTCATTAAAGTTGTTATCCTTGTCAAGAGCTAGGTTTTGAACCGATTAGATCGTGGTATTTTGAAAACTCATTGCGTGGACCTTCATATCTCTTCATGCAACCTTGAGGTAGGAATACCTTTACCCTTGTACATTTATATTTTGCGTAAATGTGAGTGAATCTTAAGGTGTGTTGAACTATTGAGATGGATGTGGTATATATACATATGCGTATATATATATGGGCTTTGTGTTGATGAAGTGTTTGTGTGAAATTGATGGTGGATTGTCGAATCAATTATGAAATAATGAGTAAATATACTTGAATCAAGGAAAATAAATAGTTGAAAGAAAAAGCCCCAAATTTTCATCTGTAACCCTGAGGGTTGTTTTCGATTTTGACTTAATGGTTAATAGATAAGTAAAATTGGGGAGTCATTGTGATTATTTGTGTTGTGTTTAAAATGTTAATGTTTTGAAATGTGTTTGAGGTGCCCACTTGCTTGGTTCTCGTGAAGGCGGCAAATGTGGGGATGTTGTGAGATGTCCACTAGTCGGTTTGTGTGAGGACGACGAAAGTGGAAGGTTTGTGGTGTCCACTAGCGATCCATGTGAGGATTGAAAAATGTAGAGATTAAATGGTGAATTGTGTGTAGTGTAATAATTTTGAACCAATGGAAATTCATGGGCATTAATCATGCATATTTAAACCAAATGTTTATAAATTTTGTTAAAGTTATTATCTATTGGACAATTACTCATTCATATTTACTAACATTTCAGGAAATGAAGAGCCCCACAGCCATCAATAAAGAAGAAGAAAATGACTACCTCTTTTCAAAAATCTAAATTTTTGTGAACTTGAAGTTGTAATGTAATTGTGGAACTCCTTTTCTACTTTTATTTTGAATTTTGTGTTTTTGTATTAAATGTCACAATGTAAATAGTAACTTAAGGTGTGTTGAACTATTGAGATGGATGTGGTATATATACATATGTGTATATATATATACGCTTTGTGTCGATGAAGTGTTTGTGTGAAATTGATGGTGGATTGTGGAATCAATTATGAAATAATGAGTAAATATACTTGAATCAAGGAAAATAAATAGTTGAAAGGAAAAGCCCCAAATTTTCATATGTAACCCTAAGGGTTGTTTTTATTTTGACTTAACGGTTAATGGATAAGTAAAATTGGGGAGTCCTTGTGATTATTTGTGTTGTGCTTAAAATGTTAATATTTTGGAATGTATTTGAGGTGCCCACTTGCCCGGTTCACGTGAGGGCGACGAATGTGGGGATGTTGTGAGGTGTCCACTGGCTGATTCTTGCGAGGACGAAGAAAGTGGAAGGTTTGAGGTGTCCACTAGTTATCCGTGTAAGGACGGAAAAATGTGGAGATTGAATGTTGAAGTGTGTGTTGTGTAATAATTTCTAAACCAATGGAAATTCATGGGCATTAATAAAGGTCATGCATATTTAAACCGAATGTTTATAACTTTTGTTAAAGTTATTCTCTATTGGACAATTGCTCATTCATATTTACTAACATTTCAGGAAATGAAGAGCCCTACAGCCATCAATAAAGAAGAAGAAAATGACTACCTCTTTTCAAAAATCTAAATTTTTGTGAACTTGAAGTTGTAATGTAATTGTGGAACTCATTTTCTACTTTTATTTTGAATTTTGTATTTTTGTATTAAATGTCACAATGTAATTAGTAACTTCGAGGACAATGTAATTGTTTTGTAATCTTCTCTAGCTCACTGAATCGAGATAAGTATTTTGTAATTTTCTAAACAAAATCTGTTGTTCAATGAGAAAGAGAAACATTTGCATGAGATTGTGTCATGTGTTTATGTGGAGAATGTTCTTTTAATTGTTTATTGGAAATTAAATGTGTGGGGTGTTACATGCGTTGATTAGTTAATCTTGATTATCAAATGTTAATTATTTGGGGATGTTACGTGTTAATTAATCGGCAACACAGGTTCGAGTAAGGAAATTTGATACGCTTTGAAGGAGGAAAAAAAAAAAAAGAGCTGACCTTGGCTATGAATGATATCTTCAGCTCTAGAATCAAAAATCCCTAATTATAGAAGAGAGGCCCTTGGCCGACGAAGAAGAAGAAGAGCATAGAAGAGAGGCCCTTGGCCACCGAAGAAGAAGAAGAAGAAGAAGAATTGCGAAACAAGAATTCAATTATATGCAAATAAATTTAATTTACCAAAAAGGTAAATCAAAGAGGTCCTCTTCATTTGAGAAACTTGTTTTTTGTCCACTATGAGAGAGAATGTGTGTGATCGACGGGGCTTTTCATTAAGTTTTTGTCTTAACTTTTAGGGTTTTGGGAGATAATGATTTTTAGGGGTATGGAGGTGTACATTTTAGCAGGTGTGAAATTTTCGCAAGAATAATTTTGATATAATTTTGGGAGAAGAAATAAATTTTAAGAATTTTAAAATTTATAAATAAAGGTCTAAAGAAATAGAATTCCAAAATAATAAATAAGAAGCTAATAACATCACTCTTATTTTTTTTACACACATTAGGATTTACTCTTTCATAGATAAAGGGGAAAGAAAATAAGAACACCCACAATGCCCCCATATGTTTACTGAATTCATAACCTCTATTATAAGAATTGAAGAAGATACCAAAATCACACAAGGATTATTCCTCAAAATGGATGGATATGATCAAATGAAATAATAATTTAGGGGTTAAACGTGGATGGCATAATTTACATCTGCTGTGGTTATTTAGTATAATTTATTTGTGCTAGTAATAATGTTTTGGTAAATTATAAATATATTATTTGAGATTTGCTTAAAATACAGATTGGTTCGTGATTCTACATCTCACCCTCTCAAGTTTCTAATTAAATAACAAATGTTCTATTTTATTAATAAATTATTAAATTAATTAATTATTTTTAATGATACCATAAATATATTTAAATTAATAATTCATATAATTTTATTATTGCATAAGAAAATATTTAATAATTTTATTTTTCTATAAATTTTGTTAAATTAAATTTTTTTGAGAAAATGGGGTAAATGCAATTCCAAACCTATAGGGGTGATTCTGTATTTTTTTATTCTAGAAATCTGTACAAGATTTTTTAATAAGTTGATTTTAAATAAGGTTATTTTTAAAAGCTAGTGAGAATTACTTTTAGGGGTTGTTTGGAGTGATTGCTTTAGATTTTTTTTTTATCATTCTATCTTAATTGAATCATATCACTTTTTTATTATATTATAAAATTTCTCATAAAAAATAAGAAAATATATTTATTTAAATTATTCCAACCAACCACTTTAAGGCCAAGTTTGGCATGATTGAAATAATACAAAAAGTCAAAAAGTTACTATTCTATTTAAATCACATCATCTTATTTAAGTCACATCACCTCTCTAACGCATCATTTCAAACCCAACTCATATTTCATAAAAAATAAAAAAATACACTTATTTAATCTTCCCAAATTAAGCCTAAATTTGAATGGTCAGCTTTTAACAAGTTCACCAAACAACACAAATATATTGCACCGATTGATTAACTAATAAGATTTCAGAATAAATAAATAAATAAAAGAGGTCTTTTTTTAATATTATTTTCGAATGCGACTAAGGGAGGTCCAACTGATCATCTCTACGTTGACCAGCTTGGGACATTGGTGACTTGGGACATTGGTGATTAGTTTCCTCTCTCTCTCTCACTCAAACCAGTGTGACTGCTGAAATTTGCTTGGGTGAAGGCTCTATACCTGCGGTGAAATTTGCTTCTAGTGTGTACGCTTTTTCAGATCTCCCTCTTCATATTCCAGACCAAGCAAGGTAACTCAACTTGAAAACATAGCTTTCATTTACTTTCTCACCTCCATTTCCCTTTTATTCCGGCTGTACTGTTTTGCTTTCATTCTTGCCGTCTCCTTTTGATTCTTGTACTCCCTTTGCTTCTTTGTTTTCATTCTTGTTGTTTTTTTGGCCTTTTCATCTTGTGTTTCCCTTAAATTTCTTAAGGAAAAAAAAAAAGCCCAGAAAAAAGCCCTTTTGATTCTTGTACTGTCTTTTGCTTCTTTGCTTTCAGTCTTGCTGTCTTTTTTTGGTTCTTGTACTATCTTTGCTTTCGTTCTTCTTGTTTTTTTTGGGCTTTTTCATCTTGTATTTCCTTATAATTTCTTAAGAAAAAAGCCCAAAAATTAAAAAGAGAAAAAAGTGAGAAATGGCTGAAGGAGTTGGTTTCTCCTTTTTGGGGAAAGCTCTGGGGGGAATTGGAGAGTACTTGGTTGCTCCGATCGGCAGACAGTTTGGTTATCTGTTTTGCTTCAACACCAACATTCAAAATCTTGAGACTCAATTGGACAGCCTAAAAGTGACAAGAGAAGGGGTTCAACTAGGGGTGGATGAAACACGCAACAATGTCAGAACCGTTGGACCTCATCTTCAGGCATGGCTGACTAAAGCAAATGACAACACAGCAGAGGCAGAGACAATTATTAACGACAAGGCCCAAGTTCAAAAGGGGTGTTTCAATGGGTGGTGTCCAAATCTCAAGTTGCGTTACTCACTGGGCAGGAAAGCTGTGAAGAAGACTCAGGAACTTGCTCTTCTCCATGCTGAGGGTAGCAACTACATTCAGTCGTCCTACAATCCACCACCACCAAGCATAGAACATATACCTACAACAACAGAATTCCAGGGGTTTGATTCTCGAATTCTGGTCGTGAATGAGATCATTGAGGCGTTGAAAGATGATGGGATCCACTTGATTGGGATATGTGGGATGGGTGGAATAGGCAAGACAACAATGGCAAAAGAAGTTGCAAACAGAACCAAAAATCTCTTCAATGAATTTCCAATGGCAGTTGTCAGCCAAGAGCCAAACTTAAAACAGGTTCAAAGTTGTATTGCAGAAATGTTGGGTTTACAACTTCACATGGAGAACCCAATAGTACGATCAAGTCGGCTACGTGAGAGACTTCTACAGAAAGATAAGAAAATTCTAGTCATATTGGATGACATTTGGGAAGAATTTGATCTAAAGGAGTTGGGATTTCCTTTGGAAGGAGGCAGCAACAAGAGTTGTAAGATCCTTTTCACTTCACGAAATCAAAATCTATGGAAAGGAATACAAAATAAAAGGTATATCCAACTTCAAGTCCTTGTGGGTGAAGAACCATGGCATCTCTTTAGAGAGAAGGTAGGCGATTGTGCTAACGACTTTGATCTGCTACCACTAGCAAAACAGATTGTAAATGAATGTGGAGGTTTACCACTTGCTCTCGTAACTATCGGAAGGGCTCTTACAAACGAACACAACCAACGTCATTGGAATAATGCGCTTCAACAACTAAGAACCCCTTGTTCAAAAAGTTTGTCCTCCGAAGTGCCTGCAAAAGTGTATCAAGCTCTATATTTTAGTTACAATTTTCTACAAGATGAGAGAGCCAAGAAGCTGTTTATGCTCTGTTGCTTGTTTCCAGAAGACTATGAAATTCCTATTGAAGATTTGGTTAGATACGGAATCGGATTGCGGTGGTTTGAAGGCATCGACAAAGTGGATGAAGTAAGAGATCGAGTGAATGTCTTAGTTGATCAACTTAGAAGTTGTTATTTATTGTTGGATGGTGATCGCGAGTTGCTAATAAAAATGCACGATGTAGTGCGTGATGTCGCCATATCAATTGCAGCTAAAGATAACCATGCTTTTATGATAATCCATGGTGCCAAATTGAGAGAGTGGCCAAAGAAGCCGACATATGAGCTTAACACTTCCATTTCGGTGATGTCAGATGAAATTGTAGAGTTTCCAGGTGGATTGAGATGCTCAAAACTTGAGTTTTTACTAATAGAATGCCGGAATAGTTCACTAAAAATACCAAGCAATTTTTTTGAGGGCATGGGGGAACTCAAAGTTTTGGACCTGACAATCACGAGAGACATCTCGTTACTGCCGTCGTCACTGCAATTCTTGAGCAACCTTTTGACATTGCATCTTGATCGCTGCCAGAAGTTCGATAATATATCTGTAATTGGAAAGCTATTGAATCTGGAAATCCTCAGCATTCGTTACTCCAACATTGAGGAGTTACCTGAGGAAATAGGAGGATTGGTTCATTTAAAGTTGTTAGATCTGACAAGATGTCGTGAACTTAAAAGAATAGCACCTGGTGTCATATCAGCCCTAGTCCAATTACAAGAGTTGTACATGGGTGGCTGCGGAATCATTTGGGAACGAGAAGGCAAGCAAGGAGGAGAAATTGCGAGCTTGAGAGAGTTTGAATCCTTGTTCAATTTGAATACTTTAGAGATTAATATAGAAGATGCCGAGTGTTTGCCAAGAATCCCATTGTTTAGCAAATTGACAAAATACTCAATTTTGATAGGTCATTGTGCCAGCATCAGTTTCAATGAAGAATACATAACAAGGCTCCGAAAGCTTTTTAAGCTCAGACTTTGTGACACGTGTACTATCCCGTTAGAATGTGGTGGGATCAATTCGTTGTTAAGGAGTAGTGCAGTTGTACGGTTAACAGGGGAGGGTTCGGAGGATGCAGTGCAAGAGTTGTTTCGAGAGGGAGTTGAAGGACTCCAACACTTGAAGGACCTAGAAATTGATGATTGTGCTACACCAGAATGTTTTGTCAATACAATGGAATGGGTCCCGCGTACACCTAATGCTATTCCTCCTATTTTTCCTATCTTGGAGGAATTAAGGCTCTGTAATCTACCCGTTTTAAGAAAGATATGTCACTGCCAACTTCCAACCGGCTCTTTTGCAAAACTAAAACATCTCAACATCTGGAATTGTGATAGAATGGAAGAAGTTATTTGGAAGGAAAAAGGAGAAGATGATGCAACAAACAAGATGGAGTTTCCAGCGTTAGAATCCATGACTTTGTCCAATCTACCAATGCTCATTGGTTTTTGCAGAGGGATTGACGAGATTGAGTTCCCTCAATTGAAGGAATTGAGTCTTCGGAAACTACCACAACTCAAGTGGCTCTTCCTCAATAGCAGTAATCCGTTTTCAGAGTCAATGGAAAACCACAATGCTACCTTCCTATCTCTTTTCCCCCACAAGGTATGTCCACACGGATGCATCTAAAAAGTAAATATTTATGAAAAAATCTTTAAAAAAAATTAACTAAAGACAAAAAAAATACAAAAATATACCGGTTTTTTCTCATCTCTAGTGAATTTTTTAAAAATATTTCACAAATATTTACGTTTTAGATGCATTTAAAAATTTTAATTTTCTTACTAAATTTTCTTACCAAGGATGGATCTAGGGGTGTGGGTTGGGGGCGGTCGCACCCCAGAAGTTTTTAAAAATTACAGCAAATTATCAATAGGTCCTGATAATTAGAATTAATTCTCATCAAGTCCTATTTAAAATAAATCCTAATAAAATCGTTATTAAAAATAATTTTTTGTGACGATTTTTTACTTGTCGCTAAAATTTGACAATTAGTGACTTTTTTTTTACAGTTTTTATAAATTGCCGTTAAAATTTATAATTAGTGATGTTTTTCTGTGACGAATTTTTTAAACTGTAGCTGAAAGTTGAAAATTAGCTACTTTTTTTGTGACAAAATTTTCAAATTGTTGCTAAAAATTAACAATTAGTGACTTTTTTTTAAATAGTATTTGATAAAAAAATGTCATTAATTCTCACAGGATCTAGTGGACAATAAGTTCACCTATTAAGACTTACAAGTAAATCTCCCTAAAAATCATATATATTGTACTAGTAATTAGGATGATAATTATAAGTTGAATACTTCACATTTACAAAATTTCAATAGTTTGCACCATCCAAATTATTTACATTACAAAATTTTAAAAATAGTTTTAAATTGAGTTTTATCAAATATTGATTTATTCTATTTGTTATCTATATTATTTGTTATGTTTCAATTTGTTACTATTCATGGTCATGGATGGAAATTTATACGTGGCTTATTCTATTGTTAGTTTCTTTAGTTGAATGGCACAATCATTTGTTTCTCTTCTCTCTCTTTTTATTGTCAAGGATTAGTATTTTTATTTATTTATTTATTTATTTTTATCTCAATAACCAAATGAAAAAAAGGCAATCATATCTTATTTCATTCATTTAAACGTTTTGGTCGTAAAAATTATTGGTCATATATGGAGACTACAAGAGGAGGGACTGAGATAGAGTGATATTCCATAACCATTCCTACAAATGTTATAACTACCATTGACAAGAGTTTTATTTTCAGGTTGCATTACCTAGCTTGGAGGAGCTAGAACTCAAGGATCTTAACAATCTGGAAGGGCTGGAACACATTCCAATCTCAGTGGGTTCCTTTTCTAAACTTAAAAAAGTACATGTAGAACACTGTGGCAAATGGCTCTGTGTTTTTCCATCACAATTTCTTACGAGGCTGCGAAATCTTGAAGATCTAACTGTAGAAAATTGCAGTTTACTAGAGAAGGTGTTTGAATTGGAAATGAGGGACTGTAAAGAACAAGAATCAGAGATGCTCTCGCTCTTGAAGTCTCTAAAATTAAAACTTCTACCCGAACTGAATTATATTTCAAAGAGAGATCCCATTGGATTGACGTACATTTCACAATTAAATATTCTACATGTTCATGACTGCGATAACTTGAGATATCTATTCCCACATTCCATGATGAAGTGTATGTTACATCTCCAAGAATTGGACATAAGGAGATGTAAAATGATGTCAATGATTGTTGCAGACGAGAAAGGGCAGGGCAAAAGCTCGGTGGATAAAATTGAGTTCACTCAATTGAAAATTTTGCAGCTTTATGATCTACCGATCCTTGTGAGTTTCTTTCCCAAAGTGATTGCTACTTCAGCTACATCAACAGAACGCCTCCAAAATGTCAAGCAAACTCTATTCAATGAGAAGGTAAAATGAAGAAGTAGAATGCTGGTGAAACCAAAGCTACTTAACTTTTACAATGATTTGTATGATTTTTTTTTTTTTTTTTAAAATTTTTGTTTTGGTTCAAGTAACAAAATGAAATGGGCTACCATATCTGATTCCAATAATTTGAAATTCACGGTTAAAAAAGTTCTAGGTAACACATACAAAGTATAGAGAGGTATATATCTCATAACCATTCCTACTATCATTATACTACAACTAAAAGAATGAGTTCTTTTCAGGTCGTATTCCCCACTTTGGAGGTGCTAGAACTTGAGCATCTTGACAATTTGGAAGGGATGGGACACTGTCCACCTTCATTGATGTCCTTGTCCAAACTTAGATATGTACATGTACGACACTGCAGCAAATTGCCCAAAGTTTTTGAAGCACAATTGCTTAAGAGGCTGCAAAATCTTGAAGAACTATCTATCAAGGATTGCAGTTTGCTGGAGAAAGTGTTTGAATTGGAAGTGGTTGATTGTACGGAACACAACTCAAAGATAATCCCGTTATTGAAATCTCTCGAATTAAAAAGTCTACCCCAATGGAACCATATTTCAGAGAGAGATCCCATGGGATTTATGTACATTCCACGATTAAGTATTCTATATATTGATGATTTAGACAACTTGAGATTTCTGTTCTCACAGTCCATGACACAGTGTATCCTACAACTACAAGAATTGAAAATAAGGGGATGTAAAATGATGTCAACAATTTTTAGGGAGGAGGATAGCCATGGTGAAATTTTGGTGGATAATATTGAGTTCACTCAATTAAAAATTCTGCAACTTTATGATCTGCAAAACCTTGTGAGTATCTTCCCCAAAGTGACTACTGCTGTGGCGACATCATTTGAACACATCCAGAACCCGGGACAAAGTCTCTTCAATGAAAAGGTGAATGGTAGAAGTTGAATGCTCCAATGACACTAGAGCAGTAAATCTCCTTTTTAAACATTTTATATTACTCTTAGTAGTATGGTTGTTAATGCAATTGTTTGGTTTGCAGGTTGCATTCCCTAGCTTGGAGAAATTGGAACTCCATGGATTTCAGAGCATGAATGAAATATGGTGCAATCAACTTCAGATCGACTCGTTCAACAAACTAATTAGACTGTATGTCTCAGATTGTGGCAGTTTGAAAAATCTGTTCTCTCTTTTTATGGCCAGATATCTTGTGCATCTAAAAGAGCTAGTCATAAAAAAATGCTCGATGATGGAAGAGGTAGTTGCAAAGGAGGAAGATAAAGAAGAAGGAAGGATAAATAGAACTCCATTGCCTAAATTGGAGTACTTGAGACTCGAATATCTACCAGAGCTCAAGAGTTTTTGCCATGTTACTCATGTTTGGGAATTGCCACTGGTAGAAAACATCACTGTCCTCAATTGCCCTGAAATGAAGACCTTCTCTCGTGGAGTCATATGCACCCCGAAGTTGCAACGTGTATTTGTGACAAGGGGAAGAGGCAAGTGGAACCCAGGCAGAGAAGGAGAAGACTGGCTATGGATAAGTGACCTCAATCAAACCATACTGCACCTAATTGAAAAGGTATGTTGTTTATATGAGTACTTCTGTTTTTCTCTCTTTTTCTTCCATTAAGTGCATAAGTCACATTTTGACTTCCAAGTATTCAAAAAGGAAAACAAGCTTCAGACAATCGAGAAATAAGTATTTTAAAACTATCAAATCATGATTTTTCTAAAAACTAAAATTTTGTTCACTATATTGCTAAATTTGCAATTAAAAGAAGTATTAAATTAATATAGCTGAAGTACATTTTACATAAAATTTTCTTCCTTTCAATTATAAAAGATCAAAAGTTCGTTCTTTCTAAAGTATGAAAGTTTCTTTTAAGGTATGTTTGGATCATAAACTTAGATGAAGATTTAAAAAAAGAAAGAGAAAATATATGTGACAAAATATAACTACATTTTACACACTTTTTCTTTTTTCTTTTCTAAATCCATATTCAAATCTATCATTCAAACATAATCGTAAAAATTCAAAAAAATTGGATTTACTGTACAGGGCTATTAATTCTTGTGCTATTTATATTACTTGAGAGAATTACTCTTAAAATTATTATTTAAATTCATGATTAATAATGATAGCACACCTGAAGTGTACCAAACAATTCACTCTCTCCTTTTCACTTACCAACTAATACACTATCCTGTATAAACTTTAAGATCTACTAGCTTATCAAAGCATTGAACTTGTATAATTCTTTATAATAAAAGTAGAATAATTTTTCATATGCTAACAATGTTATTAAAAATTTTATTAAAAATATAAGAAAGAAAATATAATTGATTGTTAAAAAAGTAATGATACTTAAACATCCAATAATGTGGTGACATGTATGTTTTTAGTAAGATTGTTAGTACGAATTTAAGTACATATAACATTGCTCACAAAGGTATCTATGTTACATGGCCTAGTATGAGTATTGGTTGTTAATGCCTATCCAAGTACAAGATTTTCTAAACTTAAATCTTAGAATATTGGGATATATCCAAAAGTTATGTGGACATGTCAAAATGTATATATATATTTCACATTATAATATGAGAAACATTATTGGGGAATTTATTAGAAAATCCTCTTTCAAATATTTGTATCTCAGTTAGTCCATAAGATATTCTTGTATTCTAATAAGACTTATTATTTTGGATATTTGATCTACTAAATTCTAATTCTTATATTTATGGTATTTTATGAACAACTTTACCTGTACAAATATTTTTTGAATCCTTAGCAACCTCATAATGTGAAAATTCACATTAAATAAATTTGACAGTGTGAATGTTTACGTTGACAGTGTGAACATTAATGGGCATTTCACCCTATCATCATCAGGGGTATTTTGGGAACTGTGTCATCCATAGGAATTATTAGAATATCATGGACACATGCACTGTAATCCCATGGCGGAACCAACTCTGTAACACAGAGCTCAATAGCATTCTTGTTGTCACTTTCCACCTGGATGTTTGAAAGGCCCATGGCTTGAGCAAAACGACAGGCTAAAAGCACTGCAGAAGCTTCCCCAAAAATAACAGCCAAGGCAGCTTGATTATCCGTGACAGAGAAACTCGGATCACAATTAATCTTCACGGAGCCAGGAACTAGGCAACTCCACTTAGGACAACTAGCTGAGGAGGCTAGATCTCCTTGGTTGGACTCTATGATGGGGTTGAGAGCCCGATTAAACTCCCTCCAGTAGGCAGAGACTTGATTGACGACTAAGGATGGATCAATCCAAGCTTGATTGAAGACCCAGCAGTTTCGAGCTCTCCAAATATACCACCCCGCAGTGGCAATCTTCCCCAGCAAATTCTTCCTCTCCTTCACATTAGGACATCCCTCCAACATGGACATAGTCCATTGCAACGCTGAATCAATTAGTCCATTCCTAGCGCGAAAACCCAAATCACACCCAATCCAAATAGCACGAGTCCAACTGCACTGAAACAGGAGATGTTCGATGGATTCCGAATGGGCAAGACAGATGGGGCACAATTTTGAAACAGTACAATAATGTCTAAACAAATTCTCCTTCGTGGCTAGTTTATTGCAACAAACTCTCCACCAAAAATTCCTAATCTTAGGAGGGACCGGAAGAGACCAAATTAGCTTCCTGAAGCCCTTCAGAGGCATGTTAGAGAAGGATGCCATTGTATTGGTAGCATTATGTTGTTCCATAAGCGCTACCTAATACCCACTCTTGACCTCAAACTCACCTTTAGTAGTATGGTTGCCAAACCAGGGAATCAGATTTGCCTTCCGAAGATATAGGAATAGTGAGAATTTTATAAACATCTTCTCGTGCAACTGTGGCCTGAAGAGCAGTTTGATCCCACTTCGCTCGAGATGGAGTTATGACCGCCGTAACCTTTTGCACATGACAACCCGGGGACTTGAGGGACTGAAGCTTAAAATCTACAGATAAGGGAATCCACTTGTCCTCCTAGAAATTAATAGAAGTGCCATTACCGACCTGCCATCGAAGCCCCCTTTAGAAGAAGGTCCCTGCCCTTCATAATACTAGACCAAGCCCACGAGGCCCGTCTACCCCTACTAGCTAAAAGAATGTTGAAATGTGGGTGATAAACACCTTTCAAGATCCGAGCACAAAAGGAATTGGGAAATTTTAGTATTCTTTATACTTGCTTGTCGAGGAGAGCAAGATTAAAAGCTTTAAAGTCCCGAAAACCCATCCCACCCTGAGATTTAGCAATAGATAGTCTCTCCCAACTGGTCTAATGAATTCCATTTTCTTCTGGATCCCCTCCCCACCAAAACTTGCTCATATACGAGTTGAGTTTATCACTGAATTTTTTTGGAAGAGAAAAACAGGACATAGCATAGGCCGGGATAGCTTGCACAACCGACTTAAGAAGGACTTCACGGCCAGCTTGAGATAACAAATTGTGTTTCCAACCTTGCATCTTGTGAAGCGCTCTATCAATTAGGTAGGAATAGGCATCAGATTTGGACCTACCCCTGCAAAAGGGAAGGTCGAGCTATGATGTACTGGGTAGAGTTGGAGAGATGCCCAGAAGAGTGCAAGCATTAAGCCTCTCCTACTCAGGCCTATTAGATGAAAAAACAATGCCGGGTTTCTCATAATTGACAAGCTGACCTGAGGCTTTACAGTAGGTATTCCAAAACAGATTGCAGCACTTGGCATTCCCATCTACTCACTTGAGCAAATAGGACATCATCCGCAAAGAAAAAGTGTGATAAAGTGGGGCAGCCCCGCCGCAGAACTAACCCCTCAAGATGGTTTCCACGATTTCCACTTGAAAGAGTGAGAGAAAGGGCATCAGCAATAAGAACCAAAAGGTACGGGGACAGAGGATCCCCTTGTTAGAGTGCCTGAGTAGGAATGAGGCCCTCTTTACTCCGTTGGCAAACATTGAGAAAGATACCGTGGTGACAACTTCCATGACCCACTGAATCCACACTGGACTAAACCCCATTTTGATCAATATTGCATGTAGAAAATCCCATTGGACCCTATCATATGCCTTGTTAAAATCCAGCTTTACTGCTATCACGCAGCGGTTGCCTCGCTTTTTGAGCTTCAGGTGGTGAAAAGCTTCGTGGGCAACAATAACGTTGTCTTGAATCATCCTCCCAGGAACAAAGGCCGACTGCTGCAGGGAGATAATCTTCTGGAGGATAGGTTTCAATCTATTTGCCAAGATCTTGGTGATAATTTATAGATTGAAATTACACAGACTATAGTTCAAGAATTAATAGCCCTGTACAATAATCCAAAATTTTTGAATTTTTATGTGTTGCATTTGAATCATAGATTTGAATAGAAATTTAGAAAGAAAAAAAAGAGCGTGCGTAAATGTAGTTATATTTTATTAACATTTTAAAACCTGTCCTCTTCACCGAAACACTTAATTATGCCACCTCCCTCATCCAGGCCTTTGACCCTAGTTAAAGCCCTTCAATACCTTCCCGATACTGCCCTAACCAATGTCTTTGGTGAGTTATCCTTAAAACGGAAAGTTTGTGATGAACACCCCTAACTACAACCATCGTCCAAGCTTCAGAAACGTGACCCGGCTACCTTTCTAGATTCAATCTCCCCTTAACCTTTTCTCCAACCCACCAATACCTGCAGCCTTGATTGCTCGCCATTCCCTTAGGAAAGACAAAGTGGGTAGATCGCCAAAGGGGGGTCGGAAGATGCAATTGGAGCATGGGCTCACTGACTTGTTTGATACTTCAGTGGGTGTGGAGGAGCTGGACTGTGTTTCTAAGGTACCGAGTACACTCCCAGTTGAAGAAGGTTGCTTTGATTCTAATAAGGCTCTGGTGGCTGGCCGTCAATAGCCACGACAGCATGCTGATCATCAGCTAGAACTGTCAGGGAATTGGGCGACCTCTGACAGTCCAAATCCTCTGAGGATTGTGCACAACCCATCGTCTTAGTGTGGTCTTTCTGATGGAAACAAAAAATAAGGTGGGTGTTTTGGAAAGGATTCGTCGACATCTTCAATTTCCAATTTCTTGTTATGGTGTTGATCCCGTTGGAACTGCTAGTGGCCTGGCTTTGTGGTGGCAGGATAAGGTGGATATGGCATCAGGTCGAAGAGCGCGGGTATTATTGCGTTGTGTCATTTCAATGCTTATACCAAATGGCTGACAACATCATTTATGCCACTCTACGTGCTTCTCAGCGAGAAGTTTTTTTGGAATTGCATTTGGCGTATTGCCTGGGAGAATCAATTACCTTGGCTTTATATAGGTGATTTTAGTGATTATGGGTCGATTTGGGAAAAAGAAGGGGGTTCAGGACCCAATTTATGGAGAATTTGAAATTTTTCAGAAAAGTGTTGCATGATTGTGCTTTCATGGACTCAGAATTCAAGGGCCCAGCTTTCACTTGAACTAACCGGCAAGACGGAGTTGATTGTTGGGTTGTATACCTTCTTATTGGAGTGTGGGACCCAATTGGTTTTGGAAAAAGATTTAATTTGGGTTTAGTATTATTATAATATATTTTTATATATTATATTTTAATTTGTGGAGACTCAATCCAATTTGGAAACAACTAAGGTTGAAAAAAAAAACCCCTAATTCACAATACATATTGTGGGTATTGTTTTTCCAAGAAAAAGTGAGCGGCAGCAGCAAAGCTTTAGGTGAGAGTGCTTGGTGTACAATAGTGCTTGGTGGGTTTCAATTGGTATAGATTGATGTTTTGGATTTGACTTGGTCAATCAAGAATTGGTGCTTTGATTTGTGAAGCGGTTTGGTTCAATTTTCGGTTCTGATTTGGTTCGTTATTTTGGGGTCTTCTTCAACTCTGGTTCTGAAGATTTTGTTCATCTATTTGGTGAGGTCTTTCCTCTTATTTATTTGTGATTATTTGGAATTCACCTAAGGGTGGTTTTGTGAGACCATTAGTGTCTCGTTTGTAATCGTTTGGAATTTATTTGGTTGATAGTGGAATCGGATTTCGATCCCGTGGACGTACCTCACATTGAGGGAACCACGTAAAATTCTTGTGTTGCCTTTGATTTAATTTTTCTACATTAGTTTTTATTCCCATTGATTGATTTACTTGTAGGGAATCACATATTTTCCCTAACAACTGGTATCAGAGCTTACGGTTTATTGGGGTTTATTTATTTGTGTAAATCAATGGAGGGGAATGTGGGTCGCCTGTCTAGCTTCAATGGAAGCAATTGGGTAACTTGGAAAACTAAAATGGAGGACCTATTATTTTGTAAAGATTTGTATGGGCCAATTAAGAGTGATAGTGGCAAACCTGATGATATGAAAGATGATGAATGGAAGAGGCTTAATCAAAAAGCCGTTGGTGTTATCCGTCAATGGATTGATGACAGTGTATTTCATCATGTTGCTACTGAAACTTCAGCACATGATTATGGAAAAATTAGAAGGCCTTTATGATAGGAAATTAGCCACAAATAAAATTTTCTGTTTCGTAAGTTGGTTAATTTAAAATATAAAGAAGGGCAGCCCTATTCCCGGAACATCTGAATGAAATAAAGAATATTGTTAACCAACTTGCTTCTATGAAAATGATTTTTGATGATGAGTTGCAGGCTTTGATGCTACTTAGTTCTTTGCCAGAAAGTTGGGAGACTTTGGTTGTGACAGTTAGTAATTCGGCGCCCGATGGAGTTGTCACAATGGGCCAAGTCACTAGTAGCTTGTTGAATGAAGAAACTAGAAGAAAATCAACAAGTTTCCTCCATTCGGAAGCATTTGTTGTGAGAGGCCGAAGCAAAACAAGGGGGGAGGAGTAAGACTCCTCATGGTCGTGATCAAAGCCGTGACAAATCAAAAGATGGTTTTTTTTCAAAGAAAGACATTAAGTGCTATTATTGCCATAAGAAATGGCACATGAAGTGAGAATGCCGAAAGCTCAAGATATAGGAGAAAGGCGGTGACAAAAGTGTGGATAAGAAGCAAGAAGACACAACAGCAGTTACTACGATGATCTCATGGTCGTTTGTGAAGATAATTGTATCAATTTTGTGGGCCAAGAGAGCAATTGGGTGATTGATTCCGGTGCTTCTTTTCATGTGACTTCTCGAGTTGATTTCTTCACTACCTACACCGAAGGAGATTATGGTTCAATCGAATGGGTAATGAAGGTTTGTCCAAGATTATTGGCATGAGTGATGTTTGCTTGGAAACAAATTTGGGCTGCAAGTTGTTGCTTAAAGATGTGAGGCATTGTTCCGACGACATCGCTCAATTTGATCTCTACTGGGAAGCTAGATGATGAAGGCTTCAATAACAAATTTGGTAATGGGAATATGGAAGCTCACAAAGAGTTCTTTGGTAGTGGTTAAGTGCAAGAAGACTCATACACTTTATTCGATGCAAGAAAAAATTTGTAAAGGTGTTGTCAATGCACTTGAAGATGATACTTCTACCAAATTGTGGCACAAGCGGCTTGGCCATATGAGTGAAAAGGGGCTGCAAGTTTTGTTCAAGAAAGAGCTTCTACCCGGTTTGAAAGGTACACATCTTAAAACTTGTGTTCATTGTTTGGCGGGTAAACAACATAGAGTTTCTTTTCATAAAAATGTTGCTTCTAGAAAAGAAAATGTATTGGAGTTAATTCATTCGGATGTTTGTGGTTCTTTAAAAGTTAGAACACATGGTGGTGCACCTTTATTTTGTTACTTTCAATGATGATTATTCAAGGAAAGTTTGGGCTTTTCTACTAAAAACTAAAGATCAAGTTCTAGAAGTATTTAAGCTTTTTCAGGCCATGGTTGAAAAAGAAACAGGGCAGAAATTGAAGTGCATCCGATCAGACAATGGTGGTGAATACATTGGGCCATTTAATGAGTATTGTCGCAGCCAAGGTATTCGGCATCAAAAGACAGTTAAGAAGACTCCTCAACAAAATGGAGTTGCCGAGAGGATGAACCGCACCATTGTCGAAAGAACAAGGTGTTTGCTTTCACAAGCTAAATTGCCAAGATCCTTTTGGGGTGAGGCATTGAAGACATCGGTTGACGTGATCAATTTGTCTCTTGCTATCCTTTGAATGGTGATGTTCCTAAAAGAGTTTGGACCGGTAAAGATGTGTCTTCTGAGCACTTGAGAGTATTTGGTTGCCGAGCTTTTGTTCACATTCCAAGGATGAGAGGTCCAAGCTTGATAGTAAGTCAAGACAATGTATTTTTCTTGGCTATGGGCGTGATGAATTTGGGTATAGATTGTGGGATCCGGTCGACAAGAAAGTTATTCGAAGCCGTGATGTTGTGTTTCTTAAAGACCAAACAATTAAAGACTTTGGCAAAGGTGATCAACCGGAGCCAAAAACTAGTGATCTCATTGACATGGATCCATCTCCTTCATCTTCAGTTGATGATGAAAATGGGGAGATGTGCAGCCACCTATTGAAGAAATGGAGGATGATGCTAATCCTAATGAAGTTGAGCCAGAAATTGAGGAAGAGCATCCAACTCAAGAACCGCCACCACAACTTGAGTTAAGAAAATCTACAAGGGACCGACAACCTTGAAGAAAAGTATCCTCCCAATGAATTTGTGTTGATTTTCGATCAAGGGGAGCCTGAGAGCTACCAAGAAGCAATTAAGCATGCAAAGAAAGGTGATTGGAAAAATGCCATGGAAGAGGAGATGAATTCTTTGCTTGAAAACCAAACTTATGATTTAGTGAAGTTGCCTAAGGGGAGGAAAATTCTGAAAAATAAGTGGGTTTTCAAATTGAAGAATGATAGGAAGAATCTGAGGTACAAAGCACGACTTGTTGTGAAAGGCTTTGGGCAAAAGAAAGGTATTGACTTTGATGAGATTTTCTCGCCGGTTGTGAAGATGTCTTCGATTCGGGTTGTACTTGGCATGGCTGCAAATATGAACCTTGAAGTTGAACAACTTGATGTGAAGACCGCATTTCTTCATGGTGACCTTGAAGAAGAAATTTACATGGAGCAACAACAGAAGGTTTTGTGGAGAAAGGGAAAGAGAAATTTGTTTGCAAATTGAAGAAAAGTTTGTATGGCCTCAAGCAAGCCCCGCGACAATGGTACAAAAAATTTGACTCTTTCATGATGAATAATAGTTTTTCTAAAAACCACTTCGGACCATTGTGTGTTTTGAAAAATTTTCCGGATGGCAAATTTATTATTCTTTTTGCTTTATGTTGATGACATGTTAATTGTGGGTCAAGATTCTACCATGATAAATAGGTTAAAATTGGAGTTGAGTAAATCTTTTGCTATGAAAGATTTGGGACCGGCAAAGCAATACTTGGTATGAAAATTGTTCGTGATCGCAAAGAGTGGCTGATTTGGTTATCTCAAGAAAGCTACATTGAGAAAGTTCTTGAGAGGTTCAACATGGATAAAGCAAAGCCGGTTGGTTGTCCACTTGCGGGTCACTTCAAGCTTAGTTCGAATCAATGTCCTACAAGTGAGAAAGACAAGGAAGAGATGCAGAAAATTCCTTATGCTTCAGCAGTTGGTTCTTTGATGTACGCCATGGTTTGTACAAGGCCGGATATTGCTCAGGCCGTTGGTGTGGTGAGTCGTTTTCTCTCTAATCCGGGTAAAGAACATTGGGCAGGCGGTAAAATGGATTCTAAGGTATCTTCGAGGGACTTCGAAGGTATGTTTGTGTTTTGGGGATGGTAAGCCGATGCTTGATGGGTTCACAGATTCTGACATGGCCGGTGATGTTGATTCTAGGAAATCTACTTCGAGGTATTTGATGACTTTTGCAGGGGGAGTTGTGGCATGGCAATCTAAATTACAAAAAATGTGTTGCTCTCTCAACTACCGAAGCTGAATTTATTGCCATTACAGAAGCTTGCAAAGAAGAGTTATGGTTAAAGAAATTTTTGCAAGAATTGGGTTTGAAGCAAGAAAAGTATGTGCTTTATTGTGATAGTCAAAGTGCTATTCACTTGAGTAAAAATTCTATTTTTCATTCGAGATCGAAACACATTGATGTGAGATACCATTGGATTCGTGATGTGTTAGATTCGAAATTGTTGCAACTCGAAAAGGTTCACACGGATGATAATATTTCGGATATGTTGACTAAGACTTTGTCGAGGGACAAACATTTAAAGTGTCGAACTTTGGCGGGTATGGTTGATATCTCCACCTAAGTCGGTAGGGGGAGAATTGTGGGACCTAATTGGTTTTGGGAAAAAGAGTTTAATTTGGTTTAGTATTAATTATAATATATTTTTATATATTATATTTAATTTGTGGAGACTCAATCCAATTTAGAAACAACTAAGGTTTTGAAAAAAAACCCTAAATTCACAATACATATTGTGGGTATTGTTTTTCCCAAGAAAAACGTGAGCAGCAGCAGCAAAGCTTTAGGTGAGAGTGCTTGGTGTACAACAGTGCCTTGGTGGGTTTCAATTGGTATAGATTGATGCTTTGGATTTGACTTGGTCAATCAAGAATTGGTGCTTTGATTTGTGAAGCGGTTTGGTTCAATTTCGGTTCTGATTTGGTTCGTTTTTGGGGTCTTCTTCAACTCTGATTCTGAAGATTTTTGTTCATCTATTTGGTGAGGTCTTTCCTCTTTTTTATTTGTGATTATTTGGAATTCACCTAAGAGTGGTTTTGTGAGACCATTAGTGTCTCGTTTGTAATCGTTTGGAACTTATTTGGTTGATAGTGGAATCGGATTTCGATCCCGTAGACGTACCTCACATTGACGGAACCACGTAAAATTCTTGTGTTGCCTTTGATTTAATTTTTCTGCATTAGTTTTTATTCTCATTGATTGATTTACTTGTGGGGAATCACATATTTTTCCGTAACATTGATAATGTCCGGGAAAGGTTAGATCGAGCTGTGGCCACAGTGAGTTGGAGGAAATTATTTCCTTATGCTCAGGTTATCCATGAGGCCCTGATTGGATCTGACCACTGTTCACTCATCTTACAAGTGTGCATGCCCCTCCAAAAGAGTTCTGAGGCTCTTCAAATTCAAATCCATGTGGATGACTTCACCTCACTGCAAGTAAGTAATCTAATCTAGATGGAGGATTAGGCATCGAGGTTCACCCATGTTTAGTCTGTGCAGCAATTGAAGACTTGCAAGGTCGGTTTGAAGGCTTGAAGCCTGGGTGAATTTGGGAATAATAGGTCCGGAATTGCTTTTTTGAAAGACCAACTAGTGAAGCTTCAAGTTGTGCCTTCATCCATAGAGAATTATCAAGCCCAGTGACAAATCCAAGATGAACTCGCGGATGTGCTTCAAAGAGAAGAAATATTTTTACATCAACAGTCGCGGGTGCATTGGCTTCAGTGTGGGGATCATAATTCTACGTTTTTTCATGCTTCCATTACCCAGAGAAGACAGAGAAACCAAGTGATTCAGCTTCTTAATGAGAGTGACCAACGGCTGACTTCTGATGAGGATATTAATGCGCATTTTCTGGATTATTTTTCTAAGCTATTCACTAGTAATAATCCAAGAAATCTAGATTAGGCTTTGATCTTGGTTGGGCAGTTGGTAACGACGGATATGAACTCCAAACTAATTAGGCCAGTGATAGATCCTGAAATAAAGGCTGCGGTTTTTCAGTGAGGGCCTTTGAAGGCCCCGGGACCTTATGGGTATTCCAAAATTTTTTATCAAAGTACTGGGATGTGATTGAAAAGAAGTCTGTTCAGCTGTTCGGAGCTTTTTTTTATCAATGGCTATCTTTCGAGAGAATGGAACCATACCAACTTGGTTTTAATTCCTAAAATCCCGAATCCGGTGAAGCTCACACAATTCCGCCCAAT